>VZSZ01003474.1:0-12569 GCA_013398815.1 Ibidorhyncha struthersii
GTATGATTGTACAAGCTGCATAGCATAGAGAGAAGGCTCCGGTCAAGCCACTCGGCAGTGGCGGCAGCAGCAGGCTCTCAAGACGGGCATAGGCCCTTACTTTTTTGTCCTAAGCTAACAGCCAGAGACCCGGGGAGTGGGAGCCAAGACGAGAGATCTCTGACCGCAGCCTTGGCCCTCCTTCCCCCTGAGGATATGGTTCCACCGGCGTGCTACACCAGGCGCCGTGCGGGCCGCGGCACTGCCGGCCGCCCTGTGCTCTGGGGGCGCGACCCGCCCGGGGCCGGTTGCAGCTGCTGCTGAGGGGATAAGAGCAACCGCCGGCTGCCGAGAACCAGCCAATAGGAGCAGCGCGTGGCGCCTCGCGCGAACTTATGTAAAAAGGGTGGTAATGCTACAGCAGGCACGTGCCGGGCGGCTCTTGACGGGGTGGCGGTGGCGCTGCGGGAGACCCACGCCGGGGCAAGTATGACAGCAACAGGCAGAGGACGCGGGCTACGGCCCGGCCTGGGCATAGCCAGGGGTGGCCCGGAGACTCCGGCGGGAGCCGTCCTCCTGGCGCTGGGAGGCCGCGGTGGTGTGCCGGCTGTGCGTGGGGGGAAGGTGCGCGTGACACGAGGGCGGGCGAGGAGCGGGGAGCCGCGGACCCGCTGGCCGGGTGGGGAGGTGGTTAGAAAGAACTGGGACCGGTCCTCCTCCGAGCCCCTGCCCCGGTGCCTGCGCCCTCATCCCGTGCGCAGCAGCCAGCTGGGGCTCCGCGGTCCCTGCGGGCGCGCGTTGCGCTGCTGTGGGCTCGCCGCGCCGTCGAGCGGGCGGCTGGAGGGAGACGGGCCGCCTCGCTGGGCGGGGGTCGGGCTGACGGTCTCTGTCAGGGGAATGCGCCGCTAACGTGGGCGTTGCGGTGACCCTGGGCAGCCGCGGGGAGCGCTGGAGCGGCCTCACGGCGAGCTGGACGGCGAGGTGCCTCGGTGGTGTTGCGGGAGTGGCCTCCGAGCTCAGCGCGGCCGGCTGGGGCCGCGCAGCGCCTCTCCCAGCCGGGAGATGGAAAACGGAGCTCTTGCAGGCTGCCCCCGTTCCATGGGCGAGCTACGGCAAGGGGAAGGCCGGTCCCTGCAGCGTGACTGTTCAGCGGTCGTTTGCTCCTCCGCAGTCAAGAACAAGGCCTGCACTGTGTAGTAAGAGTTCCCATTCGTATGATGTTAAACCAATGATCTAGACTTTAAAGATAAGGGGTGGAGATTGTAATGGATGTGTTTCCATGATTGTAACCTGTTTTGGTTTTGTTGTTAACTCTTATGGCCTGGTCTGCAAGCATGAGGGGATGGAGTTTCTGAGGAGTAAATACGATAGAGTAAACCATGATAACTTGTTTACTGGGGCAAGGAGTAGCATTTTACTGCCATGTATGTGCACATAGTACTGATGTCTGACAAGAAGGGAAAATTTTATGCTGCATGCGTGTTAAGGTTGTGATGATGTTAAAAGAACTTACAATGGATAGATATTCAAAGTGTTCTTGAATAATCTGTTTCACAGAGGCGTGAAGGGTGGAATGTATTGGGTATAAATAGCCGGGTTTCAGTAGTGGTGTCTGCAGGGTGCCCTCCCTGAGTCAATCATCGCTAGTTCCAGCCTGAAATATATAAAAACAACTCCAGTTAGAGGAGCACACGTAGCTGCTCAAATACCTTTATTAAAGGGCTATTGCTCAAGAGGCCGGAGACAAAGACCTGAAGTCACAAAAAAGGAAAGATGTGGGGAGATGCAAGGAGACCTGAAGATGTGTTTGGAGATAAAGGAGGAAGCGGAGGAGACCTGTGTCGTGGTTTGGCCTCAGCCGGCAACAAAGAACCAGGCGGCCGCTCCCTCAAAGCCCCACAACCGTGGGGAAAACGGAAGAAAAAGGCAAACCTCGTGGGTTGAGTGAGATAAAGGCAGTTTAACAGAACAGCAAAGGAAAGAGGAAAAAAACAATAACATCGATAAAAGAATATACAAACGCGATTACAGTACCGCCGCTCACCGACCAGACCCGGACTGTCCCAGCCCCCTCCGAGCCGCGACTTCCTGCCCCCTCCCCCGGCAGCTCCCCCCCTATAGCCTAGGCATGGCTCACTTGGTATGGAATACCTGTGTCCCCTGCCGGCTCCTTTGGGAAATTAACCCCATGCTTGCTGGAACCAGGACAACCTGGAAAGACACTGCTGGGTGTACAGTTAGAGATGCACTCTGGGAAGGAGGTGCCCTGTGGTGGAGGTGTATGCCTCTGAGGGAACTGCAGCCCAAAGGTGACCCACACCAAAGCAAGAATATTCCTGTGGATAAACCTGCCAGAGTAGGGAGACTCCCAAAGGGGCTGTGGCCTGTAGGTGTGCTGCACTGGAACAGATACTACACTGAAGGGCTTGTAGCCCATAAAGGAACCCATGCTGGAGAAAAGGAGCAGTAAGAACTGAGGAGCAGTGGAGGAAAAGAGTAAGAGGCATGAAGGAATAAGAGAAATAAACCATTCTGCACTGACCCCAACCTTGTGCTTCATCTGTTGCCTCACCAATGCAGTTGGAAGCATTTGAATTATATTGTGAAGACAAGAGAAGCTGAGACTAGGAAGGGAGGAGAAGAGTTGTTTCCCTATGTATTAGTTTGTTTATTTGTTCCCTTTTTTCCTTCAATACCCTAATCAGTAATTAGATGCTTGTTAATTGACAATAAATTAAGTGAAATTCCCTTAGTCAGCACTGCCCATGACACATCTGTGTTGTGTGATTACAAGGTAGAGTTCAGCTGTGGACTCTAGACAAGTATTGGATAATGCTGAAGTAGAAAACTTGAGCATGTATCCCAGATAATGAATCAAAGTTTCTGGAGTTACTTGTCTGAATAGACAAGTTGTGACACAGTGCTTGTTCTGCTCTTTTGCAGTGAATGTGAGTGCTCTGGGAATCAGGGATTGTGCAGATGCACAAACTAGCAATGCTATCTCAGGTTGAAAAATTTACATTGAGAAATGGCTGTTTCTTCCCACTGAGTCTTGACAGCTATTTCTGTTTTAAACATCTCCACTTGAGCTGTCTGAAGATATCAGATGAATCTCACTCTAGGAGCACTTACTGTCCTTTGTGTGTCTGTTAGCTATCAGGGAGTGCTGCAAACTTCAGCCTGTTTCGTGCTATTGGTGAACAAAGGTTTTGGACATAACCCAAATGACCTCTGACAGACAGGTCATAAAACCCTCTTCAGAGACCATCAGTAGGGATTTTGCAAGTGGCTTTAATGAAGTTCAGATTTCATCCTCTCTGAAAACAAAGATTATGATACTTGTGTTGTGAATTTAAGATGCTTATCCGCAAAGGCTTACTTATATATTTAGTTTTTGCATAGCAGGTAAATTCTGACTGTGCTTTAATCAATGGGTGTTTTGTCAGTGTCTTAACTAGGGCTAGGTTTTCACCTTGAAGTCAGTGGGATTACTTACAGGGTATAAAGTGAATTACACAAGTAAACCTAGGGAGGACTAGAAGCAAATTTATTCATGGTGCCTTATAGTACTTTATGGATTGATCTTGGACTTGCTAGATTTTAGTTCCTGTACATCTTGTTTTATCACATTGGTTTGCAGGTTCACAGACTAGTCTAATGCAGTGACTAAAGGTACATTAGCAAATTTTCAACTATAAGCTCTTAAATTGCCTATAAAGTTGAAATTACACAAAATGCTATTCTCATCATGTACTTAAAAAATGGGCAGGTGACAAACAGGTAAAACGGATTGTGCTTTTCAACTACATGAGACTTAGCTTGCTCATATTTAAACGTAACATCTATAAATACTTCACATTTTAGAAATGTGAACAATGTGGCCTAATACCACTCATTAACTGTCGTTATCCATTTCAGAGGTAAAATTAATTTGCTAGATTTGTGTTCTTTTTTTTTTTTTAAGCTCATTTCAGAGATGAAATGTAATTTATAGAGTAGGTAATAAAGGTTTCCTCTGAGGGGAAAAAATACAAATGTGGATCATGAATTATGTTGTTTGTATACTGAAATATGGTGTAGTCATTCTGTATAACTTATTTGTGAAAGCAAAATGTCAGACAGTGCCTTTAAAATGAATGTAAATCTAAAGTATGTCCAGGTTAATCGCCTTTATGTGGAAGTAGTGGTGGTTGAATCTTGATTATGAACTGTTACAGGTAATTCTGGTTAACCTAGCACTGATTAGATGCTTTATAATGTTTCATATTTTGTTTCTGATTACTGACTGATGCAGACGTGCTGGTTATGCCAGGCAGCAAGTAAGTGTCTGTCTCTATGCTTTTCAGCCGTAATAACCTCCGCTCTCCTTCATCCCTTCACTCTCCTTTTGCTCTACTTCATCTTCCTGTGCTGTGGCTCCTTCCCCCAGTTCTCCTGTGCTCCTGTCATTCAGCCTCCATTTTGTATAGAAGCTTTCAGCTAACTACAAAAAAGGGAAGATATAAATGAGGCGGGGGGGAATGAAGTTCACAAAACTGGTGACTTCCTGCTGCTGCATCATTAACATTAGCTGTCTTTTCTGTATTAAAGAATTTGATTGCCAGCAGTAGATATGACAGACCAAGTGAAGGATATTTCAAGAGGAGAGTGCGGACTGATGGCAAGCTGCAAGTTTGTGTGTCAATGTCGATTTACCTTATACAATTTTAGGCCACACAGTAAAGTGGATTAAGGAACTCGGCCATCAACAAACACTCTGGCGAATCCACAACCTGTCAGCAGTTTCTCAGCCTCAGCTGAGCTGAAAAGAAAGGAATTGATGGTAAATCAATAGTGCTCAATTGTCATATGCAATACTGCATAATGGCAGCACTTAACAGCCAAGCTGTTTATGGTAGTCCTCTGCTTTGAGGAAAGCATAGAGTAGTTGGACAATCAGAATCTATTTCCAGAAAGGTACATGTGTTGGGCAATTAAATTGTTCCTTTCTTACTGGTTTCCCACTATGCATGAGAAGGGGATCTCTAGTACTATATTGAAATCACAAATGTAGATATGACTATCTACAGGATTCCCAGCCCATTTTGAGATACTAAGGCGTCACAAATATTTATCTCAAAAGGAAATGTAAACAGATTTAGGATTTGTGCATCTATGGAAATCATTGTGGGAGGATGTACTCTTACCTCAAGCGTAGGTCACTTCTGAGCTTTCATTTTGGTTTGATTTTTTTTCTTCCTTTTGATCATATTTATCTTCCTGAAATGGTATATACTTCAATTTAGAAATGGTACAAGATAACATCCTTCAGCCTCAAACAGATGATAGTAATGTGTTGTTCACCTGACCATATGTCTTCAGTGTGATTCTTGAGTTAGAGAGTAGAGCTGGAGTTCCACTTTGTATTCCATCCTTAACTGCCAAATGTTAAATACTTTGTTTACTGTGAACTTAAAATACATTAAGGGTGAGAATCTAAACAGAAAAGACTTTCTTTTTTATACACTGTGAAGCATTAAGCTCTTAACAAAAAAAAAAAAAGACTTGGGCCTAGAACTCTTTTTTTCTGAAGTTGTCAGTGAGATCTCTGTATTCCTTTGTTACTAGAATTTTGTTCAGTTGCAGTTGTATCTACAAAGCAAGCTTGTCGATGCTTTTCCATTTGTCAGTTAACCTTTCAGTCAGCTTTTCACAGGGGTCTTGCAGGTTTTCATGGAAGGCACATTAACTGCAGATATAGTTTCAGTGCCACTTTACTGAGATAGGCCTATCTCTTACCCAGTGTTTCAAGAGAACTTAAATACTTGGTCTTGTATTACCAGATAAAGGAGAACAGGTGTGTATGGTTATATGTATGGATGTACACATGAATGTGGGCATATATATGCGAATGTGGGCATAATAGTCTTGCTTGTTACAGGTCTTTTTCAGGTAATCAAAATACTTACGGGGTAGTCATCCTGGGCAAGTGTTAAGTCATTCCAGGCTCTTGGAGACCATGTCTCCATGTCTGTTCCCAGTCTGTTAATGACTGGAAGAGTCTTTGAAGTGAGTATAGGTTGTGATCTTGCAATGGCACTTCACTAGCGGCATAGCTGATACTCACAGTAGGAAGTATGCCCACTTGGCATGACATGACAGGGAGGTCTATCTTCATTCCTTTCTGAAAAATAACTAGTGTGTTTCTCTTATTAAATGCATTATACTAACAGCTAAGAACCTCGTTGCACTGTGCACAGTGTTACAAAGAATGGTCTTTGTCTTTACTAAGTTTTTATTTTGGTGGAATACTGTAGAGGACATTGTTTTATTGAATAAACAAGTGGGTATACTCTTCTTTTTCCAGTTGTAAAAGTGACTGAATTTCTTATTTGCCAGCTGGGGAGGGGAAGGGAGTAAATCAGGGAGGTCAGCTTGAGTTGTTTTCAGTTAATTTTCTTTCTAGTAATTGCTGTGAAAGTAATGTCATAATACATATTGGTTTTAGTTGTTGCTGAGAGATGTTTACAATATTCAAGGACTTTTTTTCAGCTTCCCATAGAACAGTAGGCAGAAGGATGGAATGGTCAATGAAATATTGCATACCATAGATGTCATGCTCAGTATACAAGTGGGGAATGTTTGGAGTGATGGTGTTTGTCTTCCCAAGTAACTGTTATGTGTGATGGAGCCCCGCTTTCCTGGAGATGGCTAAATGCCTGCCTGCTGATGGGAAGTACTGAATGAATTCCTTTTTCTGCTTTGCTTGTGTGTGTGGCTTTTGCTTTACTTATTAAACTGTCTTTATCTCAACCCATGAGTTTTCTCACCTTTACTTTTCCAATTCTCTCCCCGGTCCCAACCAGGAGGAGGGAAGTCACTATGTGGTCCTATCTGCCAGCTGGGGTTAAACAATGACATCTTGTTTTCTTTGTTTGTGAAATGCTATTAAAAACAATATTGTACTGTACATAAAAGAATTTTATTGCAAGATAATGTTTTGAATATTCAAAATACTGAACACTTCACTTTGAAAATTATAACTTAAAACAAACTTCATTTGCATAAGAGACTTCATAGTCTCACCTTTTTGACCAACCTATTCACTCAATTTAATATAAATTCAAACTTTTTGTGAGATCAGAGCTACAGACTTAGTGAATAAAATGTGATCTAGCTTCATTCCCACATATTTTTCCTGCTGTGGTTTTTGCATTCTAATATGTATGAATTCAGCACAAAATTTGTCAGAATTTGTTTTCACGCCACACCACTAGTTGCCTTCTGGCTCTGAACTACCTTGGAGGCAACCTGCCAGCTTTGCTGATAATGCTGTGCAAAAAAACCCCTTCTCTATTTTTCTTCTGCTACCACTTCTTTAATGAGACTGTTGATTTCTTGTAGAAACATATTTTATTTAATCTGGGTTACTGTAATCACCTGAGTTAAGATATTCCTCTTCTTACACTTCACTTTTTTCAGAGTGGCAGAAAATATAGTAAAGACAAAGTGGCCATCACTGGCACAGCAAGCATATCACAAAAATGTGTCTGAAAGATGTTTCCATATCTCTTGGCTGAAATTTATATGGATACCAAGATTTTATTGGCCTAGTTCATTGTATTATCAGAAACAATTTATTGTGCTTTCACTGTGAGATATAAATTCACTGAATTTGTACTTGAGCACTGATACTTTCTGTGCAAGTTCTAATATATACATTGGATAAGAATTGTTGATGTATAGCTTCCAGTTTCTCACATATCTTCTGTTACAAACCCTGTGCCCTAAGCTTTTTTCCTCCATTCTTCTCACCACTGTATATTTGATTTGTCATCTTGCCTCTTATCTTGAAAAGGAGCTATATACCCCAATGGGCTTTTGCATAACGTGCTATGATCAGTCATTTGTAGCTGCAAACTTCATGTCCTTTTACAAAAGATTTCTGCTAGATTTCTGGTGAAAGTAGTGCCTTTGTCCAAGTCATCCTTGGACTCTGATAAGTACTGAAGAGGAAAAACTAATGAATTTTGGTTTTCTGAGTTGTCTGTTCTATACAGAGCACGGAAATCCCCCCCCCTCCAAATCTTTAATAATACTACCATTATGTTTTTCTAGTATGCTAGCATCTCAATTTTCTACCATCATTTGAGACAAGGTACTGAATGTTGTGCTCCATTTCCCCTACTGCCCTTTAAGTGTAAAGCTCTCTAATGAGCAGGAGAAATTGCAGATGTCATGTGGTAAACAGCAGAACATCATAATTGTACATTATGCAACATCTTTTTTACTTGGAGTCACTTTGTACCAATTGACTTGACAAACAGGAAGTCCCTAAAATTTGCTTTATCTGAATTAGTGCTGTCTCATACTGATTATCCATGGTGCTGAGTTGTACCACACTAGAATTTCAGTGCTGATAAAGATCTTGATTCGTAAGATTGTAGATCTTACGATTCACAAGTCTTACTCTGCTTGAGGAAACTGCTGTATGCCAATGTCTGAAAGTTGAGTCATTTCTCATTTTTAAACCATTTCTCTTCCCCTAATAAAATACTTACAGCCTAACCTTTAGCTGTTCGTGCATACAGTGCAACTCTTATATCAGTGATGCTGTAACTTAAATGTTAGAATTGTGTAGTGACCTCTTATTAATAAAATCCAAGTAGCTTTATTTTTTAGAAGCTTAGTTTTAAATTTTTTTACTTCATATAAAAATATGATTTTTTTCTAAAGACATTACGTATCCCTTTATGTTGTAGTAAAACACAGGAAGACCTTTGGCTGTCCTCATCAGTTTCCATTTACTTTTGTATTCAAATTAAGATATGTGACTGCATTTCTTTAGGCAGTGATGTACTTTATTTAGTTTTGAATTTACCTTCTAATTGTAGAAAATGAATGCATTAAGATAGCAATACCTTGCTATGTCCTTCTCTGCTCGTGACTGTACCACATTAAGTGAGGTGTGGTCCAGCGTGATGTCCTGTTGCAATTGAAGTGTACTGGGACTATGAACTTCATTCTTGTTTAGCTATTCCTTATGCACAATTTGCAAGGAACTTTTCTGGAAGCTTGGGCAGAATTATCTTCTTTAAGAAGAAAAGTATGATGACATCTTTGTAGGCAAGGTGGAGATAGGGAGATGATTATGTATTTATTAATAAATCCAAAACAAAGCTATGTGAAGTAAAACCTCACTATACACTATTCTCCCCTTGGGGAAAAAGTATGAGAAAGAGAATGCACTGTAAATGCTACTCACGTTATTTAGTGTGTTATTCAAAAGTATTCAAATATTAGAACAAAGATAGTTAATCTGTGACTAAAACAGGAAGAATATGCATATTCAAATATAGTCTTATGCTCTTACTTTAAATACCTAAATGAGCTAAATCTAGTATGTATTTTATGTATTCTGTGATTTTTATGCATTATGTTTTAAGTCCATCCTCAGTTCTTATTCATACTCAAGCTTTCTTGTGAGAAATTTAATTACCAATAACTATACAAGTGTGTTTCTTAAACGAAAAATGCAAAACCTAGTCAATATATTGTGCTTTACATCTGTTCCGATAGCACCCAAAAGCAATTTTTCCCCTAAATAATACTGAGTTATCTCCATTTTGATGTATATAAAATTTTCACTGCCAGACAGAGGTACTGTTTTCAAAGTTCATAATTCTAAACCTTAGAATTAGAATCTGTTATTTGAAGAGACTAACACTGCAGGTAAAGTTTAAGGTACTTTTCACTATGAAAAATCCAGGTGCAGCCTGTCTTATTGCAAAGAAAGTAAAGAAAATTGTGTGAAGTATGCTGTACGGTAGCTATAGAGAGCAATATTAGGAATACTTCTGTGTTGATCTTCTGGATGTTTGGGACCTCTTTCTTATCCAGTGATGTAGTTCTGTATTCTCTAATATCCTTTTATAGTAATATATTTGTTCAGTTTTTCCTAATTGTGGCAGATTTGACCACTGGTAGCTTGAGCTCTATTCACCATTTTTCTTTCATTCTACATACTTCTAAGAAATGCATTTCTGACCTTTTGTGGTAAGGACACTGCTGAGTCAGCATGGCAATAAATTGTGAAGAATGTCTCTGCAAATGGGTTATTCTAGTACATCTCACCAGTACTTACATGCTTGAGTGACTACAGCCAAATGCTCTTCTTCAGTCATTATGAAATTGCCGTTCCTGCCTCTTATGTAATTCTAGCCCAGGCTACTTCTAATTCTTAAGTTTAAATAACTTCCTCGAAGAAATGACATAAGAACAGCAATGATTCACTCTCTGACATGCCTATGCAATGGCTGAAGCTTGCCAAGTTAGAGAATGAAATGCCCAAGGTCAGTGACAGTGCAATGTAGAAACTTTCTTCATGAAACAGATACAAACACCTAATTTTAAAAAAGATCAGCGATTGACTAAACCGAAGATACTGATTTGTCACAGAATATATTCCCTTGTTGTCTGAGTGTTTTATTTTAGAAGTTCTTAAAGGTGCAAGGGATTTCCAGTCTGTCATTCAAAGATGTGGTAAGAAGTAAGTACCCAAGTCCCAAGAAAAATTAAATTTGTCATACTTGGATTTCCATCCTAGCCTTTTTTTTACCTCTGCATTTTTAAGCTTTTACAATGCCACATCAAAAATGTCCTTCCCAGGTCAGTGCCTTAACTATAGAAGTATAATATATTTTGCCTGCTTTTTCTATCCCTGCGGTATGAGTTCTCTTACACCATGGCCCAACTTCACTGGGAGGAGCATGTGAGCATGTATTGATCTGCAACTTACATTTATTTGGGGGGTGTGTGTGTGTGTGAGGGAGTGAAATGATAGATGGTGCTTTGAAGTACCCTGAGGAAAAAAAAAATCAAGTCAATATCGCCTGTTGATGTGGTGGAGACCCAAATTAGCTTGATGTGCCCTGATTACGTGTCTTTACGTTTTTCTCTTGAGAAGACGGTCTGTGAAGAAGAGCTTGTGATCCAAGTCACAAATTAAGAAAAAAAAAAAAAATCCTATGTCTGGACAGGAGGAGAAACTGGGATAGACATCTTGTAGATGGGAGGAAGTGTCAGGCACATTTCCCCTGTTGCTTTCTATTGGTCAGTTCCTCCCAAATGTCTTACATTTTCTCAGCTGATTTTGTGTAGTACTTGCCACTTACTATTGATTGTATGAAACATTTGGGTGTGTTAGTTGAGGGAGCAAAACCATTCTGCTTGAGTCAGGTACCAATGTTTTGGTAACTTTATTAAATACATAATACATATGTATTGAAAATACACATTAAAAATAGGTATTAATAGATTTTTTTCCCTCTGAAGTAATAATGGCAACAGTAACTATCCAAAGAGGTCTAAAATACTATTGGGTATATGTAAACTCTGAAATGACTAAGAATATTACTAACTCAAGCTGTAAGTGGAACTGTTGTGTATTATATGACTCATTTATGAATAACAGGACTAAGAATGCAAAGTAGCCACCGGAAGTACAAAACTTGGTCTGGGACATATATTCTGTAGCAATAAAAACGGATGGGGAATTGTAGCTTTCTTTTCAACATACTAATAGAATTTCAACTTTTAACAACTTGCTTTTTGAACAATTTTAACCTTTTTTTGATTTGATTTGTAATCGGGTACTAAGTAAGCTGCAATGGTATTCATAAGATATGGAGGATAAGTATTGTGTATTATTAAAATTCTTGCAGTTTAGATGTTTGAAGGATTTCCAGTAAAAAAATGTGACCTATCCTGAGCCACTCCCTGCAGTGGCCTGGAATCAGCTGTGTCTCTGGAAATAAAGAGGTTTTTACAATATGGGTTTTACTGCCTTGTGTGATAGGCTTTCTCCTCTTAAATTCTATGCAGTAGAAGAAAGTGTCATTGGCTGTTTTTAGATGCTTTAAATATAATTAGAAATCATTACTCACTTGGAATAATGCCAGACATGTATATCACTGTTTTCATGAAACTTTACAAAATGGCTATTGGTACAAATGCTATTCATGTCAGTTGTTAACAACCATATAATTGCCTCCAATTCATACAAGAATAAAATGGAAATGGATCCTAAATAGCAATGGATGGTAAATAACAACCATAATGATAGTGCACTTAATATTCATAATTTAAAATATTACTTAAGATACAAGGTCAGTACTGGGTCCAGTCCTGTTCAATATATTCATCGATGATCTGGACGAAGGGATAGAGTGTACCATCAGCAAGTTTGCTGATGACACTAAACTGAGAGGA
Source organism: Ibidorhyncha struthersii (assembly GCA_013398815.1). Classification (NCBI taxonomy): domain Eukaryota; kingdom Metazoa; phylum Chordata; class Aves; order Charadriiformes; family Charadriidae; genus Ibidorhyncha; species Ibidorhyncha struthersii. The sequence continues at coordinate 12,229 of VZSZ01003474.1, forward strand.
GTGGCTGACATGCCAGAAGGTTGTGCTGCCTTACAGCGTGACCTGGATAGGCTGGAGAGTTGGGCAGAGAGGAACTTAATGAAATTCAACAAGGGTAAATGTAGGGTACTGCATCTGGGGAGGAATAACCCCATGCATCAGTACAGGTTGGGGGCCGACCTCCTGGAGAGCAGCTCTGTGGAAAGGGACCTGGGAGTCCTGGTGGACAACAGGATGACCATGAGCCAGCAATGTGCCCTGGTGGCCAAGAGGGCCAATGGCATCCTGGGGTGCATCAAAAGGAGTGTGGCCAGCAGGTCGAGGGAGGTCATCCTCCCCCTCTACTCTGCCCTGGTGAGGCC
>VZSZ01003474.1:12882-107359 GCA_013398815.1 Ibidorhyncha struthersii
TGATCTCCAGAGGTCCCTTCCAACCCTGACTATTCTGTGATTCTGTGATACAGTTCTCTGAGGATCATAATCTGGAAATAATACATAGTGCAGCTCCTCTGTTAACTTCATTTTACTTGGTTCATTGTGAAGGAATATGACTAAATGGGAAACAAACTGAAACCCAAAGCGTTACAGATAACCAGCACTTGAAGTAGAACTCTTTGAACTCTATTACAGTTTCACATGTAAAAAATACTCGAGATAATTTACATATGAGTGACAACCAACATTGCTTTTATGTGATACACCAAAGTAAAGTAAAACTTAAATGTGAAAACTTGCAAAAGCAAGAACAGTATACCATGCACTGTTTTTAGAGGTACATAGAGAGGACATCAACATATTTCATCAGGTTGATAAATTTAAGAAATTGTATGAATAAAGCCAAATTTTTGGTGTGACTCATGAGAAGTTATACATTATTGCGCTAAGTGGCTAGGATCTGTTGTAGTCCTTGCGTAACCTAATGTCACATTACCTGGACTTCACCGTGTAACAAAATCTGCATGTGACTAATGTGTACACAGAGCAGTTCCAGCAAAGTTGGCGGCATGTTGAAGTCCCTGCAGATCAGTACCCAAAATAACTTCAGCATAGAAAAACTGAAGCAAACATGAAAATGAGTCAGGTATAATATTGAACATAGCTCGAAATAAAGACTACTTCCTGTAACTTCAAGCAGAATGAAACAAGTGGGGTTTTTTATGTTGGTGTTCCTTTAATCAAGATGCTATGTTAGTGCTGGTAAATCTTAACTCTGAGTACGTAAGGTTGAAGGCTACAGCTCTCTGATACCAATCAAGTGCTACTATGTATCACGCTATAAAGAATTCCATGCGTTCATCTCTGATAGCATAAGTAAGATGTACAACTGAAGACTTTTTTTTTAAGATGTAGTAATTTTAATTCAGGAATAACTGCATAATAGGGTTATGCTGAGTACAGCACTGGTGGCTAAGGATTCTTCAGAAATTCTTTTTTTTTTGCCTTGGCTTGAGAAGTTTATTCACCCTATAAATGACTACTTCAAACCAGTACATAACTGGTATTCCTTTTTGCTTTAAGCTATGTGTATCTCAGGGCATCTGTTCCTCAGGCAAAAATTTCTTTTGCAAATAAAGTTCCTATTTTAATGAAAGTCAACTATGAATTGTATTGTATAATTATTTATTGTATTATTTGAATAGTAAAGAAATGCATAATTCGACCCATAAAGCCCTTGTGCCCACACACAGTGCTTTCAATGATTCTACTGTATGCACTCTTTAGTATGCTTCTGTACTATTTTTGTTGTGGCCTTCTAAAAAATATTTTAATGATGTAGATTTCTGTGCAGGGCTTGTTTATTTGGTGGGTGACTGAAAGGTAGCTTAATGGATAATAAGTGAATAGAGAATTGCATGTTACAGTTCATTAGCTGTTGTAATATTTAACTAAGGAAGGAGATTGTTTAAATGCTGATGTTAGGAAAAAATGACTTCAGGAAGAGGAGGAGAGTTCTGGCATTGTTTTCAGTGAGAGTAGTGTAGGTTTGAAGTTGTTTGACAGGAGAAGGCAGATCGTTAGGGGGACTACTGCAGTAGCAGAGTGTGTAGCCATCTAAGGCTAAGAGTTTGCTAGCACAGGAATGGTCTGTTCTGTGACAGTCTGGCAACAATTCTAGTGTGGATATAGCCTCTGAGACTCAGATTTAATATACAAAATTTTATATAGGGAATTTCCCTGATCCACAGATCATTCAGAGATAATTGGAGGGTGCTAGACAGTATAAAGGACTATTTCCCTGGTTTCTTTGGTGCCTTAGTACAGCTAGAGAACTTTTATCAAGGCAAAATGCTGTGTTTGAGCCTACTGAGTCATTACAATATTCCTTTTTCTTCCAGTCTTGCTTTAAAAAAGTGACACTGCTGATGGCGAACCCCCCAAAACCTGACTTGGCACACCTTTGTGTTACACGCTACACTGAAGAGGTATGAACAGTAGTAACATGAAGTAAGTGCTGGCAAAGGTGCAGCAAGCTAAATGCCAGTTTACTTAAAGAAGGACCTAAGCCTGAAATCAATTAAGACTCTGTTGTATATAGCAATTGGGAAACAAAGATTTTGTTCCCTGCTATACTCCTGCTTCTTTTACACATTAAATTCTTTACTGATGTATAGTTAACTCTAAACGTACCCTTTCTTGATCACAGTGATCCAAATATAGTCTCAGATAAAGAACAGACTATAGAAAGTGGAAAAAGCAGGAAGGGTGGCAGATGCTCCTCATGATTATTCTTCATTTCAGAGATCAAAATCATGGGCTTTTGTTGGAGTTCCTTTACTTTTTCTTCATCAATACATGTTTATGCTCTTCATATCTCCACCAGCTCTTACACCAAGTATCATCAAGGGAGGAGGGCTGTGTGTGTAGCATGGGTTTTGTGTGTGCGATTGTACTTGGGCACGCACATGCATGTTTTCTGAGAGAATAGAAATACATTAAACAAGTCCTATTAGGATGAGATAATTATTAAAAAAAAAAAAAAAAGTGGAAATAGCCAGTCTGGAATGTAGCACAAAGTTAATTTTATTTTATCTTTATTTAAAAAAAAAATCTAATTTATTCACATAACAAAATCCTAAACTGTAGGTGTTACTCTCTGCAGCATTTTTAATGGGCATTGCAAGGCCAAGGAAACTGGGAGAATAGGATGGAAGTGGAAAAGAAAGTGTTAATTGGCTGGCTTCCTAGTTCTAGCCCTAGGTTTAAAGAATCAGCAACACTTACCCACCCTAGAATAAAGCAGTTCACACTGGACACCAGGACCACATACATGCCTTGGAGGATGTAAAAATGAAGTCGCATTTCTGACTGTAGTATAGACTACTATATCTGCTAGCTCAGATATTCCTGAAAGTTTAATTACAGTAACATGACACTCAGCAAAGGATAAACATCTGAGGACTTACTCAGCATCTTAGGCAAATTTTACAGACTGAATTACACTACACACTAGCGCAAATACACAGATGATGTATTCAGGGAGGCAAGTTAGTCCAGTTATGTCTAATCAAACTTAGTTTAGCCCATAGACTCTGAAGCTTTCTGATTTTTTTATAAACTCCCTGGGCTGCCATATAGCCAAGTAACTACTGATACACTACAGGATCCTGTAAGCCAAGGGCATTCACGACAAACTCTTTATTTCCGTTTTTCTCTGCACAGTAAAGCTGAGTAGGTTCTAAGGGGTGTTCCCACAATTGGCTACCAGTGCTTGTACTTGGGGGACAAAATTCCTTGTATGACTATTTTGTACAGCTCACCATCTTATACACTATGGAAAATTTGAGGAGAGGATCCTGCAATTTATATATGCACTTACGTATGTTTTTGTTTGTACGACAGGAAGTAAAGAATATAAGTAATTAAAATTATACACTTAATTATATGGAAATCTGCAGATGAAGCCTGTCTACCTGTGCAGTTTTATAGTTTACTTAGAGCCTGTTCTGTAGATAATTTATGCTTTCTCTTTAGTACTCTAGTTTTCCTGTTAAGAGCTACTCCATTTTGCAAAAATTTTTTTCTTAATTTGAATGTCATTTTTGTTTTATAGTATTCTTATCACCTTTTAGTGATAGACCTATAATGAAGCCCAAATAGAACTGCTTGAAAATTATAAATTTCCCCATTTTCAATGAAAAAGAATGAGTGACCTTGGAAGACAGTTACAAGAGTCAAAAACAAATTGGAGATTTTTTTTTCTTAAGCATGATGGCAATACTTTCTTGCATTAAACCTCCTGATGAAGCCAGTTGGCCTCCAGGATAGTTTTAACTGAATAGAAATTTTAAAATTTATGAAATAATAATCCTCTAACATTAAACTGTAGAATGTCTTAACTGGCTTCAAGTTTTATTGTCCTAAATGTTTTGGTAAGTCATCAAGAACCATAAATGGATATAAATCTAGGTGCATCTATTGGGTAAAATAAAGCAATTAGAACAAAAATGCATTAAAAATATTTCATATCATAGGATAAGTATCTAATAAAAAGCTCAGCTTCCATTCAGAAAGCAGTTCTGAAGGTGGCAGGAGAAATCTCTGGAAAAAGATGTGTAGAAATAGGCTATATGAATTGAATGTTTTTTGGGTGGGGGGGAGCTTTCAATTTAATTGTGTATTGGGTTTACATGGCAGGATTTTGGGAGTGGGGAGGCAGCAGGCCTGGTTTCTGTGAGAAGATGCCAGAAACTTCCCCCATGTCCAATAGGGCCAATGTCAGCTGGCTCTAAGGACCTGCTGCTGACTGAGGCTGAGCCAGTCAGCAAGGGTGGTAGCACTGCTTTGATAACATATTTAAGAAGGGGAAAAACTGTTGCGCAACAGCAGCCGGAGAGAGGAGTGAGACTATGTCCAAGAAACAACTCTACAGACACTAAGGTCACTGTAGAAGAAGGGGTGGGGGAAGGTGCTCCAGGTGCTGAAGCAGAGATTGTCCTGCAGCCTGTGGTGAAGCAGGCTGTGCCCCTGCAGCCCATGGAGGTCCATGGTGGAGCAGATACCCACCTGCAGCCTGTGATGGACCCCACACTGGGGCAGGTGGATGTACCAAAAGGAGGCTGTGACCTAGTGGAGAGGAGCCCTTGCAGGTCTTCTGGCAGGACTTGTGACCTTATGGGGGACCCATGCTGGAGCAGTTTGTGAAGAACTGCAGCCCATTTTGGAGTTCTTCATGGAGGACTGTCTGCTGTGGGAGGGACCCCGCACTGGAGCAGGGGAAGAGTGTGAGAAGAAAGGAGCGGCAAAGAGAATGACTGCAACCCCCTTTCCCTGTTCCCGTGCGCTGGTTGGCAGGAGGAGGTAGAAAAGCTGGGAGTGAAGCTGAGCCCAGGAAGAAGGGAGGGGTGGGGGGAAAGTCTTTTAAGATTTGTTTTTATTTCTCGTTACCCTACTCTGACTTTTGTTTGGGAATAAATTAAATTAATTTCCCCGAGGTGTGTCTATTTTGCCTGTGATGGTACTTGGTGAGTGATCTCTATGTCCTTACCTTGACCCATGAGCCTTTCATTATGTTTTCTCTCCACTGTCCAGTTGAGGAGAGGGAATGATAGGAGCAGCTTGCTGGGCACCTGGCAGACAGCCAAGGTCAACCCACCAGAAATTTACTATGATGTAATGGCTACAATTGTCCTTATCACTCTGAATTAAGTACCATGAATTGTTTGGGGTGGCCAGAGTCAGTGGCAGTGAAGCACTTACCTTTTGCTATAAAGCAGGTAACAAAATTGTATTTCACTGGTGGCTGTTTTCTAGTCCAAATTAATGTTCTGGATGATTTAATGGAAAAACAAAGTTTGATCATAAAGTTTAAGGTTCAAACGTGTAAAGATTTGAACTAATTTTTTAATATAATATAAATAATGCTTTCTGGATTTGTTTATAGTCTAAACAAGTTACTTTGTGTTATGTTACACTTAGGAAATCAAGTTTGATAGTATGTATCCAACTAAATAATCTCTGCTCTTTTTCTAAGTACGTCAGTGTCATCCTGATTTTTCTTATTCTCCTGCAAAATACAATATTGTGGGAAGAGCTAGAAAGTACAGTATTCTTTGCCATGAAAACCTAACCGTGAAACTTGAATAGAATTAAAATAGAAATCGGTCATGAGGTGACTCTTTTCACATATGTGCATTCTTACTCAGTGGCGCTGTAATAATCACTGGTAATCATCAGCATTGGCTAAGATTTTAAAAGCTGAATAAATCAAATATAAAAATAAATGAGGAAGTCAGTATTTGTAGTATATCCTATCAAACACTAATTTTAGTTGACCGAGAATGCAAAAGGGTTAGGTCTAGCTTTTACTTATTTTTCTTTTTTTTGCATGGATCTTGTTAGTACAAGCTATTTCCTGTAAAATCTGCATAAACTTAGTAATACAGCATAGAATCATAGAATAGTGAGAGTTGGAAGCAACCTTGAAGATCATCTAGTTCCAACCCCCCTGTCATGGGCAGGGACACCTTCCACTAGACCAGGTTGCTCAAAGGCCCATCCAGCCTGGCCTTGAACACTTCCAGGGATGGGGCATCCACAACTTCTCTGTGCAACCTGTTCCAGTGTCTTACTCCCCTCAAAGTAAAGAATTTCTTCCTAATTGTGCAACCTGTTCCAGTGTCTTACTCCCCTCAAAGTAAAGAATTTCTTCCTAATATCTAATCTAAATCTACCCTCTTTCAGTTTAAAAGCATTACCCCTCATCCAAGACTACATTCCCCGATAGTTCAATTCATAACAATGATATGGATTAAATTATAGGCCTATATCTTTTCAAGCCTAGTAATACAGAAACTGTCAAGGTGCTGTAGGGGCTGGGGGTTCCCTGGGCTCTTTCCCACCCCCCCTCAGTGAAGGAGAAGGGCTGGGGGGGCATCTGAGCATGGCCTCAGCCCAGAACAGCAGGCATCTCTCTGGGGACAGGGATGATGATGCTAGGCTGGGGTGCCAGCCTGTAAATGGGGGACAGGATCAGGCCTGGTGAGGGGAACCAGAGTCAGACACAGCCTTGGGTGGCTGTGCAGGGCCATGATGACAGGGCCAGGCTGGGTTTCTGTTGGTCTGTGTGTTCCAGTTCACCTTCTGGTACAATTTAGAGCAGCCAGAGGTTTGCTCTAAACTATTTTAAGCTCCAAGTTACACCCACATTAGTTTACATAGTGCTGTGCCATAGTGCTTCACCAATGCTTTAGACCTGTCGTAATGCTGGAAAAAGAGGAGCTGATATATGGACTGTTCAGCAGGCTCTATCTGTCTATGCATTCTATGTAATTAAAGGTTACCAGCTAGAAGATAGTGATATGAGAGTGATATAAAAAATCCCAGTGTATTAGACTTGTGCTTTATTTGCTGCTGTGCCTTTAAATGTTGTTTTTAAATCTTAAAAAATTCCTTTTTATTTGGATACGAATAGCTAATTTTTAAATAATTTTTGGAATGGTAACTGTTTTCTGAGGGATCATGGTCAGAAGCTGTAGGTATATTCAGAAAAGGAATGATTTGAATATACTTTGATTTGCTTTGCCCGTGACTAGTACCATTTATAGAAACAATCCTGCCTGGGCAGAGAGATAGACAGGATGACCTAATAGGTCTTTTCCATCTCTTAGTCCTATGGTTCTGCTTTTTCATAAAATACATTAAAAATTGATTTGCATAACGGACTGGAACAGCTCCAAGCAAGCCATTTCAATCTCTCAGGAACATAATAAATATGTAATTTAAATACTGCCTAAAAACATATTTACTGATCTGTCTGCATTTATTCTTCCATTGGAGATTACCAAATGCATATTTACCAAACAACCCTCCCTAAATAATGTCAAAATCTGTCTTCATTGACTGAAGTCAGAGGGCTCAGAGGAAAGACTGAGGCTTTGTCCTTAGAGCACATTGCTCACGTGCCTTATTTTTAAGACCTGCAAGACCAAATTTTCAAAGTAGCACTAGTCTGAATTTGTTGATGAATTTCAACAGTAATCTCTTTGGCCATAGTATCATGCTTTGTTTTGAAAAATGCGTATTTTAATTACTTAGCTAGTGTTTGATGCAAGTAGGCTATTGAACATAAATCAACCACAAAAAACGTGCATTACCTTTTGAAGAACAAACTGGTCGAATCTCCACTTGAACCCTTTCCTTGATGAACTGAAAGATTTGTCATGTACCCTGATTGCATCCATTAGATACGGGACTAACCTGCCACAAAGAGACAATGAAGGAAACAGACACACTTTTACAAAGCTTGTCAATGACAAGACTGCACCCTGGTGGGTATCTGCCTGCTTATCTTCATCTTTACCTTAAGCTTTCTACCTGAGTCTTGGCTTCCATATGGTATGTTGAAGAATGGTGTTCACATTGCCCTCTTTACTTACCTTTATTTTAGTGCTGCTTAAATATAATTTCTCCAATACAGACTGTGCTGGTGGTTTATTTGACAAACAATGTTCATTGAAGTCTGGGATACCTCAGAAGCCAAATAATATGGTGAAGACAGACATGATGGGGGGTGTCTTTGAACAAGATACTTTTTCAACTTAACTTCATATGATACAATAGGATTTATTGATTCAGACTCTGCACTGATTGGCTTTTCTGACTTTGAACTGACTTTGGAAGAGCTACCTATACATTCCTACACTGAGTTCTCCAGCCCTAGTTACCAGATGGTTGTATTGGCTTAGTTCAACTGCATTGTCTCCACACGTTCCTGTTGAACTGTTTAGTTCTCTTTGAACCTGCAGTACCAAATTTCATGTACCAAAGACATCAGAACGACCTAAATAGCCAGACTGCAACCCTCTCTCTTTGGGTTACTTTTGGGCATGTACAAAACCATGTACAAGATGCACATAATTTAAAAATACTAAACAGTTACTGGCTTATACAATACATCATGTAGCTACAGCTAGCAAGTTGCTGGGCATCAAATGTTAACCACCCTTGTATGACACCTAATGAATCTTTGACCAGGTGGTTATTGGTCAGGTGTGGAAGAGTGAGCTGCCTTTGCTCCTTGGATCAGGTTGAGCCTTGAGATAGCTGAGCTGCTCTCTGCCTAATCCCTATTTTTTCTTCTAAGGCTTTGGTAACTTTTTCTGATAGCATTTTTCGTGCTGAATGCTTGGGCTGCTCATGATCCTCTGCTTGTCAAGCTTATCTGTCTTTGGTTTTACTTTCCTTACCTTGCATGGGTTTAATATGTACTATGTCACAGTTCTTTCTTACAATTTAGCAATCTTCCTGGAAGTTTGAGTCAAGAATTTGCAGCTGTGCTATATCCCAACTAGAGCTTGGATCCATGTAGCTGAGCCACTATTACAATTACTAGTCCTTAAGTTCAGACAGTGGCATATCTTTCCATCAACTTTGCAGGAGTCCTAGGAAGATGACACGTAGATATCCAATCTGGTCCAGCAGCAAGTCAGGACAGGTATAATAGGATTTGCTAATTCATATTGTTCCTCACACCTTAGGAGAACCATAGTTGTTCTGCCATAAACTACAGCTGAGGTATTAAACCTTGTCAGATCCAGTTTGACTCTACTGGGCAGCCAATTTAGGTGTTTCTGAATCTCTGACACTGTTAACCCACAGCCTGGATAACCTGTCCATGGACAATTGAAATGTGAATATTTGATATATGGTGATTATGCAAGCCTTACTATTTTATTTTGGTTATACTTGAAGAAAAGGCATTAATCTTTCCTACTTAATATGTGAAAAGGACAGAGTTCAACAACTCGAGGCTGAACTACAGGCTATCCTTTAGAAATGTATCATGTTTCTGATAAATGACTTTGAGTCATGATGAAATAACTTTCCCTTATTAAGCTCTAATACTTTTTGATTCTTTACAATGTTAAATTATTATTTCCAATTGAAATATTTATTTACTTCTAACTTTGCCTTCCAAATGCTGGATCCTGTTATGGTTATATCTATCAGATTAAAAAGCCTCTTCACTGGATTTGTTTTTTATCAATTTTAAGAAAGAGAAAAGGATAAATTCTAATAGCAATAAGGTGAATTAGCCAATTACTATTGGAAATATTGGGAGCAGAGTTAAAAAAATATAGGAATTGTAAATGATGTGTTTTCTGAGTCTATTAGAGGAAATATATGAAGAGGAAAACTTAATGAAGCAGACTTCTAATTAGTATTCGAATGCATTTGTAACAGCAAGCAGGTCTGTCTGGTAAAGTTAAAGTGGGACATTGCCGTGCTGGTGTAACAGGAAACAAAATCCACAGTCTGCTTCTGGTGGAGCAGTGTGAGAGTAGTGTACATCAGTGTTCCTTGTTTTCCTCCTTCCTGGGGTGAAACAGAGCAATGTATCCTATAGATACGTTAGTCTCATGTTGCTTTTAAGCATTTATGTTTTAAGACTTTCCTATTTTTACAACACACCCACACACGCTTCAAATTCCCAGTGAGGAAGACTTACTCAGCTGAAGATTTGACCCTGTCTCTTACCATGTTTATTTCTATTCAGCTGGTTGTACACAAGCAAAAGTACAGTGATGGTGGCCAAGTAACACTTAGCAGAAGTAAACTGGGGACGTTGTGCTTTTTCGTTAAACAGTTGTCATGTCTAAGTGTGGTACTTTTAGAGGTCCAAATACATGAAGATTTTATTCACAGCATTTTTAATGAAAATAAGTTCTCAGTTTTCACATTAAATAACATAGAGATGAAAAATAAAAGGAACTTTCAAAAAGGCTACAATAGCATTACACTTAACCAGGTACCAACTCTGCCCCACCAAAAACATGCATTATGCACTTTTCAGTCAGTCTGCCTTGTTCTGTTATGATGGAGAAATAGATGCTGGTAGTCACTCTTTACCTAAGAATAGAAGAACTTGGTAAAGAGAGTAGTTCTTTTTATTAAAAAGACTAACTCTAACTTTGGCTTTATGTTCTTTAGAGTATATGGCCGCTGAAAGAAAGAATTAGAAATATAAAAAAGAATGAAGGCTAATCCTCAATTTAGCAGCATGAATTAAAAAGATCACTTTCAAGGCCTGCTACTTTTCATTCCAAAGATCTGAATGGCAGTGTCTCTTCCCCAGTGTGACCCTTGTTATCATTGAATAAAGGAGTGTGTTTTTTTAAGAAAAAGAAACAGATATGGGAGCTTCAGTAAAGTCATCAAAGAGCATGCTGTTCTCATACAAATCAGAAGAAAAAGATCTCTTCATACAAATCTGTCTATGAAAAAATCAAAATTTTAACAGCAGCTATGGGCTATTGTTTGTATCAAGCCTAATTAACCTAGAGAAATGGTCTACTTAGGGTTGTTTTTAAATTATATATTTATACATAAATATAGTTTCCTGTGTTCCTTTCTACTTTCTTCCTTGTTATATTTCATAAAATATCAGGCAGCCTACAGGTCTGCTGCTGCTGCTGCTGTGCCCATGGCCAGCCATTGATTTCTGGGAGTAACAGCTGGTAGCCACATGGCTCTGCTGCCAGCAGGTCCTTCCTCCTTCCCTCCTCTGTGTCAATGAACTCCAGCATCTGAAGAACAGTGGTAGAAGTACACTCAAGATAGTTTCAGAATAGTTTTAATTGTTGACTTGTGCTGTGGTGTTAAAAGTGATCCAGATGTCCTACTAACTAATTTTACATTTCCATTCCCTTTTACTTGAGGGCACTGACAATTGCCTTTAGTTTCCTGAGATTTAATTTTCACATTACACTTTTGTCACCAAACAAATGCCATTGGAAGCTGTTTCTTTAGCAAATCTTAGTTTAGTGAAAAGTAGAAGCAGCATGGAAAAAGATTTCCCTAGACAGCTAAGGCAATAAAAATAGAATGTATCTCTTTAAAGAGAGTTTCATTCTGGGTTCCAATAAAACAGACAAATTCATCTTTCTCTTCTTTCTTTTTCCCTTTTTTTTAAAAGTTTAACAGAGGTTATAGTAGTGTGGTTTCAAATAATATCAAAGATCTGATTATTTTTGTTAAGAATCATGAAATACTTCTAAGCTGTACTTTATTACATTCAATTTCAAATGACATTTAATTATTATCTCCTAAATAAAAGGAAGGAATGAAAAATTATGAAGTCTGCACAGACTGAGCATATCTATTTGAATTCACTCCCTAAACCTTGAGCTGCTAATTTGATTATGAATTGAAACATTTGTGGGACTACTAATTCCATTGCAATCTTCATTTCAAATACCCTGACTGATGGGTTTACTTCTCTGATAACCTTTTGCAGAGTGTATCAGATGCCTTTGGGATTTTTTCTTACTTTTCTTTTTAGCAAAGAGAAAAGTCCTTTCTGACCTCAAGTCTGCAGTTAAGAAGACAACAGATGAGAATGCTGAAATCACAACTGTGGCTTCATTTCCTTCCACTGGGTGAATTTCTTCATTTTAGTTGGGTACAGGACCAGGTAAGTACTATTACAGGCAGAAGGGGAACCATATTATTAGCTGGATCATTTGTATGGGCTTCCAAGTACTTGAAATTAAATTAATTCTGCCTCTGTCTAGAAATGCTTTAGAACTTTCCAGCTTGATTTGATGACTGAATTTGAAGGAGTGATTGTTTTCTTTTTTTTTGTTTTTTTTTTTTGTTCCCCTGGTAGATCAATATTCTCCTTTCCACTTATTTTTTAAACCTCTGTCTCCTACTCTGCTTTACAAACTGACTGCCAGCTGAAATATTCAAGAGTTACACACTAAGAAAGACTATGCCTTTGTCCTGGCTATTCAAAGCCTAGGGAATAATTGAAAAATATGAATTAGAGGCAGATAAAATACAGAAAGGTGCTTATAATTGAAAGATGTTCCTCAGCTCTCCAGTGCATGTTCATTAGTTTACTACATTACTACGTGAGTTTACTAGTATTACTAAGATCCCCCCACAAAAGTTAGAATACTTTACTATGAGATCTGCTTGATATACGTGGTGCCTGTAATGAGATTTTACAGAGGATATACAAATGGCACAACATGGCAAGTAAACCTTTATCCTTTAGGTGCAGCAGACTGCCTATGGTAAAACGGGGTCATTTTTCCTGTCTAATTAGTCTAGTGCAGAGTATGGATTGCATTGGAAAAGTTACTGGAGTTTGTGGGGATGTAGAGCTGACAGGCATTACTGTGTCCTTGGCAACTCTTTACTCTGCGTGCTATTTTGAATCATAAAATAACAAAACCATGTCACTTAAAAAATATCCAAGGAACAGAACTGGTAATGTCATGAACAAGAGGAGCTCTTTGAGGCATGTTGACTTACTGTAAATCAGTTTGAACAAAACCAGTAGGTTTTGAATATTTATTTGAAGAAAAATAGGATAGGTAGTGATGTTTTGGGTAAGACTTCTGGTTGGGACCTCTAATCTGTCTTCTCTCAATGATGAGTTTGTCCATTCTGTCTGTGACTGGTTTTTATTATGAAGGACATTGCACAAATCCATCCAATTTCTGCTTTCTTGGGGTATTAAGGGAAGAAAGAAGACTCTGTAATCTATTAAATAACATAGTCAGGTATGGTTTCCTCTTGGTTATAGAGACCTGTGGTCTTGTTTCTTCCTCCAACAATTTAATTAAAAGAAAATGTTATTTAAACTTTTTGTTAGTAGAACAGACTTTGACAACAAAAGGTACTAAGGATATGTCTTGGATCAAGCTGCAAGGAGATCCCTGGTGAAAAGACTGCATTACTCAACTCCAGCTTTCTCAGACTGTATTTCTGTGGGACCGCACTATTGTTAATAAGCCCTGCCAATGAACAGAAAGATGACTCTTCAGGGAAAGTTCTCCACAAGTGCCACTAAGCTGCTTTCAGGGATCCACATCTGTTCAGGTTCTCTTTCCCAGTCTGTACTTGTGAAAATCATTATTACACAAAAAAAGACAACTGTGTAGTCAACAACCAAAACTGAGGATGCCGCATCAGTGCCCGAAACATACCCCCTTTGCTTGCTGTCTGCTTTGCTCCATGAATCTTGCAGTATGTTTAGCCCTGAAGCAATCCATTGCTTAATGTATCCTCTATTTTGAATCATCATTCTAAGATATAACTCTCCCCAAATCTTTAGAGAAAGCCTTTATCTTTAGACTTGGTTCTGAGAGCCAAAAAGCTAAAAGCTGGGTATGTCATTTCACTCCTGGGCACGTAAGTCACTGCTGAAAATATATTTATGTATCTGTCTTGAGCTGGTTTCTGTTAAGCACTCTGCCTAAGATTTAGGCATGGTAAAGTTTCACAGTACAGTTTTCTGAGGATGAAACAGACTCAGAGTTCATGCATTTCCAATAGCAAGTCCATCTGCAAGCTTTATCAGCTTCTTTTCTTTCCAAAACAGAGTTTTCACTTCTTTTTGCACCCTAGAGCCAGAGGAGTTAATGAGCTGGATTCTGTTCTGTCTCAGTACCTACAGAATTAACAGCTAAGTTCTCATTTTCAAAATCATTTTGGGGGAATTATATTAAAGGCATTAATAAACAGTTTGGTTAGATTTTGATGTCCCTACGTGAATTACAAGTACTAAATACTGAGAATTCTTAAGACAATATATTTGAATCTTGGATCCTACAAGTTGTCGTTGTACTCAAAACTGACAGCTCCCACTTAAGTGGAAAAAAATAATCAAGCAACTTCAAAGCAAAGACAGTAGAAGACCTCTAATGACAGCATAGTTGTTGTCTAAAACAGTTTTGCAAATTACATTTCCGAAAGTAGGGAAATGGATTCCAAAATCCAAAATGACATTCAAAGGGCAAAGTAAAAAAGAGTTCCCGCCTTGCATAAGAAGCCCCAATAATGGCAAAGAAAACAGCTGAAAATCTGTGATTGTCAGGAACTATTTTCTTAATAATTGCTAAATCTGTACAGCGGAAAGCTGGTAGAAATGTTGTTCAAACATGACATGAACATCATGGTGACAATTCATCAGAACACCCAGGTGAGCCAGTTTTGTTTCCATGAAATACACTACAAAACCATAATTACTTTTAAATTTGCTCTCTCCAAGCCTTCCTGGCTGCTGTCAATATCTTTATATTACTGTGGCTGCACCTGTCTTCCACTTCATTGCCAGTTTTAACTTATGCAGTAGCAACAGTACTTAAAATATTGTTTCCTTCTCTAAAATTTGTTAGTTACGGTTCTTTTTCAGACCAGGAGTTGGTGTGAATCTGAACTCTGTTCCACCTAAACCTGTAGGCTTTTCCTTTAGACACCTCTCTGTTGTTCCTAAAGAGGGTGGTTGCCATTTCGCAAACACACACATGCTGTTACTCATGTCCATTCAGTTATTCTTGTCTTTCACTAGTTATTACTAGACCACCCAATTTGTGTTATTTGGTGAGGCAGGAGTGACAGCCCCTTTAAACTGATGCATGGGGTAAGGCATTATATGGGACCTGCTTTCTTAAATGCTCAGTTCTTTTTGGACTGTGGGAGAAGGAGGTCTGCTAGGAAACGAAGACAAAGCCAGAGCTAGCTTCATTTCTGGCTGATTCTGATTTCTTTCTGTTTTGTTTTAATCCTTCCTGTGCAGTTTCGTATCTTAGATTGGGATCAAGGGGCAGTAGGAAAATTTTCTGTAGATTGCTAAACCTAGCACAGATGCACCGTATTATCTTACCTTTTTAGGCAGATTAAATTCTCTCCTATATGTATGACACTGAGCTAGCACCAGACATGAGTTTATTAAGAGTTAAATTACTTTCCTGAGATAGTTCTTTCCTTTGATGACAGAGATTAAATTCAAATTTCTGGGTATTTTTGTTGCTTTTTCCTTATAACTGGATCCATTTGAGAAGCCTTGGCTAAGGTATTATCTAAATGCCCTTCTTCTCTTTCCCAGGGTCAGTTTTGTTTTTACCTCAAATTCCTCAGAATATTCATTAAAAAAATATGGATTTTGTTTGACATCATAAGATGTCAAGCTTCTGTTTTCAGCGAAAGTAGAAACTACACATTTTCTTCCTTCAGCTACTGGTTTATTGTACGTCTGTTCTTTAAGAAAGACTGAATTTATTTTTGAATACCAAGTTACTCTGTACTTTTGAGAAAATAATAGTGAAATAAGAGAAGCGTAGACAGCCACATCACTTTAAAATCTTGCTGTTACTGTAGGACTGTTTGCTATAACGTCTCTTCACTGAAAATGTTTATTTCCAAGAAGCTCTTAAAACTTCATGAAGGAAGGAAACAATAAAAATGAAATTCATCAAAAGGAATGTGGTCCAACCTTTTCTGTGTTGCTATTGTTTGGTGAAATATTGTTATTACTGTAAGGTTAGGCATTTAACTTTAGTTCACAGTACTTTTATATCAGTAGCTGCTTTTTCTGCTGGGATTTATTTAAAATGTGTTAGTAGCATTAGTGCCCCTGCAACTTGGGCTAGTTATCTTCAGTTTTCCATACATGAGTTTCTCTTATCTCTTTACAAAAAAAAAAAAAAAGCAGCCTTGATTATTGTCCCTCTGGGTTAAGTAAGAAGAGAAAAGGCAAATTAGATGGTCTCCACTGCTGGGCAAATGATGTTCAGAGGTATTCAGCTGAGAAAATACCTGATCATGTGATGTTATAATATGCTTTTAAATTCTCAAGTGGAAGGGCTTACTCAAGTACAAAAGTGCATTTTAGGAAGATGAGAGTAGTATCTTTCTCTGGTTTTCTTCTTTATTGTAGATTTAAAGGTGATTGTTTTTTCTTTCTTCCTTTTGAAACAGTTTAGTTTTGCAAGTCAGTTTGCCTGTGGTGTGAGCAGGTCAAGTGCCTCAAGTTGGAATATCAGAACTATCTTTTACTGGTGGTATTGGCACCACTAAGTGTTTTGAACAGAAAATAACATTGAGCGATACAGCAACAGATGTTGGCCTGAAATCTTTGAGCTTACATTGGCAATCTGAAAAGCTACTACAGCTACAAATCGCACTAGATGAAGCAAGTTCTGTAGTATCTGGGAGCCTTGAATAAAGGAGTTAAATAGCCACAGTCCCAAGTGGGGAGAGGCCTATATATTGGAAATGGGAAATGGGAAATATCCCTGCTATTTCAGCCTGCAAGTTCAGTGCTTGTTTCCAGCAGTAATATTTTAATAATGGGTTAATGGAGGTTGTTATGATGGAAATGAAATTAATGAAATTGATAGGGGAAGGAAGGGGGTGCTTAATCTACCCTATTCATTCAAAAGTGAATAGTCTCTTGTGGATGCTATCTTCATTTACCTCCAACAGTTCAATTAATTTTAATTAGACTTGTTTATTAGAAGATTTAAGTATATTTATTTAGCACTGAAGCTTTTTGGGTGCTCCTGTCCAAACAGACTGAAAAAGAAGTGCAATCAGTTACATGATGTAGGGAAGTAGGAAGTGAAGACTGTTTCAGCAGGATGTAGGCAATGTGTGATCCTAGAGGTGCATTGCACCTTTAAATCTTTAAATCTAAACCATTTCTTACAAACCAGATGAAATGCTTCCTTGAAGTCACTCTGCAAACCGAGGCAATGTAGAGAATATATTAGACCCAGTATCTTCATGACAGTGCCTGTATTAAAAATGGATGGACAGCTTCCGAATACCCATTGTTTGCTGTCACCACAGATAGGACTTGGCTAATGAAACAGCTAATTAGATTTTTGTAATCCTGTCGACATTGTTTGAGAGGTGACATTTTGCTTGAATTTCTCATGTGGATCTCTTCAGTCTGGGAAGGAATATGTTCCTCTGGCCAATTTGGCTCTTGTCAGTTTGCTGGAATGGCAGTTCCCTCTGTTGGTGTAATGAAATCACTGCCTTCCCAAACACAACTGTGTCAGTCGGCGTTTAAATAGAAGAGAATAGGAAAATGAGGATCCGATTAGTCAAACAGGCCTGTGTTCAAAATCCATTTCTGAAATCAAATAGTAGAACTGGATTGAGTTCATAATGGAAGAATTACTTAGGTATTATTACAAACTGTATTACATATTCATCAACTTGCTGAACGTGCATGTCTTTGCCAGACATTCTCAACTCCCCACTCCTCATTTCTATCCAGTGCAGATGCAGCGAAGGGATAACAACCAAGTTAAAAGCTGTCTAAATTAAGGAGTGATTAAGACAAGTTTGGGTGAATGCTGAATATTAATCTCACAGGCCACATTCTTCTGCAATGTAAGAAGATACAGTTTTTACGGGTAGCTCTCTGACTTCAGCATTGCATCATGATGAGACTAATTTATGGGAGAATGTATTCTTTGAAGCTTAACTGAGTTGTGTGTTGTTTTTTGTTGAAAGCCTCCTTGTTAATAGTATTTCTGCTGGTATTGATTTCTAATGGGAGTTGGGAGCTTTATTCCCTTAGAGATTCTTATGAAATCCCTGCAATTAGAGAAACAAAATTACACTGACCAGAAAAGCAGTATTAATTGGTAACTCAATATAGTTTGACCCAGATCATCTGTGTTTCTGCCTGGGTGGTCCCCTGCCATCTGTGGGGCTCTGAGTTCTGTCTGCAAGAAGTTCACTTGGCGGCTCAAATTGTACTCAGAAAAGTCTTTGCGTTAAGAGTCCTTGCATTTAGTATGTTAAAATAACAAAGTTGAGTGAATCAGTGTGCAAATTACCAATGTTCAGGGCAGGTACACTTTGTTGAACAGCCTTGTGATGTCAGACACATTCTCCAGACTTATATGATATAATAAATACTGTAATGTAACTCAAAGTGTTTATATGAAGCTATATGGCAAGTGACCTGCACAACTGATCAGATTACGGGATTACTTTATCAAGTATCTTGTCAGCTGCTATTCTATTAACACCACAGGCCTATTTGGTTTAATCACATAAATGGTATATTTGAATATGCTGTATTTCTTTAGCACTTATAAAATACAGAATCTCAAGGGCTTAATGTATAGACTGTCTCACAACATCTCTGTTGTAGTAGATGATGTCTCCACGGTGTTCTTAGGCAAACTTCAGCAAAGAAAGTTAAGTCTTGAGTCAAGTCAGAGGTCAAATGGGATTAGAAACTGGATCTCTTAACTGAGTTCCAGCTGTAGGTGGGTCTGTCTTGTCAGCTGCTTTTCATGGTATATGTGTCAGACTATTTTGACTCTGTTTTTTTTCTTGCATCAGGAGAGCTGTGGTTTTCAGGAACTTGGGTGTAATGTTGAAGCAGGGGTACTATTACCTTCAGTTTTTATTTTAAGTGAGAATACAACAGTTTTCTGTGATGAGATATGAACTACAGAATTAGTACCCTAAAAAAAAAAGAGGAGAAAAGAAAAGGCTAATTGCAAAGGACATTTGGAAAACGTTTCAAACTTTTCACAGCAGATTCTATTTCTGTAAAATTTGATCAGCTTTTAGCATGACTTTTCATGAATTTTCTTTTCCATTGCCATTCTTTGTCTGCCTTATGTATATTTAGAACTCATCTGATTAACTGCTTCGGTTTCTTTAGATGCTGTCATCCACATTTTGCATAACTGAGATGTTCCATTTTCAGAATACATCTGAAATGAACTAAATTACATGGGACATAACTGCTTTCACAGCATTGTTGGAAACCTGCTTCTCTTTTTTATGGGTCTTTAAATGTTTAAACATTGTACTTAGAGTGTACGTCTAAGAGATTGTGTCTCATACCTTTGAGTTTCTTTTGTTTTTACAAATTGTTGAGAAGTTTTTGGAAAAAGCTTTTTTAAATAGAGCAATATTTACTTTTACAAGAGAAACTGTCAACTTTTAATCATTAGCTTTTAGTGGTTATTTTGAAGAACAATTCTTTTTAGGTACTGAAAATTTTCATTTTGTTTTTGCTGTTGCTGATATTGAAATACTTTTCGTTCTGAAAATAAGAATGGGTCAAGTAGAGCAAGATGAATTTCTACAAAATACTTTATATCTGTCCTTACCTAAAGGGACTATTTTTAGCATGTGTAGGTCATGTCAAGGTTTAAAAGATGCTAAAAAGGGCAACTTCTATATTTTTGCAACGTGTGTTGATTCATTTTTTAAATATGGACATTTTTCTAGTAAGAAGTAGAAGAAAAAAATAATTTCACATGCTTCTTGAATTTTGAGATATTAATGAGTTTGGTCTCTACAGACACAAAATCAGTCCTCTTAGTAACATAATAGTAATTTAAAACCATCTGAGTCATGTAGTCCTTCCGCATAGCTATTCATTATTAGTGATAATTGTATGAAAAGGAAGTTGTTCGTCTGCTCCTGCTGCTTATTCTCTGCCATAAAGCATAATCCTTTGTTTGTGGACAGCACAATTAGCAGCTTTGGAGATCATAATTATTTCATACTTGGGGCTTAGAAGACACTGAGGGAAAAAGATACTCTTAAGCCTTGTGTGAAAATATTGAATTTACTTAAAGTTACTTTTCAAAGTTTCGGTTATCTGAGCCATGAGAATATTTGTAAAAGGTGTTCATCTGCTCAGTCCACAAGTGTGCGTGTGAATGGGTTACTGGAATGTGTGTACGGAACAGTGCCGATCTAGATATAGTACACAATGCAAAACACACCAATAACAAAAAAAGCAAAATAATGACACAAGATGTGGCACAAAAGTAAACACCTAAATAGCATATTACCTTACAATGGAAGTATAACTGACTGACAGAGAATAGATTTGATCTTCCTGGGTACCTCATGAGACTGGTATGAGCTAGCCTGACTGAGAAGTCTGGGAAAGAGAAAACAAAATCTGTGGATCAAGTGGTGGTAGTTTTTTCCTCCCCTCTGGTAACTATTGTCCTTCTTTGTAATAGGTGTTGCTATGGTATTCATGGCCATATTTCCAGTGCAAGTGTGATGCTGTGCAAATACATGCTTTTTCCAATTCATTATCTGATACAAGTTAAAACAAATTTACATGCTTCAAAAGACAGGTATTATATTTTCAAACTTACAACTTATCTAAATTATCTAAAGTGACTGGGATATTAAGTATCATATGTGACTGTTTCAGTTCAACTAGGGCACATTTTGGTATTGCTGTCCATACTGGCTGAGGATATGTATTCTAGCAGACAGCAGCTAATGATAATTGTGGCTCTGTAAGAAATAATATTTTCTATTTTAAAAAGTAGTGATAGATTTTCATCTGTTAATTTATCAATCATTTGTATCACCAGGACTCAATATATATAGGCAGTGTGCTCAGGGACTAGAAATTGCCAAGATTAAAAACCAAATCATGTAAAACCCAGAACTTTATGGTTCAGTTTAATTTCTATGTCTATAATTTTGAAGATATCTCATGACTTTGGTGCCAGGGATGAAATTTTATTTCTGTAGGCCCAACACATCTGTGAAAGAGCAATCTTCATGCTACTTTGATTTCTTCATCATCAGAAAAATAGCCTGCTAAATTGCAACTTTTCTATCAGTGATAGTAATTTGACAAGAATACAGAGCTCAATTTTAAGTTTTGAGCTGACTTAGTGGCTAAGACAGAAAAAAAAAATCCTCCACTGAAGTTGAGCATACTTGATTTGTGGTTGCCATAATGATTAATGTTAAACCTCATAAGACATTTTCCTTAACAGAGTCAGTTTGAAGTAGATCAACATGAAAACAATAGTTAAGCATGTCACAGTATGTTAAAGCATACTAACATCCATTTTATTTTGGCAGAACCTATAGTTCATTTCAATTTGATTTTATTTATAACATATTTAACATGAATATACACAAGTAGGAAGGAAACAGGAAGGTGAGTAGTTTCTGCTTAAAAAAATTCTGCTTTAAAAAATTTGACCTGTAATAGCATTTAGTTGTTGCTGTCAAAACCGGAATCCATTGTATCACCAATAATATAAAATAAAAAGACACTGTATATTCTGAAGGGTTTGTCTAAACAAAAGTGATGTGCAAGAACTGCTAAGGAATGAAGATGATAGCTTCGGTGGTATGAGCACACCGCATAACTTTCAGCATGTGTAGTTCGATGTTTCTCAATAAACTGTTTCATAATGTAAAATATTCTGTGCAGACCTGTACCATCTTGGTGTTCTCAGAGTTCTTTCGCATGCCACTACCACCAGTTGCTTCTTTCCATGCAGGTTCAGTTATTTTTTCACTGGTCTGCCTTTTCCTTTGTCCCCAAATACACATGCACTAATCAGTTCTTGAGCAAATTGCCCGATTGATGGTCTTACTATCCAAAGCTCAAAAACAAGTACTAGACAAAACACAACTGTTCGTACTGATCAGTTATTTCCCTTTCCCATAATTTTTGTAATAAAACCATTCATCATCCAGCTTTGCAAATAGTGGAGCATGTCTGTTATGGAAAATATGTCAGCGTGGTGTTGCCTAGGAAGCACATCTGTTGTGATCCTGTGCTCCTGAAAGCTAGGTCTGGAGAACAGTTTAGTGTATTGACATTGCTTAGTGTCCTGGGGTCTCTTTACAATGGTAGTAATTGGAAGGACAGATATAAAATGGAGGGGAGACAAGTCCCAGGGACTCCATCTGTATTTCACAGAAAGATAGCAATGAATATCATTTAGCCTTCTCCTTTGTTTCCTGGCATTTTTGCAACTAAGTGGAAGAGATTTAATATATCTGTTTCTAAATGTATTTAATTACTAATGACATGTCCTTCAGCAACCAAAGTCAGTGTGTTACACGTCAGCTTCATCCAAAAAAGCTTAGTCCAAAAGTCAGCAGTGCTTCGGAGCAGAAATATGACTGAAAACCTGGTACTAAAATTAATTTGTGTTATATGTGCCATCACTTCTTCTAAAGTGCTTATGGTACCATTTCAGACATTAATTTAAAACAATTAGATTAGGAGTCCAGATCATTCCATATGGTGAATTCTCACTGGAATGGCATAAAGGAGGAAGGAAAAAACAAGCAAACAAAAAACCCCCAAACTAGTGGCCTTGAAAGTTTTGGGTTCTATAATGTGAAGTCTGTGGTTGTGCCACCTAGGAACAAAGGCGGCTGTTGCTCCTATAAGCTACTTCAGAAACTCAGCAAATTCTGTTGAGCTTTAGGCACTGGTGATGGCTAAATGTATTCAGAGGTAGCCCAGTGCTCTCTCTTGTTCTGTGAGCCGGGGCTGTTTGACTTGTTTTCAGGGAGATTTTGAGGTTAGTATCTCTACCTTAAGCGTCTGCTGTAGTGATTAATATTTATTTCCCAAGAACTCTCTTAGGAGTGGTCACCAGGATGTGGGTACAATAGCAAATGTATCCAGCTTCAATCATAAATGATAGCTATCATGAAATTACATTCTTGTAAAAACTGCTAGAGGCCCTGTCACCCAAACTGCACCTGCTGATCTTCTGTGTACTTGTGGGATTTGCTTCAGCTGATAGAATGTCTTTCAGAGGAGCAGAGTTTATATTCTTGTTACATATTCTGCAGAAAATATCACAGGGATATTTTTTCCCAGTGTTTAATACAAAAAAAAGGAAGCAATATTTTTAAATAGTAAATTGTTTAAAAGTGTCTAACTTAAGCCAACTATCTCATGGAATATTGTCGTATTCTACTGATCTTTTTTCACATAAATCCGTTTATTTTTGTGTGGAGCCTTCAGTTATATGTTAAGGTACTTTCCAAAAGCCCTGCCTTTCATTCTGTTGACATACTTATTGGTGAGGATATCTCTGAGGAAAGACAGGCTTGTTTACTAAGCACCTTTTAAAGACAGGTGGTTGAATAACTTGCTTTCTGTTCTTTCTGGAAATGGACTTTACTTCTGATGGAGAGAGTTGTTTTTTTTAAAATGTCAATTTTGCTTTGTATCTCAGCAGGCGAAGCTCTACTTAGATATAATTCCTAACAAGTCAGGCCCTCAGTATTAAGTAACATTTCGCAAGACAGTTTAAAATTTCAATGGAACAATGTAGCCTGCTTGGAAGCAATCATTCATTGAAGCTGTGAAACTGGGTTCTGCACATAAAAATGTGATGTAGGCTTGGGGCTGCTGGTGAAAAGCAGATGATGGTGCTTGTGGAATAACTAAGGGCATCTAACGCAATGCAAACATCGAACAAAGGTAGAAAGAGCCCTGGGGAACAGCTGTGTCTTACCACGGTGCATGCAGCACATTTTGCTGCTGCTATACAGTCAAAATGAATGTTGTGAGTTGAAAATGAAGCAAACATATTCAAGCTGTGTAAGAAAGCTGCTTTTCTTTTCCTGATTACATTGTGAAAGAAATATTTTCATTTTGCCATTATTTATGCTTATGCAACCCAATCTTAATATAACGTATCTTACACAGATGTGGTAAGTATCTGTCTAATAGGGGAACTGTTATGGTATGGTGTGCTTATATGAGGAAGGACTCATAACAGGATTAATTCACTAACTAATTGTGATTTTGGACAATTTTCCCAATATAAATGCCTCTTGTCTGTGAAAGGGGTATGAAAGTCGTTATGTAAAGGTATATATTAAAAAAATACTATTCAGAACTTTTTGTAAAAACCTACTACGTACGTGCTTACTGTTAAATACCATCGTAATAAAATAATGAAAATCACTGCCTAACGTGACAGAGAAAGCTTGGAAGAAATCTCATTCACAAATGTGAACTTTCTTGCTTACACACTGAGTGAACAATGCCCTCTGCTGATTGTGGGGAGAAAAAGTGCTAAAAATGTTGAACAATGTATCTGAGACAAAACTTTCAGATAAGGTAAGCTACAATAATTCTACTGCTGTTTATTGACATATCTAAGGCTCTGTCTGTGACTTGTTTGCTTACTGCGGATTATGTATACATGTGATTAAATATGTTTGAGGAGATACTTGCAAAGTCTTCATACCTACCTATATTTGTGTAAATTAAGCCTTTGAATAATCTAAAAGATGCCGATGTCAATGCATTTTTCAGACTAGGTGCGCAGTATACGTGAGTTTCACCTATTCATCAGTATGATCCTGAAAATGAATGGCTTTGGTGAGAGTGCAAATTCTGTTGAAATCTGGAGATAAAAAAAAGAGAACAGGAATTGTCATTGTATTGCTCAGTACCTCCAAAACTGTTTGTGCCTGCCTGAAGTGCTTGCAGAAAGGCAAGGAAAGATTTGGCAAGAGCAGCTTGAATGGGGGTTTCTGTTGGGATTGTCTCTAGGGAGGGTTGCCCAATGATGGCAAAGTGTCTGAGTCCTCCTGGCTGCTGCTGCTGCCCTTGGTCGGCAAAGGACATTCAGGAAAAAANAGGTGCTTTTGCTCTGAGACAGAAGATAATTAAAAGGAGACAAGAATCAGAAGAGACTCTAAGGAAAATACTCTAAAAAAGTGGAAGAGGGGAGCAAAATCTCTTGCAAAAATGTTTAACTAGAATTCGTTTTAGGTGTCTGACATAATATTGGTGAAAGCAGCAAAAGGCTCAGTAGTGTATTGTCCAGTCATGCTACCTGGAGCTATACCTTTGTGCCTGGAAGACCTCAACCTGAAACATGTCTGGCTAAAGGGCTAGAGGTGTCCCCATTAGTGTGCTTGTTGATTGATGAACAGAGGTACCTGATCTAACACCCCAAAGCAGATAGCTATTAGGCATTTTTTTGATAGAAACCTGCTTTTCAAAAAAAAAATTAAAAAGAAGATTGGCAACACAAATAATGTGAGTGGTATTTTCTCTCTGGTGTCAAACCTCACCATAATATTTTGAAATATGGAAAAGAAGATAAAAACTGTAAGTGTGGGGGTTTTAGACTTCCTCAACAGCTTTTTAAACTTTCTTAAATGTTTTGAGACAGGTTTAAATTTAAATAAGTTTCATTTATTGTCTCTGGATTATTTCACTAAAACACATCAAATTAATAAGTTTTTTGGTCACTAGTTTTTAAAAGAGTATAAAGGTTATACAGTTATTCTGTCTAAAGTACAAATGGATACGTATATGCTCATTTTAAAAATATAAACCACATAGTTATGTACATGTAAAAATGAAAAAGCTTCACACCAAGAGCTGCTGTAGTGGTCATGTCCTAATTAATATTAGAAATATGTCTATTCCTGAAATCTAATGATTTGGGTTTTAATGTTGGTAGTGTGGTTCTGTTCTGTTCTTGTTTACTTCTAAAATACCTACCTATCAAAAAAACCCAACCCCAACACTCAAAAAACGTTGCACCCTCCCACATGTTCCATACTTACCACCTTGTAAAAAAAGACAGAATTGAAAAAAGATATAAATTAAGATTATTTTAAGCCAAACCATTCAGTGATGCATATATGACTTTGGTAGCCACAGGCCTATGAATGCTGCATGCGTTGAGATGGATTGAGGGCTGTAATGTCTGAGTTTTTGTTATTCGTATCTGTGAAAAATAATGGACATTTTTAACCCAACAATTCTTAGTTTAGGTCATTGCATTTCTAATAAATGAGATTTTTCTTCCCGATTTATTCTCCTCCTCTTACTGTTAACTGACAGGCAATAGTTTATGCTAATTCACCATTCTGGATTAGCTTCAATTCTAGCATGCAGGATATATTTAGGACAGTTAAGGGTGTGAGGTAACAGAATGCTTGTAAGATACAGAAGCTAGATGTAATGCCATTTGCTATCATCTCTAGAATCTGAAAGATTTGACTGTAACAACAGAATATTCTTAAAATGTTCCAAGCAAAGCATTCTATGTCCTTCCTGAATACGCTAAAATAATAATAATGTGGGTAAGCTTTCTTGGGTATTACAGTATTTATGGGAAAACAAAAAACAGGGATGTAAGAATAAAATAATGAAGTTAGAAAGAATTAAATTCTTTCAAGACAATTCTTACTTTGCAAGCTGATATGACAAGGATTATCAGATCTCCCCATGAAGGTGTTATCTGATGGTGTATGTGTGTGAAATCAGGTATAAGAGTTAGAAAGAATGTTACTATTCCTAAAAATCAAAGATTTTCTTTTAATCATTTCAGTATTGTTTAGATCCATCACTGCATAAAACACTGCAGTAATTTGTGATGCTGATTAATGTGTGTGTTCCTTGATTCTAGAGGGAATGTTTTCTGTTACATAATTCTCCAGCTAATCTTTACTGCTCTCTTCCCAACTCTTTCTCTGCCAGCACAGGGAACTGGAAGCAACATTGATGAACTCATAACTGCAGTCCTGCAGACTGGAGTTTAGAAGTGGCAAATGTGGGTCTGTGGCATCTCCTTCAGAATTCCAGAGGAAAAAAATACTCTGTCTTTTCTGTGACCTGTTGACTGGAAGCTCTTGTGAGCAGCAGAATTTCTAAAAATATAAAAATATACAGCTTTCTAAAAATACAAAAATATACAGCTGATGACTGTTTCACAAGGGTCTTCAATTTTTTTTTATGCCCCCACCCCCACTTCTCAGTGCTTATCATGGAAGTCTTGTGAGTCAGGTATTGAGTCAGAGCATTCTGTGATGCTCTGGTAACTACCATATTTTAGTTTTTGCCTGATAAAAACCTGACAAATAGTGTTTTATGTCTCCTCTGAGGCCTTTGTGTCATTAGGTTTATTCTTTCCAGCTTTCTCAAACATTGAAGAATTCAAATAACACAATGTGCAAAAGTTTTTTGGTGAAATGTGATGTGTAAGAATGAATATTAAGTCAGTCATCGTCTTAAGGATGCAGATAATATGAGTAAATAACACGTATGTTTTTTTCTCTACACAATATACATGTGCCTGTAGAAAAAATACTAAGGGAATACTTAACTGATGGCATGAAAATGTAGATTAATTAAAAAAAAAAAATTAGTAACGCTTCCCTAGACATGTCCCCATGTCTCAGGATGTAATATAACAGCACTTCTCTCAAATCTGCATTCAATTAGCAACTGGTGTAAAACTGGTGGTGTTAAGTTTAATTAGGGTGATGCTTTGGTTAGTACAATATAGTTCTCTCAAGAAATGTTGGTGTTACATATCCACTTTTTTCTCATTTTCTGTGAGAGGTAGATCATTCTCGAATGCCTGTTTAATCGTGTTTTATTCTCTGCATTCTAGAGCACATACCACCAAAGTGCCAATGCCAGAGTGTTCTCAGTTACATTTGATGATTTTAGACTCTATGGTAGCATCTTTCCTCCAGATTTGTCGTTTGTTTACAGTAGGAAAAAACAAAACAAAAAACCCAAGCAAAAACCCCCCAAAACCCAACCCTGCTCATGATTGTGAACTTTTAGCCTTACTGGGGTGAGAAGGAAAGTTCTTATTACTTCAAATGACAGGATCCTGCAGACTTACACTTGTAGCAGTTACTTGAGTAAAAAGTGCTTGCTTAAGAACAAAAGGATCAGACAAGCAGATAGAAAGTCTCTGTCTACCAAGATCCTCCATTCCTGACAGAAACATTTATTCCTTGCATATAGGTATATTCGTCATAGCAGAGTCAGCTCCCCCGTTGTTCTCTTATTGACCAGCTGTTGATTGCTGATGTAATAATGTACATCAGCATTACACATTACCTGTGTAATGGTTATTTCCTAGTGACAAAGGGAGCAGCCAACTGTTGCCCTTTCCTCTCTCCTGTTACGGATGGTGGTTCAGCCAAACCAGTGTTCTGTTCAGGACAGAAAAATACGCTGGGATGGATCTGAGAGTGCTTAGCAAACATCACTGCAATTCTGGAGAGGCTTTTACCACCTGCTTTGCATCAGCTTCTGGCAAGAATACCAATGGAGTGGGCTTAATACAGTGAGGTACAATCTTAAACCTCAGTACAATGAGAAAACCACTGCAACAAAAGACCAAATGAAGCAATATTGGATTCTTTTTAGGCTATTATGATGTATTTTTCTGTCTGACGTATGTCTTCTGGGTTTATTTTCTTTCTTTAGGCTTTTAGAAACTGTTTTTTACTCTGTTGTGTAGCTGTTGTTGTTGGATTCTTTTTGTTGTTTTTTTTTTTCCCTTCTGAGTATCAATTAGCTTTCCTTTTTCAACAGATATAAAGGTCCAGAGTGCCAACTAAAATGAGTGAGGAATGAGAAGGAAAATAACAGTTAATACTCTTATGTCTCAAAGAAAAACACTCTTGTAAATTGTTCCTGTACTTGAATCTAAAATTATTCTTATTGTGTTTCCGTTTTAATAAGAAGTAATAATAAAAGCATATAAAAATAAAATATAATAAAATAAAAGTAAATGGGTAGTTTATGCATATTTGCATCAAACAAGTGTTGTGCTTATGTTGTATATTTTGTAGCAAATACTTTGTAACAGATATTTTAGTGACTGAACTATGTCTTGATCACTGTTTCTTCCAAGTTGTATTCTGTCAGTAGAAAGAATGTGGGAAAGTGAATAGAAATTTGTAGGGATTGTTTTTGCATAACTAGTTCTTCAGTCCTTGCTTCTGCTGCTCTTTGCTGCAGCAGGTATGGCAGGATGTGCTTTATAACACTTTGCAGAAGGGACTGTTAGCTTCTAGATGTTGTCAAAATCTGGGGACATCCCGAGTAGGCTGGCAAACTCATTAAATAATAACACCAGTTTCGTTGTTTCAGTAAGGGGTTAAATTTCGAATTTGAAGTGCAGCACATTATTCGACCCTTATACCTACTGATTATAAGCAGTAGGTAAATATTTAAACATTGATGCCTTGATTGTTATCTGTGTGACTAACTGTGCGGTGTTCCCCAACAGTATATTACATCCAGTAAGGAGGACTAATGCACTGAACTGCAGGGGAATTTTGTAGCATCAAATATGTTACCTTAGAAATTGGGAAGGACACTGGGGAGAAATGCCATAAGATTTCTTAGTGCTAATAGCTTCAAGTGAGTATTGTATCTACTGAACAGACAGTGTACTGTCTGCCTATGTAATTTTCTGGTGCCTAGCCATGATTTTTCTGTTCATCTTTCTTTGGGCTGCTTTAATTGTTGAAAATTTTCAGTCTGTCTTTGAGAGAATTAGTCAATATCAGAGCTCTGTGCAGGCTGCATATTAATACTTAATTGTATTTTGAAATTTCTGGGGCACGTTTTAGCGTCAATTTATGCCTTGCCTGTGGAACCAAAGGCCAGTTCCTCATTCAGTTTTTGGTTTCTGTGTTTAGAAGAAAACCAATATCGTGCTGATGGAATAATGAAGTTTGCTAACCACATGAACGTGAATATCCTGTTCTAAGAGATTTAAAAAAAAATCAAACTATTTTTATAAGAAATGAATTGAAACTAGGCACCACCACTTGAAATCTAGCTTACCTTATGCCTTATCCAGTGGATTTAAAAATAAATTATGGACAATGGAATTTTGTTTTCATTTCACATCTTGACTGTTCCTGCCACTTGTGTGTGATTACCAGATGTATCAAAAAGACTTAATGTACTTATATAATGATACAAAGAGCTGGAGAGTTTGGACTTGAAAAAAAGATGCTCAATATATATTAGCACTGTGTTTTTCTAGGTTTTATGAAAAGAAACATCTTACATTTATTAGTGTTCTAAACCTAAACATTATACAAGGAAAAAGGAGATATTAACAAACTTATGAATAGAGTGATACTGTAAGACTGTTTAAAATGAGTCTATACTGCAGCATGTAGAAGGAGTATTATTAACGAACAGTGTATACTGTAGTATACAATAAAGTTTGTACTCAAATATTATGGTAGTGAGGATGCTATAAGTATCTTGACAAATTCAATATAAAGCTGAATTTATTGCCCAGGAATAAATCCTATTTCAAAAGAGCTAGGCTGATACTAGGATCTCCATAAATGCAAGATAAAAATTATTTTGAGATTGCAGGCCTGCCCATTTGTATATTCACGCACTCCCTTTGAGTTGCGCATTCATTTATTTGTTCATTGTACTGGAGGCATAGGGAGAGAGGAAAGGTGTCTTAGTGTACAGGATTATTAAAGTCCTGAAGATCTTTCAAGATGAAATTCAATTTTAATAACATGAACAAAAATAATCAGTCTAACTTGACTACCTTTTTCCCTACCTGGGTGGAGGATGGGGTTTGCTGCTAAATCAATTCTTCAAATTGCTTCTTATTGCTAGCAAATTTTGCTAGTGTGTAAATCATTAGAAGACTAAAAAAAAGGAAGGGAGGCGATTGCTGGAGAGAAGCCAAAGAAACTTACCTATTGCCAATATTGCCAGCTCCTTTGGGAATCACTAATTATTATGCTGCTTTTCTGGATCTGAACAATTACATCTTTCTAAGTATTCACACAGCGTTTTTAAAGTGTTATTTGAACCACCATGCTCAGAGAAAAAACAAGAAAAAAGCACCTGAGAAATTACTTAATATCCTGACACATCCATGTGGTGAGAATCAGAATGACAACTTGAAGTCTTTGAAACCATGTCAGAGAGCTCTTTCAACCTCTGTCTTTTATATTGCAACCACCTGCATTCATGTCCACCACAATTCCACTTTTTCAGAGCACATCAGTGAGCACTCCAAGTTGGTTTAAAACCTCTTTCTGTTATTAAAGAAATATGAAACATACTCCCAGACTTGCCACCTGCATTATTATTTTTCTCACTTCCAGGGCTTACCCACTACAAGCTTTGTGATGTTTTTTGCAGCATGTTATTAAATGCTGTGGAGGAAGTTGTCACCTCCAGTTGGTGGTACAGCCTTTTTGGATGTATTTTGTAGACCGTATTTGGTTCTCACTGGCACTGTTGTTAAACGGTGGAATATTATATTAAACTACTTCATCACAATCAGACTTCAATAAACGGTGGAATATTATATTAAACTACTTCATCACAATCAGACTTCAATTTGTTAATCTGAAAACATATGTATTTTGTTCTATGCTTATATCTTTGGGCTTTCTTTCCATGGTATAATGAATCAATGGAAGTTTTCCGGGATCAGCAGTTTCAGGAGAGTTATAATGAGCAAGCCTAGAAAAAACAAATCTGTGCATTGCTACGGATAAGTCATAGGCATTGAAGGCCTAGTGTGAGAAAAAGAAAAGGCATTTCTTAAACTGAAAATATATAGTAAATGTAATTTGTTAGAGTTGTAGAGAGAGGAACAATTCATCTTATATAGGAACACTGAGTATTTCTAAATTAATGCATTTATCATTTGGTACATTGTTTTGGTGTTTTGGATCCAAATGACTGCTTGAATTAATAATGCCTTGCAGAGGTTTGGTCCAAATTTTAGGGCATACTTATTTCTTGTGCAGCTGCACATGTGGAGACTTCCACAGGAGTTTAGCTGTGCTGAGGACTGAGTAAATCTTGAACAAAGGCCTTTTTAAGTATCAATATATGACAGATACACTTAAATCAATTCACACCAATAATGATTCAAAGCAAGTGCCCGATAAAAGAAGAAGCCAGTCCAAAAATGTGAAACATTTTATTGCACATGTTTACAAACACAGAGGATGTAGTGTTGTGGAGTACAGAGGAGATACACCTTTATTTCTATGGAACATCCAGAAGATCTGGCAATCTAGATAAGCTTTTCACAGATTGCATTGACTCCACAGGGTGTATGAACTGCTGATAGCCATCATTTACTCTACTAATCTTATTTGCTACATTTCCAGAAGTTCTGTATATCTAAAATTTTATTTTCCATTCCTGCCTTTACAGAAATAATATCAACATCATTGTGCTGTTCATAAAAATGTGTAAATGTGAACTTGTGAAAAAATTTGCTGACACGACAAATTGTAAACAATTCTGGTATGCACTGACAAGAACATCAATGCATGTTA
The DNA here is from genome assembly GCA_013398815.1 of Ibidorhyncha struthersii. Taxonomy (NCBI): domain Eukaryota; kingdom Metazoa; phylum Chordata; class Aves; order Charadriiformes; family Charadriidae; genus Ibidorhyncha; species Ibidorhyncha struthersii. The sequence continues at coordinate 45,121 of VZSZ01003474.1, forward strand.
TTTCATTTTGTAGTGTTACATTTGCAAGCACCTTCTATACCTGTTCACAACAATGTCACATTTGGAAAAATAACATAGTCAGTAAACAGCCCTCAATTTTAAGAGCATTTTGATGAAGTTTTTTGTTGCTAACTGTAGTTTATCTGATATTATGATTACAGCATTTTCTATGTAATACAGGAATGTCTAACACTTGCAATGATCAGAATATTATTTCTTTATATGCTTTTTATTATAATTTCAACAATTCTTAACAGTTTAGCATCTGAGCGCTCTTCTGACAATTATCAACGACAAAAGTAGAAGCAATACCAATAGCCAAAACTTGCATCTGTTGCTCAAAACCAAGCATAATTATTCCAGAAATTTTAGATTTATTTTTAGAAATTTTAAGTAGATGGGATCTTAAAAGTCTGCCTTACCTTATTTTAAATGATACAAAATTTTCTTTCTGGCATACTAGTGCATGAGACTTCTGAATAGCTTTTCAATTCTTTTGCAATTCTGCAAGATGAAAGTTCTTCGGTTTTAATTCTATGTGAAATAGATATCTCCAAAATATATAGTAAACTAAAAAGTAATAAAAAAATATAAATCAGATGAAATGTTCTATTTTTTGTCTCCTTTAAAATAACCGTTAATATACAAGATTCTAAATGAAAAATTATTTGAGTAAACCCTGAAATATTTAGCATTGTGAAAAAATGATATTATGAGAATGGATTGAATGTCCTTTCAAACTGGAGAATAGCAAACATTAGACATTTTAATGCTCACTTAATTTGAATAACAGCTTGATGCTTTATTGATACTATATGGATTGTCGTGCCCTCTAAACTTGATCATGAAAATTAGTTCTTCCATACTTTTTAGAACAATAGATCTTATATGGTATATCACCATGCTGGTGGAAATGGGGATAGAGCTAATTAGAGATAGTCTAATTTCTGCTTTAATTAATTAGACATTCTTTAGGGTAGAAAAGCTTCAGTTTTGTGCAAATAAAAGGTAGGGGTATAACTGAAAGAGAAATGATAGACTTGAGAAAATTTATTTAATGTAGTTATTGGTTTACTCTAAGGAGCTATGCTGAAAAACAAAAAAGAAAAAAAGCAAGATGAAAGATAAGTTAGATCTTCTGTGGGACCAGATAATTGACTGATAATTGACTACAGTGGAAGAAGGCCCACGTACTTCACTCAGGATGTGGCCCAATGTTGTTGATTCCATTCATTTGGAAACTTAATATCAACACAATTTGATGAACAGTGAAAAAGAATTAACTCGCTTTTACCTTTGTTTGAATGTTGAATTACATGGTGATCCTTTTTTGTCTTTTGGTTAGCTGTAGGTCATTTCTGAGGACAGTGAATCTGTTGATTCCATGAGCCAAAACTGGATTTTTTATCTATTGGATTTCTTTTGTAACATTCAACTAGTGAATTCTAATGATTTTTTTTTAAGTCTTCTAGACTTTGGATGCGCAAGCCTTCACTGAATGCCAGTTTTGTGACACTATAAATACTTTTATTATAAATACCTTTATTATAAATACCTTGTGATCTAAGGTTAAATATTGTTTTATTTATAACACTTACTTTTTCATATTTATTGGGCAAAAATTATTTCAGAATACAACAATGTACAAAATAGTAATTATTAAATATCCACAAACAAAACCTTTTGGGTTTAGCACATTAGAAACACACAACTTCTAAGAAACAGTAGGCACTGTTTCTGTAGCAATAACATTAGAATCCTGTAATTTTTTGGAGGGGGGGAGATCTGCTTTCACAGATTTGAAGCTTGCACATTTATGTGCACATGAGTTTTGTTAATGTGTATGTACTTGTTCCTTTGGTGGGAATTGGCATAGCTGCGTTTCAGGCACTTAAGGAGAGCTTGGCATGCTAGTCATGAGTGATGTACTGTATGTCCAAATTCTCTTTGTCAAAAGCTATCCAGCAATAATTCATTGGATCAAGTGCAGTAAACACATTGTTGGGGTCATATCCAGATTATTTCCTGAAAAACTACATATAGACTCTGTTATAATAGATAGCCCTTGTCTGAAGGAATACAGCTGGAGTCGGTTTTATCTTCCTTTTGGTGTTATTCATAATGAATACCTGGATACATAGTTTTTCATTTTCAGGGGACACTTAGCTGTCCTTATGAATTCTTCCAGTTTGTGAAAAGTTGAAAGCACTTACAACTTCCCAACTTTGCAAAAGTCTGTGATAACCATATTTCTTTGTATACATTTAAAGTTTTCTGGCTTTCCTTTGTAAAAATACTAGTTCTGTGACAGCTTCTCGCAGAAGTGTTATTTCTTTGGATGCATTCCAATTCCTCTGTACATGAGTTCCCACTTTCTTTTACACTTAGAAGAAAAAAATATTGCTAAATCCAAGTCTGATTTCAAGGTCAACTTTATATTCAGGAAGATATGAAGTAGTATTACTCATTGTGCGAGTCATGAAGTGCAAGTGAGATAATATAGGTTCTGCCTCTGTTATACTGAAAAGTTAGCTTTCCTCAGAGTTCTTCATTTAGCTTGAAGGAGAAAGATTCATATGCACTAGAAAGAATAGTTACTTGTCACCCATTCTGTCTCCTTCTGTCTTGTCATCTTTCATTGTATAAATTACATGATTGAACTGGGCACACTGAACCGTCATTGATACTACAGATTGAGGAGGCCACAATCCATTCATACCTTGTACTTGTGGTGCCTCTTCTCATGTGTAAACTAGATCTACTCGAATGGCTATTTATTTGTCTTTTGTTGATTCCAACTCTCCCTTGAGAAAACATTCCTATTAATAAATTTCTTGACACTTGATAACTGTGTCAACATAGACTTGGGAGATGTTATCCAAACTTTGTTTCTGTTTAATGCTGCATGGCTCAGTGTTTTAGTGTTGTCTTTCAAGAGACTTCACAGGTGTGTGTGTTCTCCTCTCTTAAGTCTTAGGACAGATATAATTCACAGTTAATATTATTTCTGTTCAGAGCTCTGGTCATCTTTGTTGTCTTCCCTTTGCTATAGAAATGATAGCAATTGGTGTTAATGGCATAGTGTGAATTATGCTTCCTGTGGTTTTTTTCCTAGGTTGGATTAGGAATGCATGTTACTACTTTCTCTATGTACTGTAGTTTGGTTCACATCACAGGGCTTTCTTGGAGTATTCAGGTGGAACTTAGCTGAAGGATGCACAGTAGCAGACAATACTGGGTATTCAGGGAAAACATCGCAAATGCTTAAGACATAGCTGTTCATCTTTAAAGCCAACTATTTTGTTCTAGAGATCTGATCCTGCTATACCACACTACTTGCTACTGTAGAAACTTACACTTAAAATCACAACAGCTTTTCAAATTACTGTTTCAGAGACTCGTATATTTTTTAAAGATATACGATCTTGTATGTGTTTGATTTACTTGGGGTCTCCCTGAACAATGGTCTTTTTTGACACAACACAGTTCAAATGTTTTGTTAATTTTCATTGTAAGCATTCCCAGTCTTCTCTAGTGATACTGAATCACTGATATTTCATGCTCAGTTTTTGTCAACTTGGACAAGAAAGTGATTTTTACATCTTGGCAACTTTCAGAAATGTCTGGAGGTGACATAGATAGGTATTTGGACCTTCTGAAGTTTTATAAATTATTCACTTCTCTGTGTATTTGTACATTGTCATCTGGCCTTTTTAATCACTTCTTAGCTCCATGAATTTGACACTTACGCTTCAGCTCTGTGACAGAAGAATTGTAGGTACTCTATGATTAAAGGACCTCCCCCCCAAAATAATGCCCAGAACTATTAGTTGGAATCCTATAAATAAGATCAGTTATGCAAAGAAAACCGGTGCTGTAGCATTCAGTTTTCATTTCACTGACTGTACACGTTAGATTACCAACATGGTACAACAACCTGAAGGTGTATTGTTAATCACTTCAATATATGCTTCAATGTAACAAATAGAAGCCTTTTCACGATTCTTAACGATGAACTCAACAGTGTTTAATATCATTATTACATATACTGCTGCATATAGATATTAGGTGTAATATTCCTTTTTGGTGGGTTGGGAAATTGCTTTAATCTACCTCATAATTGCAGAACCTTCACATGTATGTATCTGCTGGTGAGAATTTGCCATACCTTCCCTTTTTTGCTTAGTCCACAAGGCTGGGAATTTTATTACAACTTTTATTTGGAATGCCAGGTTTCTACGTTTAACTCTGGAAGTTTCATATTCAAAGATAGGCCAAAGTAGCAGCTGTTACATTAAGAAAAGAGTTAATCCAGTATACAAGCTGCTATGGACTTTTTATACTCGGGATGAGCTTCCTTTGATCAGTGGACACAAAAGGCCCCCATTTCCCCTGGAAGCAGAGTTGACTGGAATAAATCTACAATTCTAGCCTATTGTTCTTATTTTCTGAAACAATCTTACCAAAATACAGTAATGATTTTTGCTATGCTTATGAGAATGTTTCCTCACATCCCTACCCTAAAGAGGTGACCTTTATATGATGCATCTATTTCTTTGCTTGATATTGTATACTTCACCTTCCAAGAATTACCAGCAAGTATGTGGCTATTATGAAGTGAGGTAAGTTGGACGTAAGCAATAGCTCCTATTATCTCCAGTCCAACAGAACGAAATAAAATAATAAACCAGCATCTTATAAAGGCTATGGAAGAGGACACTAGTTAATAACTAAAAATATTTAATTACTGCATTTCAGTAATGAAACATTGTCAGCCACAGCAATTCCACTTAGTGGTAAACTGAGAAATGGAATATTGACCGTGACAGAACTTGATGTGAGGAACTAGCTATTTGCAAAAGTGATAAATCTAAAAAGCTGAAAAGGACAATAATGACAGGATCCACAACTGCTTTATAATCACCAGATTGTGTTAGGAACGGCAAACAGCCATGTTATAATGTCCCACCCTCTCACATAAGTCTTAATTTCAAGAGCACAAAGTGTCAGGAAAAGTAGTCTTATAGCTCTCCACACATAAGAAGATATTTTAATATTATTCATTTGTTAGCAGAGGAAAATTTGCAATTTTTTAAGCTTTACTAAGTTTTGTTTTTTTTTAAAAAACCACCCAAACCCTGTCTTTAAGATGGTTTGAAGAGGCCACTATAAAAATCCTTCTGCTTTGCAGAGGCAGTTAGAACTGGTTGCTGAATAGACAGTAATAAGCACTTTGGGCAAGAAGCAAACGTTGAATATCATTTTAGTGTAACCTTGAAGTCTCAGCTGATTAGCACAGTGGCCATAGTAAATATTATAGCTCCAATGATGTTTCCTAATCCAGAATGATATGCCCATGTTTAGGGAATTTTGTCTACTGTCGGTTGTGGTTTTAATGGAAAATGTTCATCAGAAACTGGGGTATAACAACCAGAAACTTACTATCTGTGTTTGAATGATACCTCTGTTTCAAGAATTTGACCCACAATGTATGTGTTTTGACCAAAACAGTTATAAATTAACTCTGAAAGTTTTTTCCTCTAGACTACTTTTATGCTCCTGTGGGCTTGAATAACCTCATCTGGAAAGCTTCAGGAAAACTGTAATATAAGTGCTTACTTGCCAGTATGTTACACAATTACTAGTGATGTTACAAAAGTAGATCATATGACCATAGAATCATTTAGGCTGAAAACGGCCCTTAAGATCATTAAGTCCAACTCTTCCCTAACACTATCAAATCTACCACTAAACTATGTCCCTAAGCACCACGTCTACATGGCTTTTAAATACCTCCAGGGATGGTGACTCCACCACTTCCCTGGACAGCCTGTTCCAATGCTTGACAACCCTTTCTGTGAAGAAGTTTTTCCTAATATCCATCCTAAACCTCCCCTGGTGCCACTTGAGGTCATTTCCACTTGTCCTATCGCATGTTACTTGGGAGAAGACATCGACCCCCACCTCGCTACAACCTGCTTCAGGTAGCTGTAGAGAGTGATAAGGTCTCCCTTCAGCCTCCTTGTCTCCCTGATAATTGTAAGACATTTAGATCAAATAGCTTTCTGTAACTGGTAGATCTTTAACTTGTGGTCATTGCCCAAGTTTCTGTGCTTTTTAAATGTGTTGGTGACACTTATGCCTTTTTGTACAGTTGTGCCATTAACTGAAATGGACTTAGGAGTACAACTGTAGAAAGACAGGCATTGTGTACATTGGAAACAATTTCAGGAAAGCTGAAGGCAACCAAAGCGTGGGTAAGCTCTTACTGTGCTGTTGCTGTGTCTTTCAAGGAAAAGCATCACGTTTTCTATACATAAAATCAAAGTGTCTTGAAATCCTCTATCAAAATGAAGTTTCACAAGAAAATATGAAATATTTTCTCTATTGTCAGTTTGGTGAAATTTCACAAAGCAGAAGGAAGTGACCTAAAGAAAACATTTGTATATTCCTAGCAGAAGGGCATTACGGAGACTGACAGGTATTTCTTGACATCTTCAGGATCTGAATTATGTGTTCTTTCTAAGCTTTAAGCATATAGAGGTCAGAGTTAACGACCAAAAGATTGAATCTATGATGTGTGAATGATGATTTTAATGTATCATTAACTACAGGAACTACTGAAAAAGTAGTCTGTGGTATCTAAAAGGTACTATTAAACAATAGTAAATGATATATAAACAATATCTTTTAGATATTATTGTTATTCTATAAACAACATCTTATTTGCTGTTTAAGTTCAGTTTGAGTTATAGTACTTCTGAAAGAAAGAAAATGCAATAGTCAGACTTTTTATTGATTCTTTAAGGGTAAGGCATTTTCACAAAAGTTTATTTTTTACTGAACACTAGAAAGCGACCTAGAAATTTCTTAAGGTGGCTTATTTAAGTTTTAAGGAACTCTTTGAGATAGCACAGGTGTTAATATTGCTAATGGTGTGCATTGTACATTCAAAATCTGGACAGCTAAACTGTGTTACCCAAAAATCACTAAAAACTTAAATGTAAGCTTGAACTCATGGTTGTACTGCAAGGAAATTAAATAATCCAGCACACCTGATGCTATGTTCAGAAAAAAATCTGGTTTTGATTAATTTCAGCTTTAATATTTATATGCAATGTAGTATTCCTGAATTAATGTTGGTACAAGAACTGTTTTTCAAATAAAAGGACAAAATCATAGAGGGTTTAATAAGTTGGATGACAGCTTTTTGGAAATCAGACTGACATCATGCACTGCACTAAGATATATATGACAGAAACACAATGTAAAGGACCGTTTGGTATGACTGACACAAATAGAGGTGAACAGTCCTATTTGTGATTGTTGCTATGATACCAAGTTCAAAAATTTCATTATGGCGTGTCATTAATACAAAAAATATATTAGGTCTTAAAGTTAGCTGGGGCAGACAGTCCTTCCCTCGCAGTAAAACTATTTATGTAAAATGTCTTTATAGCAGAATATAATTATGGCAGAATGAATAGAAAATATTTAAGCCAAATGTATCTCAGATACAAACTTCACAGGGGTGTTCATATTATAACATCCTTATTTTCTTGAATGTCTTTGCTTTAGTCCATACTGTGTGTCTGTTTTTAATGAGTGAAAGAAAATTGGATGATACATTGTTAATGTGTTGAAGCCTCAAAGGTGCTCTGATAGTGAAGGAGCAGTCCCTGGTGAGGAAAGTAGGTACTGTTACTTCAGTTTTACAGGTAGGCTTAGAAAGAAATCTACCTGCCCGTGCCTTTGAAGGGAAAAGGAGCTGAGGTCAATCCTCTCGAGCCTCAGGAACTAATTATTAGTCCATCTTCTGCATAACTCTTGCAAAAGAAATTCTACACTGACATATCTAGGGAATGAGCACCTGTGTTTATTAACAATAGAGGTATGTCTGCACTGAAAGAAAAATTATATGCACCCTATTGAGAGGGACGTGTTAGTGAGGAAAGACAGAACAGCCTTTGTGTCTATTCAGCTCTTTGTATCTCTACTGAGGCTACCAAAAGAGTGCTAGTTAATGCTAGTGGGTTTTACGATAGATCCTTTGACAACCAGGAAGTGGAAAAGCATGGCCAGCTTATTTTGTGTAGGTTGCTTATGTCCTAGAAAAGACCTCAAAATGGCTTTCCTCTTCACTCAGTAGTTTTGGACAATCATAAAGTTGAAAGACTTAAGTACATTTTGAAGGACCCACTGACTTAATACTCTCAAAGTACGAATTTCTCGGTGGAAGGCTGGATTTAACATTTGAAATAGAAGTTCTTTAAATACCTGATTGCTTTAGAGTTGTTCTGTTGGGGGAAGGGCAAACTGGAAAGATGGACTCTAGTCCATCTCCCAATTCAGTTTTGCAATTAGGAAGTTACAACTAGAATGCCTGTTGTTATGATTCCTGGGTAGATACCAAGCCGTTAAAACAAGATGAGATTTTTCATAATTCTGCAGCTGAACAGCCATTGATCTACCAGAGGAATTGACTCCTGTGATCTAGACCAATGCTTATTTAACCAGATAGTAGATAACTTTATTGTATCATTCTTAATGAAAAAAAAAGCTTTTAATTAATTAAAACTTAAATCATAATAAAGCTTGGTATTAATTAGAACAAACCACTTCATCTTTCCAGAAATGTCATCAAGAAAAGTACCTCTCATTGTGAATTCTAATGAGAAAAACTATCTGAGAAAGCTCTGGGGGTGGCTAAGTCACAAGAATTGTAGATCATACCTATATCTGTCCCACTTCAAAGTCTATAAACGTTTCACCTGAAGATCTGGTAGCCCTTATGCAAGTAGCTCCTGGGACCCATAAAGAAAATCCTTTTAGAAGAATGGTTAAATTGGTTGTTAAATATTAATTGTCTACCTGTAGGATGGAATCCTAAGTGCCACAGGGCTTTGAGACAATTAAAGTTGGTTCTCTCTGAGTGCTTGTGTTTCTTTACTGGGATTTTAGGCAGCCTTTCATCTACTCTGCCAATGCCTCAATGGATGGCCTTGGGTTATGACAAAGTCAGTTAGTGTTAAGATGCAATGAAATTCCACCAATTATTTGTGAGAGTCACTCAGTAAGTTCTTGTGGTAGCTGGCCTATTGTTTGACATTTTGAGACTGTTAAGTAAGCTACAACACAATTAATCACAAGTACATAATACATCTTTTTTTCATTACGAAAGCACATTTAATCTCAATTTCTATCACACATATTTAGGAATTCTTTGGACTACCTAGGGCGGATAACACTAAAATAATTAACAGTATATAGAACTGTTCCTGCTGAGTGAAATCACATTTCACGCTTCAGAAAAAAAGCATTAAGAAAATCAAATATGAAGTGCCTCTCACAACAACACAGAGAGTTTCTCTGCAAACTGATCATGTTCAATGACTCTTCCGTAGGATTCTGGCGTGGAGAGCAGTCTTTTTCTCTCCTGCATGACTTCTGGTCAAACTTAGACCAGCAACACAAGAAGTGTGGGCTGTGCAGCCCATATGTACATTCACTACAAGTGAAAGAATTCTGCTTTGCCCTTCTACCTCTCCCTACTATGTGCCTTAATAAAGGTAAAAGGAAAAATTTGGGGATCATAAACATCAATATTCACCCACACAGAGAGATTCTTTGAAGAAAAGCGAGAAGTGGTAATGGTAGGAAAAACGCAGAAAAAAAGGGTCACTGTAAACTAGCATTAAACCTGTACATGACTTACGCCTGTAAGATAATAGTTCTCTTGCATAATTCTGTAGAAAAAAACATACATGGAATTGCAAGTTTCTCTCTAAAGTGGCTTTACTAATACAACTTCAGAATTACTATGGCAAAGTTAAGCTATTTCATAAGTAAACTGTAGAAGTCATAAGAGGTATGAAGAAATGTAATTAAAGGTGAAATTATAGACAGACTAGAAGTAGAGCATGGTGAGATGATAGCTGCATGCACATTTTAGGGTGCAGACTTGAATGAGGACATTTTTAATGTAAAAAATGAGGAAATAGGTAGGAAAAGTAGAATGAAATTTTCTGTTAACTGGAGGATCAGTTTATACACAATATTTTGGGAAATGGTGAATTTGGCGTTTGGTACATTTTAGCTAGGTTGGTAAATAAAAAATGTAGAACAGCAGAAAGTGTGGGACTGAAAGGAAATGTTCTGCATAAGCTAGACTGCTTTTTTCTTCTTTTGAGTATTTAGTTCTATTTCTTCCTTGAGCTGGCTAGTTTGGACAGGCTGTGATTATTTCTATTTTTGTTCATCTGATTTTAACTTTGACCATCTCTAAGCTGTGTCAGCGGAAGCAACACCGACAAAGAAATGCTCTCTCTTTTCAGTTGTATTTTTAGATCCTGAATGATCAAGTAAGAACTTAGCTTTTCTACAGCTTTTCAGTATAGCAGCTGGGCCTGCTTCCCTGTTGCCTTTTAAACTGCTCACTGTAGACAGGAGAGAGTGCAAGGCCTGAGTGTGGGGATTAGCCATGCAAAGCAAGCTACTATCTCATCGCTGGGGCACTCATCCATCTCTAGTTAGATGCAGAACGATCCTGTGGTGCCTTCTCAGCAAGCAGCCTTCTACTTACGGTCAGGAGTCATGACAAGTTTAAAGTGTATTTCCCAGCAAATATATGATGGATTGGAAGACTGTTATACTCTGAGTACTGCCTAGAGACATGTGTTTTACTAGAAGTAAATATCTTTGTAGCAATTATCTGCCGTCACTGTTTGCTACAGTCTTGTCAGCTCTCACACATTAAGCTAAGTCGAAATAAATAATTAAAATTGTACTATCAAGGTTTTTCCTCAAAGTTTCCTATGAAAAATAGTACCAATGCAGAACGAACATTTTTACTTTATGACAATTTTGACTTGGCTTGTGCTGTATGGAGAGGATGTTCCTTGAATGAAATATTCAGTTCCTGTATGCATATTTGTGTACTTTGTGTACCTTTAACCCTGCAGGAATATTTGGGGCAGTGCCACTTGTGAGGGGAGGTGGAATATTTTATATGTGAAAGTTTCTTAAATGAGCACTGTATGTATACTTGATACTGTCTGGCCACGTAAAAGGAAACTTGGTTATCTACTATGGAGGTCTTGAAGGACTATTCAAAAAGTACAGAGATGATAGCATATTACCTAGCAGCTCTAAATTCAGTGGAATTTTATTTTTCTGAAATCTGTTCTCTTTGTAGTTCTAGTTGCATACAAAACTCTGATAATCATGTGTGATATAGCTGGTTGTTCTTCTATTATTTCCACTTTAGTAATAATTATTCTTTTAAATCCATTTTGTCACAAGTACCGAACACTCACTTGTCTCCAAAGATGTGTGCCTCAAGTTTTCTTTGCTTTTCCAGAATGTACTTGGACTCTGGCAGCCCCATAGGTGAGGAGGGAGAAAATCAGGCAGGTTCTTGTTTGAAGCCTTTCTGCATTTCATCAGCGATTTATCAAAACCAATCTGCTTTTGCAAAATGCTTCAGTTTGGCAGATGAGTTTTTTGTGACAAAAGCTTAGTTTCATCAGAAAAAATCCTGTTGACTTCTATTCATTATATGGTGGGAGGGAGACAAAACTGATGCATTTCAGACTACTAATCACAGAGCATGACTGATTGACTTTCCAACTTGTCTCTATCCTCTTTTTCTTAATTGCTGTTATCAATACCAAGATGGGAGCTACAAAACCTGCAGACTTCATTGCAACTTTTTATATTGGCAACTGTTGAACATGTATGTTCAAAATTGGCACTGAGCACCTATGTACTTGTATGTATCTCATGCGTGGAACACCATACTCTGAACTGATGCAGCTGGAGGGTGCTTTGCAGGCAGCATTTGCAGATCACTTCAGAGGAATCCTCAGGAAACTTGTGTTGGTTGATAGCATTTAAAGTACACATGAAAAATAATACATTTGTAAAGGGAATTAAGGCTCTGGTCAGGACAGTATTTAAAGATGATCTTAACTTAGAAGTCAAAATGAACTTAGGTATGGGACTGCAGATGGTTTAATGTGTACAAATCTTTTCTTGAATTAATGACTGAACACTGAATAGTTAAAAGTACAGTCAGCAAAGAATACATCTAAATTGTGCACTGAATCTAATAAATAGGACAGTTGTGACCAAATATGTAACTTCCAGCTAGAATAACTGAATAGAATAAACATAATCATTTCTTTAACATTGGATTTTGTTGGGAACGCAACTTGTAATAAAATTGTTGGTGTTCCCAACAATGGCAAGGCCTCAGAGTTAACTATTCTTACCTTTTTTTTTTTTTCCTGTGTCATTGCTGTTGTTTTCCATAATTAGGATGATGTTTTGTGAGAAAAAAATGATCATCAAAATGAAAACTTTTCAAGGAAACATAACATAAACTTTCTAAGACTTGTGATTGTGGTGATACAACCCCTCCGCCCCCACCCCCCCCTTTTACACCTCTCAGTACTTAGCACAATTTCATCCCCACCTGGGCCACATAATACTACAATGGGCCAGAATGTTACATATGGTCTAACATGAAAGAAAGAAAAGGTGGAGAGCAACAGACTAGAACACTATGGCAACCCCTTAGTGTATCTGGTTCCTGTAGCTCCTACCGTTTGAAAAACAGTAACTATAATTGATCACTCCTGACAACATATGGATCGTGGCCACAGATGGGGAGGTACCAGGACCCCAAGTCCTAGCAAGTGCTGGGCTTGTGCAGCTGGTGGAAAGTCCGTTGTCTGAGCTGGGCTGGAGTGGAAAAGTACCTGATGAATGTCAGATATCTTGGATCCTATAAGTAGCAATTCTAGTAAAAACCCTTTGAGCTCTTCAGGATTGCAGCAGGCTGTGGCCAGTATCTCCCCTGAGTTCAGATGCCACTCAGGTTGACACCTCAAGGCCAGGGCAAGAGAATCCTTCTCAAATCTCAACTACTGCCTGTTGAGGAACACCAATGCATCATGAGTATTTACCCTAAATTCAAGTAAGGGAAATTTGACTATAGGCCAGCCTCTCTTCCATCCAGCTCTCCACCTGTACGTTTGTGATATATTATCTTTATGGATGTGGGTGCTCTTCTGTCCATCTGTGCACATCTAGGACTTAAAAGTGTTACCTTTCAGCCTTCTAGAGTGCCTGCTATTACAAAATTCCCGATCCTCACGATCAGAGACCTCTGTGTGTGTGTGCACACTTATATGTTTTGCTTATATATTTATATATGTGCTTTTGCTTATATATATGTGTACTGATTTGGGATACCCTATAGTAGGTTAGTGTGAATCTTGCCATCATTGAATCAGTAATTAAGTCGCTGTTTAGTTATTTTGTTAAATCACTTCTTAAGCCTTTAAATTTGTTAATGATTAAGTTCTGCTAAAATTCAACCTCTTGATCTACCTCGAATCAGTAATAAAGTTTGAATCACTACTAAATCATAATCATGTCAAATACTTCCATCCGCGACAGCTATCCCCACCCCTTTATTTTTTTCTAAAGGAGAGCTCTCATCCAGAATAGCCAGTAACTGTATGATTAGGACACTCTTGAGGGACATAGGAAACTGAAGTTCAACTTACTGCTTTGCCCTGAAAACATCACCACTTTCTGTAAATGATCTAGTCACCTTGAGGCACAGCAATGTTATGCTGTTTCTCAAGTATACAGTAAAAAGTAGTTAATGTGTTTGTATTATCACTTTTAAAGCTTTCGCTACAAAGAAAATGTATGTGAAAATACTACCTTTTTTAGGATAGACACTTGTCCAGCTGGTGTAGAGACACTTGATATAGCCTGAGGGCAGCTTTGAACAATCACAGCTCTGAATAACTTTCAGCAAGCAGTGCAGAAGAAACAATAAATGAAGATCCCCTAGTGTTATTATATTTAAAGAAGCTGAGAAAAGTAGTATACAGAGGAATAGCTCTGTGAAACTTGATAAATTGCTATAAGTCAAGAGGTCTGACTAACACATATTTTCCTTCAATCTAAAGCCTACTTTTTGGTTTTATGCACTAAGAAACAATAAAAAGAGCTTTTCCTTCTGTTCTCTGTTGCTGATTTGTTGGTGTTTCCAATAGAAAGCTGAATTTGTGAGGTCATTTTTTTCCTTAGCCTTGAATTACCAGTGGGTGAAACATGAAGAAAAAGAAAGACAAAGGGAAAGGGGGAGAGAAAGGCAATTATAGCTTTATTCAGGCCTTTTTTCTTTCTTTTCTTAGATCTGGAACCTAAATTTACTTCTAGCTCTTGGCTGAAGCATAAAGAATGGAGAAACAGAAGAGGTTTTTAACCAAAGTTTTTAACCAAATAGTTCTTACCCTTTCTACTGAACTTTATGGCATGGTCTTCCATCTTTAATTTCTACTTTATGGTGAAAGCAAACAAAGGTTGTGGAGGTAGGAAATAAAAGGTATTTTCATTTCCCCACTTTGGTTTTATTCCTGTGAGTTCACTTGTACTCCTTTCCCGCTTGTAATTTTGCAACTAGAAAACTCGAAGTAATTTATAGGACTTGGTATACTAATGAAAGTTAGAATGCAAAGGGGTAGGTTAGTTACCTAATATGCCTATATAAGGTACATGAGATGATAGACAAGAGTTCAAATATATATAATAAAAACAGTGTTCAGGCCTTAAATTAACAGAGTATTTACTATTATTCTTGAGTTCCTCCTTTGAAACTTACGTAAACTTTAATGTGTCTATGTTGCTCAGTAAGAGAAATTTAAGTGCTTAAAATATCTAGAAAGAAAAAAAGTAGTATGGTGAATTACAGACCTCTTATGTTTATGCTAAAACTATGGTTCTCTGCCTGATCTGGGAATCCAGAAGGAAAAAGTAATTTATTTTATATCCACAAATCGGAAAGTTCATTAAACTTCAGGCTTCCTGGGAATCGGTTTAGTATTGATCGTAGTTAAGACCAGAGGGCTAAGAACTGGAAGGCTTGCATTCCGTATTAATTTCTCACACAAATTTGGTCTCTGACCCTGGACAAATGAATTACCTTACATTCAACAGCTCAAATCTAGTCACTTTTTTCAGTCAGTTGCTTAAATCACAAGAAAAAGAATTTGATTTCTTGATCTTTTGAGTATAAGTACATCTGGGTAATGTGGATGAGAATTGCTACTGCTGGCTTGGCTCTGTGAAAATAAATTTTATTTATTAAGAGTCTAAATATGACTACAGATACTAGTATAAGGCCCCAGTCTTCAAAACACGGAAGTGTATCATTGCTAGTTATCTGCATTTTATCTGAGAGTGAATACTCTGCGTTTTTTAAAATCTTGTCATTAATTAGTTTCCTAAGACAGAATATTGGTAAAGCATTTCTGACCTTTTCAGAAGTGACTGCAGCTGGCTTAACTAAATTCTACTGAAGCTAGCTGTAGTCTTTCTAAAATTTTACAGCCATTTTAGCTGTGTCAAAAGCTTTCTTGAGTAGGTTTTAGGTTGGTTTGGTTGTTGGTTGGGTTTTTTTTTTTTTTTTTGTTTGTTTTTTTTGACTCCTAGGCACTGTAAAACAACTGTCCCACCCCCCTGGTGAAATAATTGTTATTTAATGATGAGTGTGTTCCTGGGGGATTCCTTTACATGAGAAGTGATGTATTCATGCATATTATAAACATAGCTAGGGCTACTATGAGCCCTGGTTTATATGTTTTATAAGGTTCTGCAGTATATAGATAATAACAGCTTTTGGGAAAGATTTTTTGCTCTCCTCTGTTTACCCTTTTCATGATTTCATTCAATTTCTTGGTAGCTGTTGTCTCCACTAATCAAACAAGACCTTCACTGTGTTTTGTTTTAAAATCTCCTCTAACAGTAAACATGTAAAATCTACTGGTACTGCAACAGAGGAATTTTGTTATATTGAAGTACTTTATTTTAAAATGTCAGAAAAAGAAATGAGAATCAGATCTTACACATTGATGGAAAGCTGAACATTCGTCTTACAATGACAGCCAACGTCTTCTCTATTTATATTACATAGGAAATAGAAGGAATACTAGTTACACAGAAAATTTTGTCGCATTTCTTAAGAAACATATCAGCTAAAATACTCCAGATAAAACCTGAAATAGATAATCCATGCAACACACATTTAGACATACTGGTGTGATTGCTGTATATGATTTGCTTATTATCCACTATTGACCAACACAGTATTTCATATGTAAGTATACAAGAGGGATTTTGCAATATACAGAAAGAAAATATTTTCTGTTTTTAAACAGCTGATAGATGAATCATAGAAACATCCATACATAATTTCTTTCATCCTTAATCACAATCTTCTGGAAATCAAGCTGGTTTTTATAAGATAAGTATTTCAGGGAGTGGGGAGTGTTGAAAGAGCAAAGCTGTGTATCCTTTTTTTGGTGTGGTTTTAAGTATGGAAGCATGAAAACAGGTGCTTCTGCTATTTACTGGTCAATACCAATAAATTAAGAAACAATTAAAACAACAGATTACCATGTCCCACTGAAGCTATGGCAAACTTTTTCATTGATTTTAATGAATTCAGATTTCATCTGAAATGCTCAGCTTTCAAGTGTTAATGTATTCTCATGTTAATTCAGTCTTCAAAACAAGACTTTGTCAGTGGTTCTTTTATTGCACCTGCAAGTCCCCAAGACGAGTGCAAGCAAATATTCTCTATGCGCTGTACACCTGTAGCAAGTGCTATTAAAGTAACAATATAAAAACTCTCCTAGCATTCATAATTCAGGTAATCCCGTGCATTGTGGAGTATGTTTGGGAATGATATCATGGTAGCATGTACATGATATCCATAAGCCCTAGTTAGCATGCAAGTCAGCTCCTGAGACATAAACTATGCATAAGCTTTGAAGAAATTCCAGTGTTCGTCCAAATTTTACAGCTGAAGAGTTTCTTATATGAATTTGGACTAATGCAATTCAGATTCAACATATTTGGAGTTGAGTGGTGGTAAACTTAGGTTATTCTTGTGTTCAGTCTTCAATAAAGCCTAGTTTGGCTTTAAATAGCTATATGGAATTGGAGTTTTGGTTAGCTTTTTTTCCATTGCTACAGCTTTAGGTAACCACTATTTTCAATTAGACAAATGCTAACTGCTACTTCAGGCTATGTTTTACTAATTTGCTTTTCTGTGCTTTTAAAACAAACATTTCTTTTTTTTTTTTTTTTGAAACCTTAGTTGGTTTTCTTGTTTTAATTCTCCAGAGTATATATTTAGTGCAATATTGTATGTAATGTTCAGTAACATTCATGAAGTGCCTGTTAAATCATCTCACATGTACTCTTCTGTAAAGTTTCTCTCCATTTTGCTGCGTATTTCATTTTAAGAGTTCATTGCATAGCTGCTTTGATTCATTTTAACAGAGGCATTGTTTCATATTGTGTTTGACTACAGCTCAATCATTATGAGTTAATTTCCCATCATCTGTAACTGAATTAGTATAATTCATGCATGTACCCATCATAGCATGTTCAGCCATAGCATTTTAATTAATTTCCTTTAATCTTGGATTCACCAGTCTTATTCTCTGCAGCTTCATCCATATGCCTTGTGTCTGCATCAATTCCAGCAGCTCTGAATGGAAATGACATGGTTCGAGACTACAGGTTGCTTTCTTTCAACACTCCTTTTCTATGCTTCTCCATTGTTTTCACATTATACAGTACTCACAATATACAGTGTCAATGTAAGCCCCTATCAGTTTGTGTTATTTTATGTCCTTTGAACCTGACCACTGTTTGCTACTTTATCACTGAGACTCTCCATTTTATAGAATTGTTTTAGAGTAGTTCCAGTTTAATTTCCCTCTTGTAGGCTCACGTCCCATCACTTTAAATTTAATTACATTTATAATTGAAGCCAATCAAATTCATTTACATTCAGCTATATCTTTAAGGTTAATTGTTCCATATTCATTTTCTATCCTAGTGCATTTACCCAAGTTTTAGACCAATTAAGCTTTGAATATTATTTTTAGTGTTTAAGTTCAGAAGTATTGTTTCATATGGTTTCAGAGCTGATTAGTTGTTACTGTAGATTCATTTTCTATCTTTCATTAAAAAGATGTAAGATAAGTAGCTGCCAATCTCTTCAGTTTATTGCTTATAGCTGTAGTTAGTTCTAAAAATAATTTAGGGTCTTTTGTCCTAGGTGGCTTTATAGGAAACATGATGAGTTTAGTCTCTAAAATGTTTGTTGCAACATTGGAATTTGCTTACAGCTTAGGTTTAACCTCTGCTTGCTCTGTATCCCAGATCCACTCCTAGTTATGGGAGTGTACTTCCATGGATTTATGGTACACAGTCGGAAATAAATATATATTCCACAGTATATTATGACCTGATATTGTTAAGATTCTTTTAATTTTTTTAAATAAAAAATCATTTAGGCTATTCTATCTACATTCACATTTTACACTGGAGATGCAAAGATTAACTCTTGCTTGAAAGGTGAGTACTTGAATATATGACTGCAATGGGAGTTTTGGGGTTCTGCTGAAATGAAGCTTCCAGTAATAATATTTTGTGAATTTTTGTATTTTTTACAATTTTAAATTATATTATTTTAATTTCATAATTTTGTACTACTGAGTTCAACAGCATAGCATCATTAGTTCAAATTAAGATAATTTTCACTAATGAAGCATGAAATATCCATCAGACAGATTCCAGTTAGCAGCTTAGCCATCTGTATTTAGTTCCGGATATAAGTCAATCTGCTTGCTATGTTTTACTCTTTTTATGTTAATTCCATTTTATCAAAATGCAGCCAGTTCTCTAGCTAGGACTATTTCACTTTGAGTTGAAGGTAGTATCAAAGTTCAGATTGCAAAATAATGAATCGTCAAACATACCACTCAGAAAAAAAAAACTATTCCTTTTCATTCCTCTCATTTCTAAAAGATGTTTTAGAAATTGCAGAAAAATTCCTAACTTTTGTGACTTGATTTTCATATTATATATTTGATATTAATTGACTATAGCAATCCTGCTTAAGGCATTAATTGTAAGAAAGGTAAGAAAACATATGACAAAGAGCCAAAGGTTTGCACACCAAAGCGATTATGCCAGTCCTTAAAATCATAGAATCATAGAATTGTCCAGGTTGAAAGGGACATTTAAGATCATCAAGTCCAACCATCAACCTAACACTGCCAAAACCCACCACTAAGCCATGTCCCTAAGCACCACGTCTACCCGTCTTTTAAATACCTCCAGGGATGGTGACTCCACCACTTCCCTGGGCAGCCTGTTCCAATGCTTAACAACCCTTTCAGTGAAGACCTTTTTCCTGATATCCAACCTAAACTTCCTCTGGCGTAACTTGGGGCCATTTCCTCTTGTCCTGTCACCTGTTACTAGCAAGAAGAGGTCGACCCCCACCTCGCTACAACCTGCTTTCAGGTAGCTGTAGAGAGCATTAAGGTCTCCACTGAGCCTGCTATTCTCCAGACTAAACAACCCCAGTTCCCTCAGCTGCTCCTCATAAGACTTGTGTTCTAGACTCCCTCACCAGCTTCGTTGCCCTTCTCTGGACATGCCCCAGCACCTGTGTCTTTCTTGTAGTGAGAGGCCCAAAATTGAACACAGTACTCAAGGTGGGGCCTCACCAGTGCCGAGTACAGCAGGACAATCACTTCCCTAGTCCTGCTCACCACACTATTCCTCATACAAGCCAGGCTGCCATTGGCCTTCTTGCCCACCTGGGCACACTGATGGCTCATGTTCAGTGGGCTGTAGACCAACACTCCCAGGTCTTTTTCTGCTGGGCAGCTTTCCAGCCACTCATCCCCAAGCCTGTAGCGCTGCATGGGGTTGTTGTGACCCAAGTGCAGGAGCTGACACTTGGCCTTGTGGAACCTCGTACCATTGTCCTCAGCCCATTGATCCAGCCTGTCCAGATCCCTCTGTAGTGCCATCCTGCCCTCAAGCAGGTCGACATTCCTGCCCAGCTTGATGTTGTCTGCAAGCTTACTGATCCCCTTCTTCAGGTCATTGATAAAGATACTAAAGAGAACCAGTGTGGGGGCCAAACTATATTTCTAAGTACTGAATGTTGACAGAAGAGAACTCTTTGTCACACTGACTGAAGAACAGGGCTAGTGAGTACAGGTGGTGAAGCCAACTTGTGGCCTATGCCCCAAAGGCAGCTCAAGGTGGTCATGGATTAACATGGGAGAAAGTAGGACAAAACCTAGAAACTTATTTCCTTGTACCCAGACTTCCACAACTTAATATATTATCACTTTTCTTATACATATAGCTGAATCAATTTAGAATTTTTAATGAAAATTAATGCTCAAAACCAAAATAACAGCACCACATATTAAAGTAACCTATATCACATGCAGAGGTGTGATTAAGTAAAGTATTTATATGCCTGGATTGGGTAGAATTGTTGTGTTGCTGCTTGTTTGTTTGGAATTATTTTTGTTTGCCACACTTTCCCTAGACAGCTGTATAAGCAAGAACTCAGAAGGAAATAATTTCGTTACCAAAGATACTAAAGCGTATGCTTTATAAAACTTTTCTATTTTACCTGTCTCCTGAAGTAATTTGAAGTAATGTTATGGCCTTAATGTAAAGGAAGTAGTACAACTTGTGATAATATCAGAGGCAGTAGATCAATGTGACCTTCTATAATGAGCTAAAAAGTTGTGAAGCATTTGTGAATCACTAAAGTGAATTTCTTCTTTACACGGAAATATTTTAGTTGGATATTTTAGAGCAATGATATACCTCTAGCTGATGTTTAACAACAACTTTTTAGCCACATCTAGCCCTCTCACAGGTTCTTTTAAGGCATATGCCTTTAAAGATACTTATACAATGCTCATATATCATATACATTGTCTATGTAGGTACAAGGATGCTTAACAACAGGTTACTTGATCACTTAAGTAGAATGCTTCTGTCTTCACTATTATACCAGGAGATTAGTACTGTGTAAACCTATCTGGGCTACTAGGAAAAAGAAGCCTGCAAAACTAGATGAGTCACTATACATATCTGTGGTCTATCCCTTCTACATGAAGAACAGCAGAGCACCAGCGCCACTCCCTGAGTTATTACAGAAGTGTTGAGGTTTAGGCCAAATCAGCTACTGGGGATGTGGGGGAACCCAGATGGGACAGACAAATGCTCCCCTCTACCCTTCTTCAAAGAGAAAGGCAGAGGAGGGAAAAAGAGACTTATGAGATTAGAAGGAACTAAACTACTTTAATGAAATATTACTAATAAAATAAAAAGGAAATAATGAAATAAATACAAACCCGTATCAAGCTCCCAGGATGACAATCACAACACCGGCTGGCACTGGGGAAATCCCAGGCTGGACTTAGTGACGGACGGGAACTGGATTCTGGATCTGCATTCAGGATCACGACCAAAGGCAGATGAACAGATGGAGTCCTCCTCAGATGTTGGCTATTGAAGAAAGAGAGCTGACCCTTTGATCCCTCAGCTTTTATACTGCGCATGATGCAGATGGGATGGAATACCCTGTGGGTCAGTTTTGGGTCACCTGTCCACTCCTCCCTGCAGGTGGGACCCCTCTATGCTTTTCCACTTCCGACCCTCCAGCAGGGCAAGTAACAAAGTTAGCTGATCTTGGTTGTTATAGCAGTAAGTATAAGTGGGAGCCTCTCTGCATACCATGCTTTTGCATCAACTGTAAACATAGGTCTTACCACTCTGAGAGTGAACATTGTCTGCACAATATGCTGTTAATTTCATTAGTTAGAAGAGATCTAGCTAAGAAGCAAAGTTACTGAACAAAATTGGTCCTGTTTTACCTCAAACCAGGACAAGAAGTGATCTGTCTTACCAGAGAAGGCAGAGCATTCTTCATGTTCTTCAAGGGCAACATGATGAAAATCTGAATATATTGAATTAGTCATATTTTTTTTTCCAGCAGAGTTTTCCATTTTGTATTCTGTATCTCGTAAAATTTACAGTGAGCATGAACAAATTCCCTCAGTGAAAACAGCGGTCAATAAAGGTACTCAAGTTTCAGTAGTACTCAAAATTATAGACATGAACCTGGATTTCTTCCTCTTTTCTTTGCTGTAACTAAAAGGCTGTCCTTGCTCAAACCGTATCTGATTCCTGGCTGAAACTAATGAATATAGCTTTGGATGGGCTTCTGCTCCAGACCATAAATAAAAATGGAACTAATAAAACATCTGCAGAAGTTTGCTTTTGAGACCTAATCTTATGCATCAAGAAGATTGTCATGTAAGTGTTGTTGCAAGTATTTTCTCAAGTGATGACTCCATCTTTATCCCATATTTACTATTACAAAACTTTCATTTGAAGTCTCACTTTCATATAATTTATTTTTGATTATAATTTGATGAGGAAAATGTCAACAAAATTAAGTCAAATCAAGGTACTTTCCTCAGGGGGAATAGATAAGTATCATACAGTTATTTTTATTACTGTTTTCTATAGCAAGAAGGTGAATCTTTCTCTTCTGGGAAATCTCACATATAACGTTT
Organism: Ibidorhyncha struthersii; assembly: GCA_013398815.1. Taxonomy (NCBI): domain Eukaryota; kingdom Metazoa; phylum Chordata; class Aves; order Charadriiformes; family Charadriidae; genus Ibidorhyncha; species Ibidorhyncha struthersii. The sequence goes on from VZSZ01003474.1 coordinate 67,623, forward strand.
TGTTAGCCAAATGTTGCATTTAGTAGCAATGTTGTTTAGTAACATGCAAACTTTATTCAAAGATGGGCTATAGCTAGCACCCTATGCTGCTATAGCTAGCACCTACTCCTGATCAGCTGTTGTGCTAATGAAGAGTACTAGCAGAAATTTAGTAGAAAGAGACTGCATTAATTCCCACCACTTCTGCTGATCATCTTGCCATCTTATTATTCCCACAGGTGATATTTATAAAAGAAATATGACAGTGTTAATGTTTCTAAAAGTACTTTAACTGTCAACTCATCTGAAGGCAGTTGCTCCATCTGCTCCTTTAATTCAATTTGTCTTTAACTTTGTAGTGCTTCAGTGCTTCTGTACACATCCTTTTAAACTACCATAATACACAGGAACATGGGTTAGAGAATAGATGTTACATTTTACATTGTTATTTAAGAGGCAAAGGTAATATTCTGCCTCACCCCACTCTGCTTTGTCTTAGTACCACTGTCATCTTTAACAATGCTTTAGACCAAAGCCATGTAAAATATCCTCACTGAATCTCAAATGTTATATAAGAAATATATGTGAGATTTGTTGCTATATATAAAAAAACATAGTATGTATTCACAACAGTTCATAGGCACTGAGGGAGATTGTACTGACGCCAAATTTTGCTCCTGCTATTTAATTCACAGACCTGACTTTCAGAATGCCTAAATGCTACTATTTTCCTGTGCGCCATCAGGAAACAGAGATGGCAAAGCACTTGCCCACAGTGGGTTCATTGTAAGTACTGGTAAGCAGCTTCTCACTGTCTCCGTATTCTTCACCTCCCCAGCATGTTTTATAGAGTGCCCAGTGTCCTATTATTGTCTCATTTTCTGAAGTATCTGCATAGTTAAAACATTGCCTTCCTTTATATAGTGACCTATGATAGGGAAAAAAAAAAATCTTTTTCATTATTTTAAGAATAATTTGTTGACCTGTACCCATAGTCTTGATTGGGGTTAATGAGCAGTGGAATTGCTAAACTACCTATGCAGCTCAAATCAATGTTCACATTGTGCTATTGCCTGAAGATGTCTATAACAATTGAGATGCAGTCATGCCAAATGCTCTCCAAGTCTTATATTCTGATACTTTTCATAAGAACTTTGTAAACTAAAAAGTCTTGTAGTACTGAGCAGATCACACATAATACCACTTTAGCTGTAGGACGTAACAGTTTCTTCCTTAAAGAAACATTTGTTTAATATCATAAAATGCCTGACCAAGGTTTTAATACTGAGAGAACCCTTGAGTGAAAAAAAAAAAAAAAAGATGTAATGAAAGTGAAAAGTCAGTTATAGGAAGGAAAGGAGTAGGTTTCTATGATCCAGCAGAAGACACTGAGATGTGAAATTAATTTGCATTTTTGGTTCACTTCTGTAAATGAATTGCAGGATTCATTTAATGAGGCCTTTCTGAAACTTGAAGGTTTAGCACAGACTTATAAAAGAAAAAAAAGCATAACCCTTTATCCTACCATAATGGCATCCTATTATTAACCTTCTTTCCTAAGCTGTCACTTTACTGGTTGAAAGTACATACAGGAAAAATGAAGCCTAGCGATGTATTTGCGCAAAGTGATTCCACAGGATTATTCATAGAACTGCTGATTCAATTAGGAGAACATTTTTCTTTCTCAGGTGTGAAATTCCATGCAAGTTGAAAGGGAGCCTTAAAAATAGTAATGGGTGCAATTATATTTGGAATATGTCAGATAATGTAATTTTTCAATAATGAATTAATTAGTATAGCAATATTTTTCATATGCACAGTGTAATTGCTTTCCTCTGAGGATCTCAGAATGATACAAACAGTACTTAATTAGGCCTCTACACACACATTTGAGGTAATCATTGTCTTCTCCACTCATAGAAAACTGAGGTACCAAGAAGTGAAGTGATATTCCTGCTCACACGCACCAAGTTAGAGGAAAATCAAAGCATGGGTTTTTTTCTTCATGTTAGTCCAGAAGATATTTTCATTTGTACCTTTTAGTTAAAAATGGGAAAACCTGAGTACGTAAGAATTCAGTCTCCATCCCAGAATAGACAATGCATCTCTTCTGATAAAAAAGAAAGAAGACTGTATTGAGCCATGTATAACAAAGTAACTTTTAGTCTTCAAAAAAACTTCTTAAATTGAACAACCCTAAAAGGAATAATCACAGAACTCAGCTCTATTCTTGGCAGAAATCACTAAGCACTTTCCCTCATCCATAAAATTTATTCATCTAATAATTTCTGATGACCATTTTATTCTTTGCACACAAAGAGATAGCACTTTTTTCTTAAGAGGAAGAAGCCATTATTTATGTGATCTATTTCCTTCTCCTTGTTGGCTTGGCATATATCTAAGTACTGATGACCTTGAAAATACAGCTTACTAATTTTAATATGATGAAAACGAAAATCAGAATTCAAAAGTCTCTATCATAGGACTGATGATCAAATACATGAGGGGCAAATATCCTTTCGTCATTTTATGCAAATTATAGGAAGTATATTGTATCTGCTTGATACTAATATATTAGTAATGTTATACTAATAACATCCAATCAGTCAATTTTCAATTACAGTTTCTTACACATCTAGTAAATTTACCCACTCATGCATTAATAAGGTAATCATCCAGTGGTAGAAAAAACCTCAAAGCTGGGTCCACAATCACTGTTTTGCAGGATGAGTAAATAAGACACCTTATTAATTGGGAAGGAGGTTCTGCTTCACTAATGTCCGCTCCTGACACATTATTCCATCTTGATTTTTGTTAGTTCTTCACTGAGATCAGCAGTCCTCAAAAGAATTCCATTCTACTTCAGACTTCTGTTCTGTTATTCTTATTTTACTTGAGTGTGACCTCTGGGACTGCTACGGTAAATATATCTTAAATATAATTGTAAGACTTGATGAAGTAATCCTGATCTATGCAAAAGAATTTCTATTTTGTTATAATATATATAATATATATAATAGATTTTTTCTACTATATGTCTCTTTATAAGAAGCAACCTGCAATAAAAATGCACCCACAATTCTTAGTTCTCCCATCCAGCTGAATGTAGCAGCATAACAAAGAAAGATTATGAATAGGTTCCTTTCAGCAAAACACCTATACAAGTGCTAAACTTTAGGTATAAGTATACTGACATGTAATGAATCTGAAAAGGTATGTAGGTTCTCCTGCCTGAGAACTCAAATTATGTTCAGCGGTGTGATGTTTATTATCTGTACTTCAAGATTTATTTTTGTTTGAGGAAGGCATAAGTGGTAGGAAAGCTGTGTAATTCAAAGTATCTTCAACATTTAAGTATTGCAGGATCTCAAAAAATAGAGATTTTCTTCTGACTGAAGCCCCCGTAATTCAAGGGGAAATCGTGAGTGACCTGCTGCAGCACTTAGCCCCACACACACGTCTATGGGGCTGGATGGGATCTACCCAAGGATACTGAGGGAGCTGGCAGAAGTGGTCACCAAGCCACTTTATCAGCAGTCCTGGCTAACCAGGGAGGTCCCAGTTGACTGGAGGTTAGCAAATGTGACACCCACCCACAAGAAGAGCTGGAAGGAGGATCTGGGGAACTATAGGCTGGTCAGTCTGACCTCAGTGCCAGGGGAGTTTATGCAACAGATCACCCTGAGTGTCATTATGCAGCAGAAGCAGGACAATCAGGTGATCAGGCACAATCAGCATGGGTTTAGGAAAGGCAGGTCCTGCTTGACAAACCCGATCTTCTATGATAAGGTGACCTGCTTAAGTGGAAGAGGGAAAAGCTGTGGATGTTTTTTACCTACACTTTAGTAAAGCCTTTGACGCTGTTTTCCAAAGCATCCTCCTGGAGAAACTGGCTGCCAATGGCTTATTGAATGGGCAAACACTTCACTGGGTGAAAAACTGGCTGGATGGCTGGGCCCAAAGAGTGGTGGTGAATGCAATTAAATCTGGTTGGTGGCCAGTCACAAGTGGTGTTCCCCAGGGCTCAGTATTGGGGCCAGTTCTGTTTACTATCTTTATCAATGATCAGGTGCACCCTTAGTAAGTTTGTAGACAACACCAAGCTGGGCAGGAATGTCGACCTGCTTGAGGGCAGGATGGCTCTACAGAGGGATCTGGACAGGCTGGATCAATGGGCTGAGGACAATGGTACGAGGTTCCACAAGGCCAAGTGTCAGCTCCTGCACTTGGGTCACAACAACCCCATGCAGCGCTACAGGCTTGGGGATGAGTGGCTGGAAAGCTGCCCAGCAGAAAAAGACCTGGGAGTGTTGGTCTACAGCCCACTGAACATGAGCCATCAGTGTGCCCAGGTGGGCAAGAAGGCCAACGGTAGCCTGGCTTGTATGAGGAATAGTGTGGTGAGCAGGACTAGGGAAGTGATTGTCCTGCTGTACTCGGCACTGGTGAGGCCCCACCTTGAGTACTGTGTTCAATTTTGGGCCTCTCACTACAAGAAAGACACAGGTGCTGGGGCATGTCCAGAGAAGGGCAACGAAGCTGGTGAGGGAGTCTAGAACACAAGTCTTATGAGGAGCAGCTGAGGGAACTGGGGTTGTTTAGTCTGGAGAATAGCAGGCTCAGTGGAGACCTTAATGCTCTCTACAGCTACCTGAAAGCAGGTTGTAGCGAGGTGGGGGTCGACCTCTTCTTGCTAGTAACAGGTGACAGGACAAGAGGAAATGGCCCCAAGTTACGCCAGAGGAAGTTTAGGTTGGATATCAGGAAAAAGGTCTTCACTGAAAGGGTTGTTAAGCATTGGAACAGGCTGCCCAGGGAAGTGGTGGAGTCACCATCCCTGGAGGTATTTAAAAGACGGGTAGACATGGTGCTTAGGGACATGGTTTAGTGGTGGGTTTTGGCAGTGTTAGGTTGATGGTTGGACTTGATGATCTTAAATGTCCCTTTCAACCTGGACAATTCTATGATTCTATGATTGTGTCTCAATCATTTCCCCCATCATTTAAAATGGCATTGAAAATGGCAATTAAAAATACAATTAGGACTTAAATAGAAGAAATTCATATAATTTAGGCAGCCCTAATATTTTTCTAGCTAATGCCAATTAATAGCATGTTACACGAATCCAGGTGACCAAGAGTGACATTTTAATGGCATGTTTTATTTATATGGTTGGCAGTTTTATTCATCATCGTTTATAACTAGCTAGTTTTTCCACAGAAAATAAATCCAAAACTGTCTTCAGTTATTTTTAAGATTTTCAAATAATCACAAGTAATTTTCAGTTTAAATGGCCAGGAGAATTGTAATAGTCCATAATATTAGTTACCCATTCAACAGCTTATTTATACAATTTTACCTCTAGGTGCTATGTTGTTGATAAAATGCAAGGTGAATCTAGCCTGAGTGCCAGCTGACTTAAGTCATTCATTAATATTTTCAGTCCAGTCCATAAGATACTGGGTTTAGCATTTTTACAGTGGCTGTAATTTTGGAAAAAAGAAGGAAAAACAATATCTTTACAGCGTCAGAAAGTTGATTTATAATTACAAATTGAAGTAATGGCAGAATAAAATTGCAAGGATGATCAGGGGAATGGAAAGCCTGTCTTAGAAGCCGAGACTAAAAGAGTTTGTATCATTTAAAGTGAGAACAAAAAGAATGGTACATTTTATTGCTCTGTGGACATACATGAGTAAACAGCAGGGGACACAAAAATTTAAACTGAAGGACAGTGTTGAAACAAGAGCAAATGGGTGAATTTCACCATAGGTAAATATAGGCTGAAAATTAGATGATTAATTGTCAGAGAATGAAATTTCTTGGAATAGTCTTTGAGTCAGACTACCAAGATCAAAACTGAAAAAAGTTGTGGTTTACAAATCTTTGAAAAGAATGATATTGTTGCCCATGATTACAGTACACCAGGACTTACAAATCTTTTAAACTTTCCAAGTCTCATTTTCATAGTGATTATTGTGAATGAATAGAAACAACTCAAAATTTTATCTTCTTTCTTCTAAATTCTGACTTAGGTTTTCTATTCGTATTTCATTATTTCATTCTTAGGGTGTGGAAATCTTCACAGTTTTTTTTTTTTAATTCTAAAACAGCAGTAAGTATAGCAAAAGTCTGTGAAAGCATCGAAATATTCTCATGATAGTCAAGAAGGATTTGGATTTTCAGGCTGAATTAATTATATATTGGTTAATTTAAGGATTAAAAAAATATATTGGAAGTGTATGTGTATGCAAGTGAAACTCCTGAGTTTTGTTAACAAGGAGATGGTTATAGCAAATTCAAATACTAAAAAGCATCAGCATCTGGAAATAGGGGATGTAAAAAGCAGTAATTTTTGATTATCGCTTTTAGTAATTTACACTAGTGGAAGTTAAAGCCAAATGGATCAGGTTCCTATGTCTTCTTTTTTTTTTTTTTTTTTTTAATCAAAATAAACACTGGGACAATAGAATTATGCCTTTAACAGTTTAATAAGAATTTCATGCCCCTTTAAAGGCAATATAATTTGATATAGATGTAGAAGCCACTTTCCGTACTGCTTGTCTTTGTGGAATCACAAAGCACCACACTGCCCGTTTGCTTTAGCTTAAGACACAGGATATGAGCTGAGTGGATTCAGATGAACCACTGACTCTGTTGTCTTATCAGAGAAGATCTCAGAGAAAGATCTGATGAATACTCATTCCAGAGACAGCAATTGGGAAGGTGAAAGCAGTAAAACTCAGGTAATAGGTGATGTTACCTATACTTTATCCAATTCAAGCAAGACACAATACACAAGTTGTGAAGGAAGTATGTAGAAAAGGAGATAAGTGACAAACAGAAAACCTTGATAATGAATCTCCTAGTGAATGTCATTAAAACCAAACAAGACCCTGCTAAAGGACACCAAGAATAACAAAAAAAAATAAACAATTAATTTAAGCTTTGCTCTCATTAAGGTCCCATAATTACACTTTCAAGATTAAATGTATTTATGTGGGGGTTTAACTATTTTATTTGAAGCATTATATCGTCAAGATTTCTGTCACTGAAACTATTTTAAGGCAGGTCAGATGGGTCATCTTAAATGTTAACAAAAGACAAATGCATTTGCCTGAAAATGAACAAAAAAGGCCAAAATTCATAGCACAACTCCTTTCAAAAGGCTTGCAGCCAAAGATACATTTTTTCTGCTTGCAGTGCTGAATTTCATTTGCATCCATTAAATTTGCTACAAAGATTGGAAGGAAAAAATACAAGCAAGAGGAAAAATAGGTTCAGAATTTAACTCAATAATGCTCATTTCAAAGATCATAAAAGTAATGCTCCCACTATCATACTGCATTTGAAACCCTAAAAAAGAATACCACTGAACTTTCTTGAATAGATTTTGCTGAATGAAAGAATAGATTCTGTTAATGGGCAGGAATTACTGAGGGGGCATTTTGGACTTGGTCTGAAGCTGGGAAATGGATAAACTTAGCTTTCATTTAGTCTTAAGAATTTTTAGCATTATGTGTTTGACATGAAGACACAGGAAAGAGATGCTTTAGTATTATAAACATGTGCTCCTGAACTTATAATTTCATGAGTCAATTCTAAATAAATAATAGAAAAAGGAAACTAAAATATATGATTTGTATTTTATTTATCATATTTTAAACGATAGTTGTTTTCCTCTGCAATTTTATTATCCTATCAATACAACAGTAAGATGGCAGAATAAGAAATTTTAAAATAGCAATTACTATAAACAAAATGTTTCCTATAAAATATTACTGGTTTCATGGGCTTGATTGCTTTCCAGTGATACAAGTGAAATAACTCTATGCACCAGAGTGAACCATACAGGCAATCAATAAAGGACAGGAATGTCTAATCACCACAGGGGGAATATTTTCCACAGAACAACTCTTCCACCTCTGACCTCTCCAGTCCCAATTCTCAGGGGAACCTTTATAAAATACTCCCAAAAGATGAACCTGAGAAATTAAGCTTTTATAACTCTGGAAGCTAGAAATCTTGACTTCAATAGAATTAACATAATTTTTTATATTCCAATGCAATTCTCTGATTCATCTCTGTTATACAAACTCTGAAACCACTTTTCTCTCTTTTCTGGGTGAGTTAACGATGTATCATCTGTCTCTTTGATAACATGCTCCTCTTTTCCAATGTTGCTCTCCAATCCTTCCTCTCTTGTTATGTAACATAGCCAGATTAAGCTAAAGGCGGTAGTGTCCGATCCTGTATGCTGTCTGGATTTTTCTCCTTCTCGTCAAACCTCAGAAAAGGACTGTGACCTTGGAAGCTTTTTTTATTCCCCAACTGTATGGTTGTGTTTTAAGAACAAAATACAGTTTCTTCTGGCAGATTTTGCCTGTCTTATGTCTGTGGACCGTTGTGGTTGCAAGATCATGACTATAACGATTGAAAACTAGTATATCTCAAAAAAACTTATTTATTTTCATGCCATTAAATGTCATTTTAATTTAATATCTTATTTCCATCATAAGTAATATCTAGAATATGACAATGCAAAGGGAATATTGAAATCACCTAAATGTTGCTATAACTTCTTCAAGCACTTGCCAATTTTTATTTTTATTCATCGCATGTGCTCGCATTTTGTGCCATCATACAATGTGGAGTCTGAGAATTAAATATATCATTGATGCCACTGAGAAATTAGTTTTACTTTAAAGTGTTCTTTCTGATTCATGGAAGTGTACAATCAGAAAAAAGGCCTATGCAAAATATTACTTAATACCAATAACATTTTTATAATACAGAATCCGTAAGTCCTGAAGTCATCTCAAAGATTATCTAGTATACATCCACTCACTCTGCCCCAAGGCAAATGAGCTCTATTCATGACAGCATGACAGAGGTTTGTCTAACCTGTTCTTAAATTCCTTCATGTCAAAGATTCCAGTCCTTTTGTATACATAGTCTACTGCTCTTTTTGCTTTGCTCATTTAGCAGAAATTAATGCAAATGTAGGAATTTATTTTCTTCTATTGTATTTCTAAAAGGCATTGTCAGATTTACTAAGTCCATAAGTCTGATGTGTCAATGCAGTGTTAGAAAGGCCATCCCATTTAAAAACAAGTCTCAGAGGGATTTTCTGAATAGTGGCAGACATTTCTGAATGCTTAGTTTCAGGCCAGATAATTTTTCAATTGTTTTATTTGCCATAGTCCCTGGCACACCAGGAAACAGTGAATTACTGTTGAAAAATGAGAGTAAGTAAATGCAGAATAGGTTTCCAGGTTTCATAGGTGATTGTAATATTTCATATAACTGTAAGCATCTGAGATCCAGTTGTGTCTTGAAGATTGGGATTTTTTTTATTATTTGAGCTGTTAAGTTTTATAAAGTACTTTAGGATTTACCTGGATACATGTATTCCTGAGAGACAGCTATTACTATTCAGTCATATTGTTACATTGCATCCATCATTGTTTTATGTACAGTCTCAATCTGGAATTCAGGCTCTTTAAGATTAGGTTTTCTCATTTTACAGAGCTTTGTTAAATAAATGTGCTATACAGTCTTGTCCAGCAGAGACTGACAATACTTTTTTTTTTCTAGCTGCCTATACCTAAATTACATTGTGCTTTTTTTTTTTTAAGGCAACTTGATTATTCCTTAATATAGTATAAATAGAATTCTCCTATAATATGTCAGGCTATGTGGAAGACGAGGGAAAAAGAGACGATATGACTGGAAAAAAGGAAGTAATAAAGTAATGAAAATGAGAATAAAAGTACAAATAAGGATAATAAAAAGCTGATTAGTCTCTTCTGTCTGGAACAAGAGATCATCATCATGATACCACTGATGTTTGCATGAAGCCAGCTACAATTTCCAGACAAATAATTCCAGCTTTCATAGATTAAAATAATATTTTAAATTTAATAGCTTTGGCTTATTACAATATCACACAATGTGGAAATACTTAGAGTAGAAAAAACAGACAGATGGCTCAGTAAATTAATCTATAAGCAGCAACAGAGCATAAGGTTAGTTGCTGACATTGACTGAATGTTGTGGAAGATGGTAGAGAGATGACAGTATTAATTAGTAGCAAACATATGAAGGTGAAAAAGGATAATGTAAAAGGGGATGAGATAGGTTAGGAACCTGTCATTTAAAGAGAGGCTAGAATTTCACATTTGAGATTTATAATTGTACTTAGGCTTCCCCACAATTTTGAAACATTTTGATTGAAAGCCCTGGTTAAATACATTATGAAAATAGGAACATATCTCCACTGTTGAGCTACATTCTTGACTCCAAATTGAAACTCAGCCTCATTTTGAGACTGCTCTGATTTTTTTCACAAGTTGTAATTGTAATGCAGTAAAATACATCATATTATTTAGAAATTGTGTCATATGACATTACAATGCATTTCAATTCTTCTGAAAGAGACATTGCCCTGTTCTTCCAAATTACTAATTTTTCTCTTGCAGTCTTTCCAATTGCAATATATTTTTGGGTGATATTAGTATAAATTTGGAATTAGAGGTGCTCCAAAAACTACACCATTGTATTTGTGGTAAACTGTGTGCTGCGTTCCAAGCTAGACTGCATTCTTAGCTTTTTAGCTCTGGAAGTCAAAACATCCTTGCTCTTTAAACTCTGACATTATTACAGCTATAAAAATGGCACTAGATATTTTTCATATATTTTAGACAAGATAATCCAAGTTCACTGACTTCTGGAGCTGTATAAATTCATGCTAGCTGAAGAGCAGGCATAGAATGTTTTTAATTTATTTCACTCTTGTTTCTTTGAACTTACTGAACCTGTTTTTAAAAAATACTGAGCACTCCTGCAGGTACTGAGTATTGCTTTCAGTTCAAATTCTGCATTTTAAGCTCTTCTGATGGAGGAACCACTGTAAAAAAAACACAGCATGGGGATGCAAGACAGTATTTCAATATGTGATTTTAAAAAATCTTTCAAAATTCTGCCAGTCATTTATTCTGCAGTAATCCATATATAGAGATAAGAAATATATGATACAATGGTACATACATGGTATATCCGTGACAGACTAGAACCAATGTGCATGTGCATCTGTGTTGTTTATTTCTTTATTATTCGTAACCAATGTAGTTTTTCCAAATTTATTTTGATAATGCAGAAATGTAAACCTTCCCTTTTTCTTTCTTTGGATTTATTAACCCTGAAGGAACAATAATCAAGCTTGATACAGTTAGACTGGTGACAAATACTTAACCACTAACTTGACAGTAAATTGGAAACCTCTGCTATTATTAAGTAATCCTGTGGGTTACTCTCCTGCTGAGATATAAATCTTAGATTTAGAGTTCACAGCTGATGAGGTAGCTAAGAAGAATTACTGGAGAGAGAAAAACATCCTAGATAAAAAAGTTCTTTCATATAAGCAATGGTCTTTTTTTTTCTGTTTTGTTGGATTTATTTATTTTATTATTTTTTATTAAATTGAAATATTAAACTGCAAATTTTAAGTTCACTGTTACTGGATATGATGATCATTGCAGTCATTTCATAATTTCAGCTGTTTTTTCCTAGTTTTACTCTGAGTTTATAAAAATAGTTATCCATACAAACCAAATGCTAGGGATGGTGTAGTTGTGGAGGAAGCCTTCCATAATATCCTTGAGCATTGAATTGAGATATTTGCAATAATACTGGTCTCAGTGAACTTTAAAATGAAGAGCCTTTTACTGCAGCTCCTTTAAATAGTCTGCATGGCAGCATGATTTTTAAATTAATTTTCATATTCTGAATGTGATTGGGAAAAAAGGCAGATGCTACTTGAAGCAACAGTAGCAATGATTATTTTATGACTTGTCATAATGGATTCCTCATTGAATTAAGTAAGTTAAACTTTAGAGAAATATTTTTTAGCAGTTGTTCTGAGTGCATGAAGAAGGCTGGTGAAACTTTGCTCACTTATAATAATGTATTTCAAAAGACCTAGTGGGTAAATCGCTATTTAAATGCTGCCTTGAGTCTTCCTATCTCAGTAGACAGTGACTTTGTCTGTGACTTGAGTCTACAGCTCATAAATAAAGCATACCATGTATGTGAATGTTTGTAGGGCTGCAAGTCAACTGGGAAACTCAATCTTTCTTTGATAAAAACATTTTGCTTTTGCAATAGTGCTGGAATGAGAGCCCTGGAGTTGGAGACTTCATTTTATTAGTTTAATTTTATTCAAAAGGTGGTGTGAGTTTTCCTCCTCTTGTGCTGCTACTCTGCCTTTGTCCTAACCTCAACAAAATACACTCCTGGGAGATGGGTTTATAAGGACAAAAGTACAAATTGCATTCTACAGAGATGTTCTGTTGCCATCAATAAATGAGTTCTCTCTTGCTGTTGTTTGGGAAAGACAGATTCTGTGATTAATAAAACATCATTGCGACTAGAGTGAAAGTAACAAAAATCCTTAATTTTATATGTTGTCATACACTCGTAAAGATGTAAAACAAACTAAACCCCAACACTTTAGACTCCCTAATAGGTTTGCCAATTCTATAGGAGAGTGTAATTTCAAAAGTCTTAAAGAATACTTCCAGATGAGGTCACAAAGAAAACCTGGCACAAGGAGAAAGGCTGTCTGTTGGGTACACAGTCTATACAGAACTCTGTAGATACGCGAAGCGTAGATAAAAGTGGAAAGTTTCACTACTGCAAAATAATATGGTAGTAACTTACGGTCACTGCCAGACTGGGCTTGGAACCAGTAAACATTCAGTTGGTTTTCCAGGCTGTGTTGCCCATGGACTTGTATGACAGCTACATCTCTCTTTTAACGTTTTGAACTCTTGATCACATGTGTATCACCAGTAAATTTTTTGCCTTATACTTTCAAGATTAAATTTCTCTTGTTTACATCTATGTTCGCTTTTTGGTAAATTGATACCAAGGAAATTTACTAGTTGGAGCTGAGACTGAAATCTAGTCAACATAATTGACCTAACTTAGGAAACAGAACTTAGTAGTAGGAACTTAGGTAATTAACGGAGAGTGAGAAACCTTAACTGGAGAAAGCTAATGTTAATTGAGACTACTCCCGCTCTAGAAATCAGGTCCCTTAGTCTGTTCTTAAATTATATCGTAATGACTGTCTTGTAAGATGTCCCATCCCAAGTATCTCTAAAAGCTCACGGTTTAGAAAAGTACACAAGCCATTCCACCTGTAAGTGCACGACATATCAAACTAACTTATGTTTGCTAACATATCAAACATATCATCTTTAAACCAAGTTATTTGGTGGCTTAAGTCTTGCTGCTAAGCTAAAAAGAAAGATCATCCTTGGAAAAAGAATATCTGCATATTATAACAACTTTATTGACTTTAATCTTTATATAGCCCCTTCAAAAAGAAAAAGAATTAAAAAAAAAGGGTATAATGGTTCCAAGTTTCATTAATATAGTCAGTCTTTACTGAATATAAAATTTAATGAAGTAAATTACATTAGATTTTTCTTGATGTATGATAGCAGTTAAAAACAGCAAAGCAACTACCTCCTGAGAGGATTCAAGGGAAGGTGTTATTCTGACATCAGTCCCTGAGCACTGAGAGGCCTTCCACAATGCTTTATGATGAAGATAGGAAAGACCACACTACACCTACTTATCCTTAGTTCTCAGGGCTTAATCTGAAAGAGTGTAAATTTGAATAGAAAAGTGATCATCAAGAAAAATGTAAAGCCTGCTACAAAATGATGGAAAAACTTTTAATGTTGTTTGATTTACTTAGGTTAAGAATGATCAACAAGACATTAATAACAATCTGACAATCCATTTGAAGCCTCAGCTGCATTATCTGTCAACCAGTCTTTGCGCAACAAGCTGTCCATGGTGAAGTGCATTTTCAGTGCTCCTGTGGAGTTTTACTCTGGGCAACTTGAGAGGGTAATTCAACCCAGCATGCCAGTTAGTATTTTCACTCTCAGAACATGTTTACTGTGTTTCTGTCTCTGCTGCTAAAGGCCAATGACTGACCATACAGGTCTCCCTGACACTGGAGCTGAGCCACCTTGCAGCTGCTTGTCAATGTCACCAGTTTGCTAACATATCCCTCATTTCTGGTATTGACTCTTCCTTCAGCATCCCCTGCAATGGTTAGGCCACAGATCACCATATGTGCAGAGGACAATCAGTTCTGCAAACATTAGCAACCAATCACTAGTAGCTAAGATAAAAGATTGGTTGGATTATTTTCCAAACTAGAAAATCATGTAATAGACTCACCTGGGATAATCACAAAAGATAAAGCAAAACCAGAATGGTCCAAAATACTCATTACACTGTAGCTTTCACAATGTTTATCAACATAATAGTATATTTGCTGTATTTTCCAATTCTGATGTCACTGTCATCTGTCATGTCCTTTTTTTCTCTATTTCCTTTCCTAATTTAAACTGCCTTTGAAATAATTGCATTTATAAATTCTCATTGGTAGATGAAGAGAAGAAGGAAAGGAAAAAGAGTTGATGTTATCCTTCTTACAGAGATCAAAATGAGATCTATAGCTTTGTTCTACGATCACTGTTAAATAATACCTGTGGAAATCAAGGTGACACTGGTAATTTTGGAGAAGGCCTTTTTACCATCAATGCCTTTTAGATAATGGAATGTAACTGGGGATAGATGTATAACCAGCTCCTACATCAGTCAAGAGCTTTTCAGGATATCATAAATGGAGAGAGCAAAACTTGAATAGTACAGGACCCCATCTGAAGGCATAATGAACAATTATCAGTAAATTCTTCATGTGTCTCCTCATATCAAAGAACAGGAAAAAGAATACCTACTGAGGAATCTGAATAATAATCTAGTAAATTGGACCAAGTATTCCAAATAATTATTTAAAAGTAAAAGAACTTACTGAAATATTCACAAGTAATGTAATAACATGCCTAGTCTGCAACTAACAGATTAGATATTTTTCTAAAATAACAGTATTCAAAGCCCACAGATTCAGTTACACTAATAAATGATTAACTAGATTCCTTCTATTCTTTTATATATTATTCTAATATAACTATACAAACCTGGTAAGAATGCTAATGCCAAGCTGAATGAAGAATAAAATATATATTGTGTTCATACCTTTTCCAGGAAAAAAAAGGGAGCAGAGTGTTTGCTGATAAAGAACGGGTAGGCTAGAGATGACTGCCTGACCTTGAAACAGCTTGTTGGCACCTGTACTGACACTGGTTGTATTACAGGAGAACGCTTCCTCTTCTTTAAAAAAGTATAAGTGGAAAACAACAATATTCAGATTCCAGATCTTTTGATCCTTGGAAAGTGTTCCATACACTTTTGAGATAAACCTTAAGGGCTTCAACAAATCAGATTCTTGAGGACAGTCCATGAAAGATCAAAGTGTGTATGCGTATGCACGTGTGTGTGTGTGTCTGTGTGACTGTGTCTTCTTCCATTTATACAAAAACCTGAAGGTCTTTTCTAAAGCTTAGAGTATTTTGAAGCCAGATGAAAGGAAAAAAACAAAGGTAATAGTTTTTATCTGTAGGGATTATGTCTGTAAAGTCATACAGAATTTTGAAATTCAAGGTTATAAACAATTTTTAGAATTAGAAAAAACAGCTCTTATTAAGACATACATATTTATACCACACAGTATCTTAGTGCACAGAGAACTGTGTGCACATTAGGCTTGGAGAACGTGTATATTTATGGGTAAATTGGTCTTCAGAGGATTCAAAGCATTTGTTTTTTAAGGTAGACATTGCTAACTACAACCATTTAAAGCAATGAATTTATAAAAGATTTTCAGCAATAATGTAAACAATGTTTAATTCCTCCCAAACCAAGGAGGGGGGGGATGGGACGGCACGGGACAGGACCAAAAAACATACATTATTTCTAAATGAGATTTATGTAACAAAGCTTTAAAAAGGCGTTTATAAAACATTAATGAAATAATAGCATTTAGCCTGAAACAGAGTTCTAAATATGGGCTAACGTTAATCTTAAAAGACTGTTCCCCTCATTCTAATCTGTGTGTTGGCATGTAACATGCACAATACTAACCCCTTTCAGACAAATCAATACCTCAGGTAGATGACAGTTCTATAAGCCCATCAAAATGAGGGTCTATATATCTTGACCACAAGCAATTCCTTACTCTTTCTCATGGTTCCAGAGGCAATGCTTTAGTGGGACTAACAGTTGTGAAATGTCTACAAACACTTTGCACTGAAACTCAGCACGGCTCCTCTTCAGGAATATACAAGTAGCTGTTGGTTTTGACATTCACCGGCCCAGACATAGCTTTCTGTGCCCTGCAGAAATCAGACGTGGCTCAGGCCAGAACATGCCATTATTTTTTCCTGATGTCTTTTTGAGACTCAAGGATGTTTGCTTGTTTCCATTCCCTTTATGCTACCTGAAATTTAACAGCTATGCAAAAGGCAGAACGATCTGATTTTGTTTCAACATAATAACACAGCTTTTTAAAGATACTTATGTGGATAGAAGCAAAGAATATATTTTAAGTTCATTAATGTGTAAATCATTCCAGAAGACAAACACTTATAACTCTGTCCTGGTGGTGGTTTTAATCCATTACCCTTTTAGGTTAAAAGTGCACTGTAAAATATAAAATTAATTATATTTCTAAACAAAAAAAGCTGGAAATGTGCAAAGATAAGCATAAGCCTTCACATACTTAGTTATTAATTGCAACCAATCTCACTTTTAAAAGGTTTAGTAATCACTATTTAATGAAAAATATCTTAGCATTGGGAAGTATATGTTTTTTTTTCAGAGCCATGGTTTATCATTCATTCTGTAGGCTGATTATCAGCATCCAACCACTACTATGCCTTCAATTCCTTCTTTTATAAATGACTTTTTTTACTGTCACACACCATTTCAGGACCTGAATTTCAGCATCAAACATCTTTTTGGTGGAACACGTCCCAAAGTCTATCATCTCCCTGCCTTCTCATCTCCTAAATACTTGCTCTTTAGCTTCTGCTTCAAATTGATTCCTCTCATGTCTGTCTGATCCATGGACCATGCCAAATTCTTCTGAGGCTTTAAAGTTGGATTTAAGGGCACAGAATTAAAGTGAAGTGCCAGCTAAGAAAAATGAATAAATAAATTGAAAATTTTAAATCACTGATGAGCTAGTGTCAAATGCTTTCGTATTTTTAAGCATTATTTTTACATTAAAATCTCTATCATGTATAAACAGAATTAAACATACTTTTACTTCCCTTTTGTTGTGAAACGATCATTTAGAAATAAAAGAGCTGACAAACAAAAAAAGATCCAAGCATTTTCTTTCTTATGGTCAATCTTGGTCTCTATAAATCTCAGAAGAGGTTGGGAAATTACTTTCTTGCTTCTATTCTTTAAAGAAGAAATCATTTTAACTTTAAAGACTTTGTATGGAAGCAGAAGCGGGCTAATGAAAAATGTGCAAATATATACTCTCAACTCATAAGCCATCTGGAATAAAAGACAGTTACATGGAGTATGATTAAAGCAGAATAGAGAGAATTAAATTCTTAAGCTTCCTAACAAATTTCACTTTTAATGACTCAGTAAATATGAGTAAGAAAATATTTGTAACAGTTTCTTCTAGTTTACATAGAGAGATGTCTCTGAATGGAGTGAAATGTTCAAAGAGAAGCACTCAAGGTAGATCTGTATCAGGAAAGACAACTTGAGGGACTCGCTCTCCCATTAAACTGACCAGTTTCTGGCATGAGTCAAAGAATTCTGTCAAAGATGTTATTTGGTATGATATTGGCTTTTTTGTTTTTTTAATCTACTCACTGGAAATAATACAAAATTGTCACCATTAGGCTGTTCATGAACAAAAGTGGTGTCAAATATCACTAGAAAACAAAGGAGGGAATGCTTACCTTTTAATATAGACTACAGCAAGGCAATTAGTTATTCAGATAAAAATATTAAATCTTTTTATGATACTGAGCCAGGAAGATTTCCCCTGCTTAAAAGAGAATGTCTTTAAGGTAAACAGGAGGTTCCTCAATCTCATATCTTATATTTATGTGCTATCTTACATTCCTATAATTTACAAACATTTCATTCACTCTTTTTATTTTACTGTTGGGTAACTGATAAACAGAGAGGATAAACTGTCCTGAATATTTAAGAATTATTAAGTGGTAGATCTCACTGGCAATTATTTATCTAAATATCTGTGAAGATCTGGGCCTCACCATTTCATTATTTGTAATTCGCCACTCTAGCATTACTTTAAAGGTATCCGATTGCTGTTCATTGCTACTGCTCCGGAATGTTACTCCCTTAATAGTAAAAGAGATGTGCCTCATCTTCACGGTCTGTTATTGGATGTACACCAGGACTACTTTGCCACCTGAGCAATTGCTGTTGCATTCTGAAGTGTTTCTATTCGGGTGAGGTACAAATAATTATCTGCTAAATAGGAACCTCTAAAGAGAGGTAACAGACCTCTCCAGGTCTCAGAGTGCTATAAAGCTGTAAATGAAAACACTGCTACTGTCAGTTATGATATTGGACTTAAAATAAGAGTGAAAAATATGGTGCCATCCTAAGGTAATGCAATACATTTCATATATGGCACAGCTTGATACAAAATGAGGAGCAGAGCAGTGTGAGAATCGCTGAACAAACTGCTAAGAGAGAAGTGTGCAATGTCAAGTGGGAAAAGCACTATCAAGCCAAGTAAGAAAAGCAATACAATATATAATAGTATGACGTGATTTCTTCCTCACATGTACAGCTGTGTTGTTACACCATTACCATCAGTAGAGAAGAAGGAAAAGGAGATTCCATGGTCTTGTTTTCCATTTTTTTGTGTAACTAGTAAAAGAGACAGTGTGTGTACTAGATAAAATAGTTCAAACTACAGACAGCAGAATTTAAGAAGAATTTCAAACTGGAATCGTGATGGCTGAAGTGGGTACAAGAGTGTGAAATCATAATCATTACTATATTTTCTATCTTATCAATATTACCAGACTTTGCTTTCCATTTTCCTTATTTAAAACTAAAATATATTGGTAGCTGATAGAATTTAATGGTCATAAGACATTCAGAAAGTTAGACTAAAAAATACTATATTTTTTTAAATGTAATGACCAGAAGTTTGGATTTAACAAAGAATATTCTGCCAAATGGCAGCTATTTTAAAATATCTATTGAATCTTTTTTCTTTCTTTTCAACATTTGCAAGAATTGTGTTTCTAATACCTTGCGGATTTAAATTGATTTCCAAGGTTTGATTACCTCACCAAGTAAACTCTCAAAAATAAACATTAGAAATATCTTTGAAGAGATATTCCTAGAAATATTTTCGGTGATGAAAAATGAAAAAACACCACGTCTAGCAAGGTTTTAATTTTCTTCTTTAAGAGTGTTCAGTATCTGAAGACTGAAGGAGAAAAGCTGGATTCATATTGCCAGCTATAGCTTTTTGAGAAGACTCAATAGCATATGTATATTCATAAGGAAAACATTCATTTAGTTCATCAGGAGGAGGGTAATCACCTCAGTATGCAGATTTTTGCAAAATCTTTTTCAGTCACAATTTAACTTCATCTATATTTAGCTCAGATATGATAAATCCACAGAGCTTACGCATGCCCATTTATATAACATTTGGGAAAAAAATAAACCTGCAACAGGCAGTTAAACAAAAGTACTATAATTATCCACACATTTGGCCAAGGCAGATGTCAAGTCACTAAGAGTAATTCTGGTGAGATTTATCACACTTTAGTTTTGCTTCTGATTGCTATGGTAATTAATACAACAAATCTGTACACTCTTAATGTAGTTTTCTATGAAAATCTCTAAAACCAGGAAAGTCTTTCATATTTTTTTTATCACACTGTACTTCAGGTTTGAAGGATTACATTTCTGACAATATTTAGGAAATTTAAAATCTAAATCCAGTTTTCAAAAAGGACTTTTAATTATATAAGGAAACATTTTCTTATGATTTAGTACAGTGTCACTTGAGCTAGTTATCATGGATACTGAAAGTAGTTCAGCTGTGATAAAAAGAAACTAAGAACAAGTGACCTACTCAAACATTTTCTCGCTTTATTGTGTGGATTTTGTAGTAGTGACTAGTGTGAACATACAACCCGTAAGCACTTTTTAAAACCTGCTTAGATTTTCCAGATACCTTTGAAAAATCAGTGCTGAACTATGTTTTATGTTAACATAATTTGTTCAGAATTGCAGATACAAGGAGCAATGCACAGTTGTACATTGCACATTTTATATGTTTTAATTAATAGCTTTTCATGATGATGTAGGTGCTTTACTACAATAAATCTTAGAAAGAAATATTATTGATAACTTAGAACAACAGTAACCTTAAGTTACAAGTTATTCCAGTGCCATTCATTTCACTGGTTGTTTTAAATGAAAAATTCAGGTCCAGACCATCAGCTGATAATTGGTGCTGTGAGCCAGGATGTGTTAGAGATTGCTCAAAACGGCACAAAGGCATGGTGTTCACAATGCGCAAAGGCATCAAGAAGCTTTTTTTCCTTCCTCTTTCCCATGCGAACCTTTCATAAAAATATGAGGATTATGTTAATATTACATAAAAATCTCCAATGTTTGCAAAGTCATTACTTAATCCCACTTTATTTGCTACTGCATGAAAATACAATAAAAGGAATAGATGTTATAGAGCAAACTGATTACGTATGTGTTAACTTTGGTCACATGAGCAGGAATGTCACCTTTAAAAAAAATACTGCTTTTATGCTTAAAATCAAGATGTACTTCTGTGCTTGCAATTGTGGACATTTTTGGAGATAATCTGGTAACTGAACCTTTTAAAATACTGCAAATTTTATTTAGTAAATTCCATTCATCGTTTATTCACATAACTGTTTTCTTTTTTTAAACAATAAAGAAAAAGGCACAAAAGCCCTTAGAACTATTTCAGTGTTTTGGAACATGAATTCTAAAAGTTGTACAGATTTTTCATGGTGACTTAAATATTTCTGAGGAACAACTAGATAAGAATGTATAATGCAATAAAATAACTGTGGTTGCTAAAAAGGAGGGCAGTTAAAGAAGGAAGAAAATGGATTTCATCTAAATTGCTCATTGGGTTTATTATGCTGTCTGTCAAATATGACTGACTGATATAAATTACTACTGATTTCCAGGCTCTGAGAAACCTTTTAGGCCCTGAACAAAGATTTTAATTGTTTTTGTTTTTTAAGTAAGGCTTTTTTCTTTTGGAATATCCTTTACAAAAGGTTTAATGAAGTCATTCATTTGGTTATCTCATAATAATGGCTGTAGTTAAACAGCATATTTACAGACGATGAGAAGGAACTGCCTCATCAGAAAGAATTTTACTTCTAGAGAAAAGGCCCAAATCCATATGATCTATACAATACATATTGATGTCAGTAGAAGTTCAGTTTCTCACAGACTGAATGAATGCATTTGACAGAATTTGTGTCAATGGAATAAACAGTAGCTCTTTGGAGGAAGGAAATAAGCTAACAGAATTAGGTACAAATTCCTACTAATGGCCGATAAAAATGTGTGATAAAAAGGATCTCAAAAGATCAGCTTGTCGAAAGGTTTTTTCATAGGCAGACTTTGGTATTCATAACTCTAAGGATATCTTTAAGGGGTGTTCACACCATGATGTAACACTTCTTTTATTCAATCTGTAACGGATCACATCATATCCTGCTCTAGTAGTTAATATTCAGTAGACTAGCAAATATACTTATTCCTGTTTGAAGCCATGTGGGAAGAGAAGCAAATTGAAGCATTGCTGCAAGCATTCCTTCACAAGGAAAGCCATGAACGCATCTGGTCTGTTATCTTGTACAACTTGGTAGTCAATGGACAAATATACACAAAGATTTAGCATATTTGAAGAGATAGGGTCTTTAATCGATAAAACTGGCTAAGTTTAATTTTATTTGTACTACATGAGAACAGTAACTTGAAGGCCACATGTCACTCGTGACCCATTAAAATCAATAGGAGCCTTGCCATTGACTTAATTGTATTTTGGATGGGGCCCCAGTTCAACAGCAACCTCTTATTCTGCTTATTGTGCTGATGTACACAAACTCTAAAATGTTGCTGTGAAGCTTCACCTTCTGTACATAAATTCTGTAATAGTAAAACTGCTATTTATAGTAGTTGTTAAAGACAATGTTTGAAATGCCTTCTAACACATGTAAGACAAAAAGCTGTGGAGAGCAAAATAAGAATTTCAG
Organism: Ibidorhyncha struthersii; assembly: GCA_013398815.1. Classification (NCBI taxonomy): domain Eukaryota; kingdom Metazoa; phylum Chordata; class Aves; order Charadriiformes; family Charadriidae; genus Ibidorhyncha; species Ibidorhyncha struthersii. The sequence goes on from VZSZ01003474.1 coordinate 89,873, forward strand.
AAGAAAAGCTGCTCTAAGCAGGAAATTTGGCCATTGTGCTAGGAATCAGCAGAGACAGGGTTAAATACAGTTGATGTTACTATGTGAAACATCAATGCATGACATTTCACAGCAGTTAGTATGCCCAGGTGCCCCCAGAGCCCAGCTTGTTCCTCCTCCATTCTCCACTGCACTTTGAAGAGTAAGACACCGCTAACAGGCAGCTAGCCCATGTGCTTTTGAGCCACTTTTCAGTAAAAAAGAGCAACACATGAGTTGGACTTTAGTCAAATCCTTTCTGGAAATTTGAACCTGTGATGTCCATTGAATCCCATTTTTGTCTCCTATGGTAGTCTTGTCTTCAAAGAAACCTAACCAGATGGTGAAGCCTGCCTTTCCTTTCTTAGAGGCCATCAGTCTTTGCTCACGCTGTGTATTTCTAAGTGTTTTTCCTGTTTTGATCTCCGAGAAAGACTTTGTAAGACACTTCCTGCAAGTGAAGTCTAACAAGATTCTCAGGTATGTTCCAACTCTTTTGTTAATCCATGGCTCCACAATAACTACCTGAACCTACTGAGCTTCAGCTAAGACATCTTGCAAAAGTAATACATGCAGAAACTTCCCTACAACTCTGGTCATACACCTCAGCTCACCATGAGTAAATACTAATGACTTCCATTTATAAGAGCACCTTTTAACCCCTAAGTTCCCAAAGGTTTTACAAACTATTGTCCTGATTCTGCGGTCATCTACTTCAATAAATAGAGGACAAAGTTCTGCTCCCACAGATGGGTAACTTCAAACATCACGGAAATCACAGGTGGAATAAAATTTTTTTGGTACAAAGTAGAATAAAATAAATAAAGAAGAAATTTATGTTGCCATCATTTTAGAAAATTCAGCTGTAATTTGTTCAGGAAGTTGAACATTATCACTCAAACTACGGTTTGGCTGAAAAATAGAAGTCAAGATTCCAACATTTAAACTGAAGTCCAGTAGTTTTTGAATGAGCATACATTTTAAATTTAGTCTTTGAACCTATTTTTCTGTATTTCGTATGTTTCATAAATGTGTGATCCATGTAGACTCAGACTGTGCTCTATTACTGAATTACTACCTCAAGGAGCAATTACATATTCTTGGGAAATCTCCTATTCAGGTACCATCTAGGCTAAACCCTTTCTAGCCTTTAAGAGTGAAAAACAATGCTGAAAGTTATGCCTGATTATGTTATATTCATTCATGACAGCACAAGAGCAATAATAGAGGTGTAATCTTCTATCACTTGTCTCCTTACTTCTTTTGGAAGGAATAGTCTTTCAGAACCTCATTTGTATTTGTTTCTCTTCAGTCAGAAAGCATCAATTGTCCATATGGACAGCAAAATCAGAATTTTAGCTGAGAGATTGTTGAATATGAATCAGTGTCCTTCAGATAATATAAAGAAGTGAATATTCTATGTCTATGTTTTTTAGTATGCCATAACAATGTAATCTCTTACAGATACACCAGAGAAAAATTCTGAAGCAAAGCTATATTATTTGTTGCTGACATTTACATTGCAACTGAAACAACATTCTGCTGTGAGATAGGAAGCACCCAACAGACATCAGTTTCTGATAGAACTAGATGAACTATTTGCAGTGAATAATTTGGCAGTTATAGCCCTCTACTGTTTTTGGAATCTATCAAATAGAACACACTATTGTTATTTTTATTTGTTGTAATTAGTAATTACTTACAAAAAAAAAGTTTGAGTATTAACCTTGTCATGAACAATGTGAATTCTGTTATTGATTAGGTCACTTAAGGTGCATTATATTGCTTCTGTTCTGCAAAGGAACAAATGGGATTATTTGATGAAAATACAACTAATGACAATACAGAATAAAAGCTGTTTATTCATGCACAAATGTCCTTGTTTGTAGGCACATATAGGGGATCAGTATGGTAATACTGAGAAAAATTTGCACTACTTCCCAGAATTACTGTAGCACAGTACAACTGTAACAGATGGGTAGCAGCTACTCAGGTGACTGAGGAGAAAGTTGTAAAAAGATTAACTGAATGACTCGTCGACTTTCAGCAACTACAGTATGGGGTTGAGAGGGCTTATATTTAGCTAACTGACCTAAATCGGGAACTCTACCTTCAGTTCATGTCTCAGGTACAGAAAGTTTATGTATCTTGAAATTTAGTTCTATTTAGTGAAAAATCTTTGATTTCTTATCCATGAATAAACCACAATCAAATAACCTGTATTTTCTTGTGATCTTTGCCTTTTTTGTCAAAATTCTGTGAGACAAAGGCATTGTGATGTGTGAAAAATATCTTGTTCAATACAACGTTGGTCTCAGTGGAAGAACTTATATGCAGTAATTAAACTGTTTGTTATAAAATATAGTAGAGTAACTGTATGCATTTTGCTCTATTAATGTGCATATCTCCAATTTTAACTGAAGAGTTGATTATGTTTAATTTTTATTAATTAAAAACTACAGTTTTAGGTAATTTCAGTTCAAAGATTATAACCTGAGGATCAAGAATGTGTACAGTTTACTGCACTAATTAAAAAAAAATAAATCCACTTTGTTTCCTTTAATTCTTTTGTCACCATTTTCTTGTATTGGGACAAAAAGGAAGGAAGAAGATGAGAGTAAAGGGAGCTTGAACAATGCAGTATGTATAACTGCTTTTTTGACTTATAATTTCTTTGTGCAACCAGGCCTGGGGGAATACATGGAAAAACTATGTAAAAAAGCTTAAGTTAGATACGTTCTTGAGGGATTAATAATTAATATTTTACTGAGAGATTGTTTAGTTTTGCTAGAGAATTCTGCGTAAGGTTGTATTCTTCTTTCTCTGCTTAAAATAACCGAGGGAATTAAATGTTCCAAAAAGTAAATTCCAGAGGGAAAGATGTTTAAAGTTGTGTTGCTTTACATGGATAAGGCTGTAAAAATCACTTTTTTTTTGCTAGACAGAAGTTATTGTCAGTTCCTCAGGTACAATGCCTTACTTCCATTATTGTCCAACTCTTGTTTCTTCAAAAGAGGGTAACAACTTCTTACTGTCTGTTTAGGCAATTGTGCTTATCACATACAAAGAAAAGTATTCCTTCTTGTCTTGCAGTGACCAATTTATGTCCTGAATTTATGTCGCTTTATGTCCTATATTTTCTTTTTGCATAGCATTGACAGCTGCAAATATTTGATAGAAAATCATAAATGTACATAACTTCCCCAAATAGGAAAGAAAAATGTAAAATTATACCCTGCTTTTCAGCATTAGTTTTGAAACAGCCATGCTTATGGTTAAGGAGAACTTTCTCCTTTATCAAATCTTCCCTAATTGTGCTTCCTTGGAAGTCTGATAAAGGTGGTACTCATATATGATTCCCTAACAGTTTCTGTTGGGGTATTTCCATTTAAATATGATGGCAAATATTAACAGACAAATTGATTACATTTCTAGCTGATCATCAAGTAAATTGGTACTAGCCATAAGCGTACTTATCTAAAAGTCTCATTGCCTGTTTTATGTTTTCTTCTTCATCATCTGTTGTCAATTCACAGATTGGTCGTATAATAAATGCTTGTTTAAATTCTGTTCATTATTAACAAAAATAGTGGGTAGCAGGTACCTCCAGTCTTTCTGTCCTGATTCAGATAAGAATATAGGAATGGCTGTAGTGGTTCAGTCTGCCTGCCCCAGAAATATGTCATACATAGCAGTAAGCAGGTGCTGATCAAATAACAAGAAGAGGGAAAGCATGTATTAATAATACCTTCCAATAATACTCTTCTGATCTCCAAGTATTTATACCTCAAGACATACTTGAGGGGATTTTCATGTATTTAGTAACCCTCAGTTCAGTTCTGTCCAGTGTCCCCTGTGTCCATCGAAGCTTTCAGCAGCCACACCATCTTTTACTGAGTGAAACAAAATACAAGTAAACCAACCCGAAAGGCTCATATCCAACTATTAAGTAACTTGTATACAACAAAACAAGTTTTCCATGACAAAAATATGCTATCTTACATTGTTATTCAAAAGGCAGTTCCTATAATTATGACCCAAGGTATAGCACAACACCTAGCAATATTAATTTCTCAATACCTCTTAAATGAACATGCCATTATCAGATAATGTTCCCAAGATTTGTATCAAGATGTCTGGAGAATCATATACAGGGACAGGGAAACTTTTAGCTCATGTAGAAAGAAATTTTTTTCTTTGACAGAAATGACAGGGCTCTTGGCCACAGAAAACTGATGTTGGCAAGATCTGTCCTTGTGGACAACTGAGCTGTCAGCTTGTTTTCTGTTTGACTCTATACCAATATAATTGTATTATTGTGGTTCTTGTCTATTTTCAATTTCATTGAAATCCCTTCTTAGAAGATGACTTTTCCATGAAACAGAACTTCTACATCAAGGTCTCTTCTGATGTTGGTATAAAATTCAGAAAGACCCTGTGGAAGTGTCATGGCCTCCTTCTACGTAATCCTTTTAACTAGTGCCTAAATGGAGATATTATTTGATATCTGTCATCATAGAATAATAGTAATTTGTTGTTGAAACTTATCATTCAGTCCATATAGATCTGCATTTTGAAAACTTGCAGGTACATGCTTTGAATTCACACATTCATGACTGTATTCAAAATAATGTAACACATCAGGAATGTGACTGTCACTTACTCCTTCACCATGTCACCTTAGCATATGCATATTTCACATTTACCTTAGCACATTGCTTCATATTTTGCCCTGGCTTGATTGACATTCAGCATACTAAATTACCTCAGTTCTTGAATATCTTTAACTGATTATAGCCTTGAGACACCCTCTGATAAATGGCTGTGTTCTAATTTTCAGAAGCAAACACTCTGATAATCAGAGGAACCTTCTGTTTATGCACTTCTCATCTGGCAGTATCACCAAACTACTTTTAAATTAGTCCGGAAGCTTTAAAATTTACAGGCTTATAAATACTATTATCTAGTTTCATGTTTGAAGTTATAAATCCTTTTTATTCCATGTCATTTATTTTGTTTTAAGTTTATTCGGATTTCTATATTGTCTGATTGGTTTCTATTCCAAAACAATTCATGGCCTGGAGAAAAACGTTTTTTTAATATAATTTTGAGAAAGATTTAATTATGACAGTCAGATCCAGCTAGTAACCAGTTATAAGAGCCATAAATCACCTTTCTCAGGCTGATGAGGTGATGAGGAGGCTATAAAACATTACAGAGTGGTGTGTTCTCGAAAGGCCTCTATCCATATCAACGACCTATTTCCAAGATTCAGCACAGATTTTAGGGGACTCCCAAAACTGTTTTTGAGATGTAGATGGCAGAGAAGTTTTAAGAAGGAACTACCATAGCAATAAGAAAGATGTTGGCACATCAAGAGAGAAAGAGTTAGGGCACATATCTTGCCAGTTAATTCTGATCAGAGTTGGGAAGATCCTTGAATAAAATTGAATAACCTGCCCATTCTAATTATAATTCACAATCCTATTACAAATAAGAGTTTTTGCTGCTCTGGGACTAGCTTCTGTAGGTCCAGAAATTACATCTTGATTAGACGAATCATAGCTAAATCTTACATAAAACATGAAAAGTCCTAGCTGTGGTGAATTCCGAGTTTCTCATAGAGAAACATTCTGTTGGAAAGAAATTCCTATCAGACCCAAAACCCAGCATCAATATGAGGAAAGTTGAATATAGAATTGATTTTTTCCCCCTTCTTTTTAGTGCATTGATAAAAGCTGGTAAGAAGTTTACATCTTCATCCTCACAGATAAAAATGGAGCTGCAAAGAGAAAGCTGATCCTTCATGGTCTTCCCTTTTAAGCATCAATATGTTAATAAAGAGATAGATGACATAGAGAAACAAAATATAATTCATGAATCTTAAAAATAAAAAAATAAAAAAATAAAACTTAAATGTGACCTGTTCATTCCATTTGTTCATTGTCAATAAATTACACAAATTTGAATTCCAAATTAATAGGATTGAGTGAACAATAACAAATATAGGCTTCAACTTCCTTACTTTCAAAGTATGTGTGGTGTGGTCCCATTAACCTTTACCTCTGCCGTATAGACTGAAAGCTTAATTTTCAGCTCAGGTTACCTTGTACGCTTACTGTAGCAGGTTTCATCTGTGGATTAGGGAGTAATTTACATATGTTAGAGAGCCCAGTTTCGGTATAACTCATGAGGCTCAGGATCAGAGAAGTTCATTCAGTACATTATGAAGATCCTTGTTTAATTTAAGATAGCAATTGTCACTTTCTTTACAAACCATGAACAAGGCCTCCATCTTGTGAAACAAATCTTGGCTTGATGATCCTTACCAACCTATATGCAATCCTGGAATACATTTACACTTTTTAACAAAAATTATGTAGTTTATTAATTTATTGAGAATATTTTCCAAAGCATTTATAGAACCTTTATAAATGAAACTTGCAGGGTGCTGTACCTGTCGATTTAACCTTCACAAGCATATAGTTAAAATGAAACGTGAAGTATTTCAACATAGCATGGAACAGTGCCATTCAGGGATAACCAAATTAGTTTTAAACAAAGCTATTGTCTAAGAGTGTAAAAAGGTTACTGTCATCATGTGTGATCTATCGACATACCAAGAAAGATTAAATGGTTTCCTTGAGGTCACCTGATCCCTGCCTAAACAAAGCAGAACTAATTCTTGGCTTGTTGTGATAAGAACAGTCAGTCCTTAACAGTATGCATATTTTAAAAATCTGAGAAATATATTACAGGATAAATCAAAATGATTTCGTCTATTTCATTCATCTATACCCACAAAAATGAAGTCTTCTTATGGCACCTTATGCTTGGAAATGCAAAAAAGCTGGACTGGGACCTGGACGTTTAAGAATGTACTTTATTCCTTTTCCACTCAAACCCAAATAGTGACTCAAAGTGATCACAAACGAGTATTCTCATTCCCATTTCTTAACTGAAAGTGATAGAGCAACTGAGGCTTAGAAACATTGAAGTGACTTGCAAAAGTTCAAAGAGCTTATGACCTGTCATGGAATAAGAATAGAAGCCAAGATCACTGGCACACAGAAATGGGCATTAGGCTGTGCCTTGCTGCAAGGCTTGCAGTAGAATAAAACTATTCTTCATATGCTTTTAAAGTGTGTATTTCAAAGCCCATGGTGTTATGGAATCACTGAATACAGAATTACCAGTAGAGAGGGAAAGCAAAAATATTAGGTCATGTAGCCTGTCCTCCCAACTAGCCTGGGATTTTTAATTTTTCAGCAATTTGTCAAGTATGACATTAATTGTTGATCTCAAATAGCAAACATAAGAAATAATCAGGGCTAAGATACCATGTTTGTGATGTAAATGCATCACACAAATACAGTCCCTTTTTGACACTACAGTTTGGAAAGAAGTAAGATTAATTTAGTGACCTCCTTTATCAATCACAAAATACTGTCCTCTCTGGCTATAGTTAATAGTTGGCAGATGGACTGAAATTCCAGATACTTCACACTAGATGTTAGAAGCTGCTATTAGCTTTGCTGAATTCTTTCTTATTTTTGTTGTTGTTACTGTTCACAGATGACACTTTCTATTAGGTCCCCAGAGCCTGGCTTTTATCCCTTCCTGTTGAAAATGAACAACAACAAAATAAATAAATCAATCATCATATTCTGATCTTGTTCAAGAAGTAATCACTTCTCACTTCTGAACACCTTTAAATGAATTTGCATCTTCAATGATAACCACGGTCAGTTTGTAATGCCCCACCCCACCCCCTCACCCCACCCCCAGCAATTATGACAGCCTAGGAGGAAAGAAAGCTCAGATTTCAGCACAGTAATTTGAAGTGTTAGTTAGGGAACACTGCAGTGACCCTTGAAATCCCTGTTTCTCCCACATTGTGTGTTGGGATAGTCACAAACTAACCCTATGGTAGAGTAAGGTGTAAGGTGAGAAAAGGGAGAAAATAATCTCCCAGTATGCTCATGCTTAATCAGAAGCATGACTCACGTTTCCTTAAAGAAATATATCATTAACAACATCAGCCTTCAACAGTGAAGATTTGTGAGCAGGAAGAGCTGTGATACTGCAACAGCTTCCCTGCCTACTTTTGACAATGTAGTAAAAGGACTCCTTGAGATGTGGGTAAGAAGGTGGCAACTCTTCTTCCTTTCCTTCCTCAGGTGTATTTCTGTGAGACTGAATTTGGATATTTTATTCTTAAAAATCTTCATGGTTCTGAATCCCAGTGAGAGAATACTTCAGGTAAGGGACTGCAGATGGTGATCTCCATAGGATCATTAAAGTCATGTGCCTGAAATTACCACTTATTCTTGTTCAACTACCCTTTTGCAATAATTTCTCATGAAGCTTGCAACACAATGCACAGAGACTTACATTTCTGAGACATAAATTCACAGAAAAGAACATATTTAGAGCTATAGTAGAAGCAACTCTCAAAAATTAAGCATGGAAATACTAAAAAGTGGGAATATAGTTAAAGCCGCAGTTTTTCAAAGGGGACTTAAAATTGTAGATTAATAGAATAATTAGACCAGAGTCTTCTGCACTATCCATCCGAACTACTTTTGTCTAAATTGCTCATGAAGCAGCTTGTGAACCACTCCAGTCTATACCAGTCCAAATGTGGTTTATTAAATTAAACCACAGTTGGCACCATTTTACTGTGATTCAATAATCTGTGAATGGCCAAGCCAGGCCAACCATTCAGATACCACCTTGTGTGGACCACAGCCACCGGAAAAGAACAAGTAGCTCGGGCTGGTCACTGCTTCTGCTGTCTCACTCTAGTTTGTCTGGGTTCATGTTGTCAAATACAACATACTTTTGCGATGTTCTCTATGCAGCTCTTCTTTCAGCCCAGCCAAAACACACTTCTTAACATTTGGTAGTAATTCATGTAGATGAGTCCCTGGTTAGTGTGCTGGCTGCATCTGCAGTTCTTAGCTTTTGTATCAGTGAATTATATAGGCAGCCTACGTATTTAACTTTGGTCAAGGATTTTAAACCTCATAAACACTAGATAACCACGGTTATTCAAGAGCCAAGAACTTTGGTTGACTTAGAAGTTTCAAAGGGATCTCCAATACCTCATATGAGAGGAATTGGAGCAATGGAAACAGAGTGATTCTTGTTGCAGAAGAATTTCTCAAATCATTGTACCAGGTACATTTTGATTTTGTGTCTTAGAGTTTGAAAAACACCCTCAGAGGCATTTTGAATTTTGATAATGCTTAGCTGTTGAAGTATGTAGGCATATTTTTCCCTCTTCAGAGCATTTCTCAACAGATGCTGTAGAATAGCTTTTATTGTGAGAGTTCTCACACATCTTATTTAAAAAAACTACAGGCTACACTTGATGACATCCTTATCTAAGATGCAGATACACAGCCCCAGCTTTAACACAGAACTCTAGAAAGGAACTAGCATGGAAAATATTGCTGATAATAATACTTTTTGCTGTATACATAAAAGTATTACTGAGGTCAGTTTGAAATCAGTGAAGTTATTGGTCAGTTTTCTTTGTGGACAAGTTCTGATTTTGTCAAAGAGGAGATTTCACCTTTACATAAAGTTTAATGGGCAACTGTAGTTTGCTCTAGCAGCATTTAAAATTAGTGCCTTGTGTTTATGCTAACTTCTAACTATTTTAGTGTCGTCTGCTCTGAGTGTTTAACATCAATAGGTAAGGACTTTGATTCAGTGAAAATTTGACATGTTTTGGAGATCTGGCTTTTCCCTCGATTCTGCATTTTTCCAGCTTTTATTGTTTATAAAATGTAGATTTCCTTGGTTCTGGATTTATTGCTTAAAACACCCACCAAAGAGAAGCAAGTGTTTTTTTAGTCTGGAAGCAATTGAGTTGGGCTAATTTTAAAATAAAATTTTCTATAAAAAAGTATATCTTTTGAAGAACTACAACTTCTTTCTTAAGAAGCCTTCCAGGAAGTTTAAATGGAAGTTACATTGATAGAACAGAGACTTAATTCAGTTTTTCTTTCCGTATATAAATGAAGGTCTCTAATTCAAAGTGTGGACTCTTGAGAAATTATCAGTTTTGCCACAGTAATGAATAACTGAATGGAACAAAATAAAAATGGTGATGCATCACTGCAGGATCACAAAATATGGTTTATTCAATTACCTTGACAACTGAACTACAGTGTTAACTATTTATGATAATGCCTTCATAATATAGTAGTAAATATTTTATAATGTATTTTATGAAAATAACAAAGCCTTATAAATTCTGCACTGCACAAAATAAAACACTGCAACATGCTGCTATGAAACCTCTGCCAAGAAGCAAGGAACATGGAGGCACTTCATGTGTAAATCATAAAGCTTGCAGGTTATTAAAATGCAGCCTTTTCTATGTAATTTTGGAAGAAATAGCACTGTGAAGATCAGTAGCAGAGTCAGATCACATTTCTATCCTTTCTAAAAGCATGGTTGTTTAAATGAAGAATAAAATGCTTCTGGCTTATAACGGAACAAGATTTTTACTTTCAGCTCTGGTTCAGATTTTTTACATACAGACTGAAATTGTGAAAATTGCTTCTGCACAACTCCAGATATATTAATGTCTCTAAATAGTCTGTGTTATACATATGTAATTAGATAAATGTAGTGTACAGGCTTGCTGGAAGAGCTTTAAATCAATGACCTTAAGCAAGATAGTTTCTTGACATACATTTATTCTCAGGTGCATGAGACTTGCTTATATATTCAAAATATTCTCATAATAAAGATGAAAACCTGGAGGCTAGATAAATACTAGTACTCTGTAGCCTAGCTGTCTTGAATGTTACCTCTGGTTATTTCCCCAGAGGTGGATTTTATAAATGTAAATATCAGGAATATGTCCAAATTATTCTTACAGACTTGCTAATTTCCTTTATCTATATGAGCCAATGTTTTTTATAAAGTGAAGTACAAATGAAGTAATGAAAATACCTGAAGTAGGGTGTCACTGCAGTGGCAATTAGATCAGGCAGACTGCAAGAGCAAGAGCTAAACAGACTTCGGGAAACACAATTTTTATGGAAAAAAAAATCTTTCTGTGACTGATTTTTCAAAACAAAATCAAATGGAGCAAAAATTTAAGCATTTTTAATTGCTTTCTTATTTGAGACAGAGAGAAGAAAAACTCTGTGCATGCCAAGAACTTGAAATAGATTTTTTTACTAGGCATGATATTGCAATTCTTTTTTTCTTAATAATTGAAATAGGTGTTCAAAATGAAGATAGTGTGTAGCATTTGGATCTAGTCTTACACTGTCAAGACAATTTGTCATAACTGTGTATAAAGAGGGAATATGGTCAATATATGAAGAAAATCAACACTAAAATCAGCACTAAATGATTTATATAAAAAGTAATTTTGGAAAATATGAAAAACACTGTCAGCATCCTTCTTAGAAAATCCAAATTGCTCTAAAATATCTGAGCAGTTGAATTTGTTAACAAAGGTCATCACCATATATTTTTCTTAATCTCCTGTCATGAGTTCTTTTCTTCAGCCTCCCAGTTAGTTCTATTATATAAGGTACATGTACTTCAAAGCCTCCGTTTGGAGCTTGTCTGTATTCTTTAAAACTGCAAAGCTGGGTACTGTGGGAGGGTAGAATTTAATCGCGACAATTTTCAAATACATCTGTTATTGTGATTAAATATCGCAATAATTTTTTTGGACTTATACAAAACGTAATGCAGTCCTACTGTAAAAATAATTTATGTTTGGATAACAAGAGAGCAGAACCCCTGAATTATTTTCTATGGATGCTTATGTTAATAAAAAAAATATTGTAGCCACAATCTTTGCTTCACTATCATGCAGTTCAGGCAGCTTTTAGTATCTGAATCTCCCACAGCACAAGTGCATAGGCAGCCCTAGTAATAATACTTTTGTCTTATTTATTTTAGTTTATTTCAGGAAGTCCATTATCTTGAAGTTTCTGTAGCATGCAGCATGTGTTGGTATAACATAGCACAGCTGGTACTTCTCATGGTGAATACTATGGCTTAGGTTAACCACTTCCTTTTTTTTTTTCTACTTTTTTTCCTTCTTTCTTCCCCTCTGTTAAGTAGGTCAAAACAGGAGTTTATAGAAAAATTAAATCGATTTCACACATAGAAGAGATTTCCAAACAACTGTAACCATTTATTTCTGACTTTCCATTTGGCAGAAATGAAATTGTGTAGCTTGGGTTTTCATTTTTTAAGGCATGCTTGGAAACGCAGATCTGGCAGCCTCTGTGAAGAATTCCATCTGGGTTTTTTTTTCCCCAGCAGAGACTTTCATAATCCAACTGCATTTTATATTGGCAAATTATTTTAGGTTCACTCTTCTGTGCATTCATTGGCTTGGCCTCCTAGTTCTTCAGAACAGAATTGCTGCTGTTTCCATTTCTAACATATATAATATTTATCATTTTCTTATTTTTTTCAATTTTCTCTGTACTTCCTGTTGATATAGCCTCATTTCATTAGAAATAAGTATGCTTTAGCTGTTATGAGGTCCTTTGTGTTTTCCATAATAATATAAATGAGCCTAAATATTGCATCAAAATTCTCACTGAAAACTCCTATTTGCATGAGTATACATGACTTGGATCAACATCAACATCATATTTCTTGCTAGAACTAAGGAAGCAATAGATCTACCACATATAAAACTTCCACCTGGAAGGCAGAGGAAATCAGTTGCCTTAGAAAAACAAAATTCTAGAGTAAAAGGAAGTAACCAATAATGTTTCCAGTTTCTTTCTTTGAGAATGGTCAAAAAATACTAAAAAAAATATCTAAACCACCATCATAGTTAAACTACTCCATAAATTATTCCCAAATGTAAAGTATCAGGCTGATTTCTCAGAAAACAAATATTTGTCCAGCTCTACTCAGGGAATAAGGTGATTTATCAGCCTAAATTGGTCCTAAGCAAAACTATAGTTTATACTATACAGATAAAGGACGGGTAATTTTCCTCTCCAAAGTATCAGCTTGGTGTGAAAAATGAGAACTGTGGGATAGGAGCAAAAAGAATGAGTAACCTTAATAGATATATGTGCAAGGATCTAGTATGCTTCCAGAAACAAAGCTGGAAGGGTCTCTTTATAAATTCTCGTTTTCTGCTCTGGGCATATATCATCGCCAGAGTGCATATAAAACCAGCATCACCTCTCCATACAGTGAATATTGTAAGCAGCCTAAGGAGCTGCATTCAGCAACAGTAGCCTGATCTGTAATTTCCTCACTTGAAATGTGTTTATTCTTTCTGTTGGAAAAGAAAGATGTAAAAAGTAACAGAAAAGACAATATTAGAGAAAAAAATGTAACTGTCTTATTCGTACTGGCAGATCCCCTCAACATATTTGTATTTCAGTCTACTCTTAAGTCCCCAGCATAGGAAGAGTGAGAATGATCTATCCTAAGCTGAATTTTCCTTACTGTGTCACAGTTAGGGAGAGAAAATGCACAGAATAATTTTCTCTTGGCCCTCTGGATGAAATCACAACAATCAATGACCCCCAGCATTTCTCTTTTTTTTTTTTTTTTTTTTTTTTTNGCTACTTGTTTTACTAGTAACTCTATTTCTTTCCTTCTTAATGAAACAGATGACCCTCCTAATTATTTTCAAGTTTCTGATTTACACCTGGTAACCAAAAGCCGAGAAAACACTGTGAATGAATACTGTCAAAGTCATTAGTCAACGATGAAAGACACAATGGAAAAGTTCTAGGTATATAGTGCAAAGTTCTAGCTGTAACTTTTAAATTCTGTATCTAGAAAATCTAATTCATGTGTAAAACTTCCAATTTTTTGTAATAAAATGCAATAACTGCAGTGTTACTCTCATACCTGGCTTGCTGAGATAGGCTAGAGTAGGTCAGTCCAGCTGGGTCTCCAGTATGTCCATTCACTCTCCCCAGCTTCCCTGCTATTCCCAAGTGAGGGATTTATTTTCCTTCTGCTGACACTAATAAGAATATTTCTTTGACTTAATTGGAGGAAGAACTGCACTAATACCAAGGGAATAATTGGGATTATTCCTCTAGTAAGCTAGATATATTTAAGATTTAAAGGAAGTAATCTGCAACATAAATGTACTCGAAGGTGTACCATAACAGTAAACGGCAAACATAAAGGAAAGGCCTGTTCTTTTAGAACAGAGGAGCAGGCTTTTTACAGCAGAAAAGTTCTAAGGTGAAAAATGTGACAGCAACAACAGATCTGGTCATATGTTGAGCAATGCTTTGAATTGTGACCTAAACATGTTTAAACTTGATTCACTCATTGCTTTCATTTTCTACTAGAAAAGACTCAAACAACCTTGTGTGCTTTCATAAACATGTAATCAGCTCTTTTTTTTTTACTGGAAGACCTCAGTGAAAGACCTAACAGCTGTTAATTTATGTGTTGGTAAAAACTTTAGCTGACAGGAATTTGATGAGTACTGTAGGTATCTAGGATAGTACTTCAACACTCCCAACAGTTATTTCTCATAGTGACTGAAGAAAATGTGACAAATAATGGATGCCTAGAGATTGAATAGAGCTGAAAAATAGGTAATAGAAGACATCATTGTGTGTCTGTCATAGGTGGCAAAGTTTATGAGGAAAGCAGCTGTAAATATATTCTGTACCCAACAGTGCTCCAAGTAATTTGTAGCTCTAAGAGTTACTATGAGCAGGGTCAGGGATCAGTTGCAGGGAACCTGGCTCTATTCCTGGCTGTCCTACTAAGTGCCTTACATCGTTATTATTACTTCTCACTCTTGTCTACCTTTTTAGTTAGATCAGAAGCTTTTAAAGAAATAACTGGCATGTATTGGGGACAGTAAAATAGCCTTTAAACCGTCTCTGGCATCTTTGGCAACTACTGTCAGATCAATAATAAATAATAATCTTTACACAAAGCAGATGGATATGTGTAGATGCACCTCGGCATCTAGGAACTCACAGCCCTCAGAGCTAGGGGTCTTGCACAGAGAAATTAAATAACCTGGAAGGTGGTTTGATCATAACCTTTGTGAGTGAGAGTGAAGATACTGTGTGCAAGATATGACAGCCACAGCCTTGATATTGTACCAACCTGCTTTTTAAGTGGGTAAATGAGAAAGGAAACGTACTGTAAAAAAATTTTAAAAAGTTTCTTTTTTTTTTTGGTTTAAAGACACAAAATATGTGTATTTTCTCAGTACTACTCAATATTTCTTTGAGAGCATGAAAAGTGCTATGAGTTGATTGTACCATTCTTCACTTTACAAAGGCTACATTTCTCTGCCTCAGGAGAATAGCTAATGCCATATAACCAAAAGGAGACAGTGCTGAGTATAGTCATTCAAAAAGTCTTTTTGACACAATGATCCCAAAGGTCATCTCAGAGAAAGCACAGTGGAACACGTTCTTCTTTAGTGTCCACTTTCTTGTGTGTCTTTTTGAATTTTTATTAAGTGTGTAGAGTTTAAATCACATCTTTTGGGAGCCCAAGTCATTTTCCCAACTGTCCATAGCACATGTAGTTTTCAGAGGCAAAAATGCTGAATGCTTTTCTTCTGCAATTCACATTATAAACAGTAAAAAAGTGAAATCTCTGCAGGACAGAAATGGTTTCTTGTATTCCCTTCCCCCATGCCTTTTTTTCCCAGTAGGACATGTATAGCTGTGCTTCACTCCTCACTGACACTTCCAGCGAAACCACTAATTCCAAGCACAGGAAAGCAAATGTTCAGGAATCTCTAGATAACATATTCATACCATGCTGTTTTCCTCGCAGTCTGGAGACTACAGGTCATTCCTCAAGGAATAACTAGGTCTTCCTCTAATGCTAGTTATGAGATGAAGATTTGACTCAATTTAGCTACGCAGTGAAGAGCCTGATCTGCAAATATACAGATTTTAAATTGTGGCATTTGCTGCAATGCTCTTCTTTTTTTTTTTTTTTTATATCATTCCATCACATTCTAAAGGAAATTTAGCGACAAAGCTTATATATTGTCTTCATGATTTTTCATAATGTAATTGATGTGTACTGAACACTAAGTTCATTTTACCTTTTCAAAAAGATACTCTACATGAAAGTGAATGTCTGCAGCAAAAATATTTGGCTTGCTGCCACAATTTACTGTCTGTCAGTAAATGTTTCTTTACCCATGCTTAATCCATTTTTGAAGCAGTAATCCATTTGTTTGAAATTGCAAGGAATTTAACCCTCAAGAAGCAAAAGTCTCCAGGCCTTCCTATTTCTCCTCCTCTCCATTATACTCTTTTCAAGTCACTGATGATATTTCTGACTTCCAACTATACAGAAGCCTAACCTGTCCGTCTACCTTGCCTGCAATGTCTTTGGCTATTTACTACAGTCTGTCACTACTATGATAACTAATCTACAGATTCCAACAATTATTACTCTTCTTCCTCAAAACCCCTAGTATTGTCACAATTATTTCCTTCTTTTCACCAATAGTAGCTGTAGCATCCTTCTTGGTTTCCTGTTTTCTTACTCATTGGCTTTACTGTGTTATCAAACTAGACTATAAGGTGCATGGGAAAAATTTAGTTTTATAGAGATCAACAAAATTACAAGATGGAATATGTACTACATTTCTCAAGCATTGTAAACTTTCAGTTTACCTTATTCTGATTTTCTAATTTTACTTATTTTAGACTTCCAAAATTGGATAAGATAGAAACATCCATTCTTGCCATATTTGTAGAAATGCCACACTAAGTGCAGTGGATAAGAAGTATTGTTGGAAATCAGAACAATTCTTACTGTCACTGAAGAAGTTTGCAGAATGCAAGCAGTAATGTGACTTCTCAGGGGAGGCCTTATTGCTCTCAACAATTACCTAAAAGGACGTTGTAGCAAGTTGAATGTTGGTCTCTTCTCCCAAGTAGCAAGTGATAGGACAAGAGGAAACAGCCTCAAGTTGCACCAGGGGAGATTTAGATTGGATATTAGGAAAAAATTTCTTCATTGAAAGATTGTCAAGCATTGGAACAGGCTGCCCGGGGAAGTGGTTGAGTAACGACCCCTGAAGGTATTTAAAACACATATAGATGTGGTGCTTAGGAACGTGGTTTAGTGGTGAACATAGCAGTGTTAGGTAAATGGTTGGGCTTGATGATCTTGAAGGTCTTTTCCAACCTAAAGGATTCTATGATGTTGTGGTTCAGTGATTGCACTTTGGCCCTAATCTATATTTAAGGCCTTTGAGCTTATTTTTAAACAGTTCTCTGAATAGGTTTGGCAAAAATATTTCAGATGAAATGGCTAGAACAGAAATATTCTTTCTAAGTCTAATTTCTTCTTTTTAAAAAGTAAACCTCAATTTGGATCACTTTCATCTGTATGTACATGCATGTCTATGATTTTGTACTTGCACACACAGATACCCTCACATACAGAATCACAGAATGGTATGGGTTGGAAGGGACCTTTGGAGAT
>VZSZ01003477.1:0-31211 GCA_013398815.1 Ibidorhyncha struthersii
AGCCTTCAATACTGTTCCCCACAGCATTCTCATGAAAAAAACTTGGCTACCCAAGGCCTGGACAGGCTCATAGTCTGCTGGATCAAACACTGGCTGGATGGCTGGGCCCAGAGAGTGGTGGCGAATGCAGTTAAATCCAGTTGGCAGCCAGTCACAAGTGGTGTTCCACAGGGCTCAGTGTTGGGACCGCTCCTGTTTCATATCTTTACTAATGATCTTGACGAGGAGATTGAGAGCACCCCTAGTAAGTTTGCAGATGACACCAAGTTAGGTGGGAGTGTTGATCTGCTGGAGCGTAGGAGGGCTCTTCAGAGGAACCTGGAGAGGCTGGATCAATGGGTCAAGGCCAATAGTATGAGCTTCAACAGGGCCAAGTGCACTTGGGCCACAACAACCCCAAGCAACACTTCAGGCTTGGGGAGGAGTGGCTGAAAAGCTGCCTGGCAGAAAAGGACCTGGGGGTGTTCACTGACAGCTGGCTGAACATGAGCCAGCAGTGTGCCCAGGAGGCCAAGAAGGCCAACAGCATCCTGGCTTGCATCAGGAACAGTGTAGCCAGCAGGGCTACAGAAATGATTGTCTCACTGTACATGACAGTGGTGAGGCCACGCCTTGAGTACTGTGTTCAGTTTTGGGCACTGCAGTGTAAGAAGGACATTGAGGTGCTGGAGAGGGTCCAGAGAAGGGCAAGGAAGCTGGTGAAGTGTCTTGAGAATAAGTCTTATGAGGAGTGGTTGAGGGAATTGGGGTTATTTAGTCTGAAGAAAAGGAGGCTGAGGGGGAGACTTTATTGCTCTTGACAACTACCTGAAAGGAGGTTGTAGAGAGGTGGAGGTCAGTCTCTTCTCCCAAGTAACAAGTGACAGGACAATAGGAAATGGCCTCACGTTGCACCAGGTGAGGTTTAGACTGGATATAAGGAAAAATTTCTTCACTGAAAGGGTTATCAAACATTGGAGCAGGCCACCCAGGGAAGTGGTTGAATCACTAGCCTTGGGTATATTTAAAAGCTGTCTAGGTATGGTGCTCAGGGACATTGTTTAGAAGTGAGCCTGGTGGAGTTAGATAATGGTAGGACTTGATGATCTTAAAGGTCTTTTCCAGCCATAACGATTCTATGATTCTATGATCACAGAGTGCAAATTATGTCTGCTATATGAGGTTGTATTAACAGCTTGATCAATATTCGGTACACTTGACTGGAGTTTCCATAAGTGACTTCAAAGGCATAAATGACCTTTAGACCTTTAGAGGACATGAGCATATTTGTGTAGAATTCTTGACAAAAAAACGGTGGAAGCTTTTGAAATGTAAA
The DNA here is from genome assembly GCA_013398815.1 of Ibidorhyncha struthersii. Taxonomy (NCBI): domain Eukaryota; kingdom Metazoa; phylum Chordata; class Aves; order Charadriiformes; family Charadriidae; genus Ibidorhyncha; species Ibidorhyncha struthersii. The sequence continues at coordinate 1,316 of VZSZ01003477.1, forward strand.
ATATTTCTCAGGAGTTACTTATGGGTAAGGAGATAAATAAATTAATACTGATCTCAAAACTGTGATTCTTTTGTTACAAGTTTTTAATTTGTATTGTCACCATGTCCAATATTCAATAGGTTCTTCTACACAGAAGTCCAGACAATTTTCTGCAGTCGGAACTTCAGGTTACAGGTTTCAGGTTACAGGAAATGGTCCTAGAAAATGGCATTAACAGTCAGGAAGAAGAAATAGTCAAGCACAAGTCACCAATTACTTGGTAACAATATGAAAAGAGATTATAGAATCTGCTAGAGAGACAATAAATTTGTCTTATCTCTCCCATTCAGACAGGGACTCAAAATATTTTTAAATCTTGGACCTACATCTCCAGAGCTAATCCTAATGTTCTTTCTTACATGCAAAAGGAACTAAACAATTTTGAATGACTTAAAGTAGTAAGGCCTGTTAGCTCTCATTATCCTTGCCACCCTCAGTCCATTAAAGTTAAAAATGAACCAACTCCCAGACATTCACTTTAAAATCTACCTTGGTGGCTGTGCAGTCTTTTCCTGCTTATCCTGATTTGTTCTGTGTACCTTATTATCCATCTCTGTACAAATGCCATGGCATTACATGAAGCACGAGACTTTATCTTTTGAACTAAGAAGGCATTTTTTTTTCCTAGCGTAAGTCTATTTTCTTTCAGTCAATAACATATATTAGCAAACTCTAAACAAAATTTGTAGTTACTTGGTACATTTTTGCAGCTCATGTCACAGGGCAATATCAGTTTATGTTCCCTGCTAATATTACACCATGTATACTCAGTAAAATTCTGAAACTTTATTAAAAAATGCCAAATAAAGAAGCAATACAATAAAGAATTGGGAAATGAGGAAAATCTTCGGTTTACTATTGCAAAAGTTTAAGAAAACTGCATATTGAACAAAGCAACATTATTCCCAGAGAGGGAATGACTATATTAACTCAGAATTTTTTGCTTTTCCTGTGAAGTTCAATAATCCAGAGAATGCTACGCTTTATAAATCAGAAAATACAGGAATCTAAAGTCACTCCACTCTCTATGTGATATAATTACTAAATATGAAATTCTCATTCTCTTTTTCCTACCCCATATAAACTCCAGGTAAAGGTTTTGCCTCATTTAGAGAAAGATTTAGTCTGAATTGGCTGAGAGGTGAAGAGGAAAACTACCCCAGGGAGAATATTAATTTTGGTTTTATTAATTTTGCCCCAAAGAGTCAAATTTAATTTGTTCCTGTGTTCTTCATCACTTCTTATTGAAGCTACAGTGAAGGGTCAAGATTTAATTTCATCAAATCTTCAAGTTTATTAGAGTAGTTATCCCAGGTATTGGACTGTATTAACCAGCCATTAGATATTCTACTCTGAAATGTTCAATGTCAGAAGTTAAAACTGCAGCCATGGAAGTAAGCTTGTATAACCCATGTCCCTGTAAAGGCAGACTTGTTTTCTATACCCATTTGTTCAGTTCTGTATCTTGGTCTTCTTGTAAACATGTTGAATGGTGGGGCTTCCTCTTCCCTGAGTGTTTCTATGGCAGAATTGCCATTGTTTGCAGACTATCAAGGCTTCTAACTTGTTCTAATTTATTTTGGCTTGTTGTGGTTTGGGCTGAACCGGCCAGTGGGTGACCTACAGATGCTCCCCCCTACCTCCCTTCAAAGAGAGAGAGGCAGGAGAGAGAGCGAGAGACTTATGAGGTTAGAATGAACTAAACTACTTCAATGAAATATTAATAATAAAATAAAAAATATATGCAAAACCAGATCAAGCTCCAAGGATGACAATCAAGTCACCATCTGGCACTGGGAAAGTCCCAGACTGGACTCAGTAATGGACGGGAACTGGATTTCGGATCTGGATTCAGGATCAGGATCAAAGGCAGACTAACAGACAGAGTCCTCCTCAGATGCCAGCCATTGAAAAAAGAGGGATGACCCTTTGATCCCTCAGCTTTAATACTGAGCATGAGGCAGATGGATGGAATACCCTGTTGGTCAGTTTTGTGTTACCTGTCCTGTCCGCTTCTCCCCACAGGTGTGACCTCCTCCGCTTTCCTGCTTCCAACCCAACGGGGCAAATAACAAAGCTAGCTGGCCTTGGTTGTTATAGCAATAAGTACGAGTAAAAGCCTCTCTGCACACCATTTCTTGGCATCAACTATAAACATTAGGCTTACCACTCTGAAAGCGAACATTGTCTGTACAATATGCTGTTAACTTCAGTAGTTAGAAGAGGCCTAGCTAAAAAGTAAAGTTACTGCACAAAATTGGTCCTCTTTTACCTCAGACCAGGACATGGCTTTAATTCAACGAAGTACCAAAGAGGCAGGCTTACCTTAGCGCGCTTTTTAACATAAATTTAAATTCTCTTTCATTCAACTATCTTCAGCAAGATTTAAGCACATTCTTAAATACTTTTTTTGTATTAAGAAAGGAATTTTGTATATGTTAACATGCTTTGTTAAAATGGAAACTCAGCTTTTAGTATGATCGATTAAATTTGTAAGGTCAATTTGTTACCAGAATGTGCTGGTAGTATTATGAGAAGAATGACATTATAAAAAATATCAGTATCTACTAGGTGACTAAATATGATGTCACATTATCTGTAACATTTCACATAATTAGGGTATACAGAGACTGATAAACTCTGTGTTATTAAATTATTTCCTGTTGTAATTAATATTTTTTCTGATATTTCTCATCTTAATCTCCTGAGCTTGGCCATGTTTTGATCTTATTTATGCTACTATAAAACTCAGAAATTATTTAGCTATGGTTCTTTTAACACTTGAGATACTAAAATCCAAGTCAAAGACTTCAAGTGGGTTATCACTTTGCCAGTGGTTGCATTTTATTGTAAGATTTTGTATTGGGTCTGGCTTTGATGGGCTTAATTTTCCCCGCAGCAACCCTCATAGTGCTGTGCTTTGTATTGGTAGCTAGAAAGGTGTTGATAACACACCAGTGTTTTGGCTACTGCTGAGCAGTGATTGCAGAGCATCAAGGCTGTCTATCCGACATCCCGCCCCCAACAAGTGGGGGTTGGGGTTAGGGACTGTGGTTGAGCCAGGGACCCAAACAACAACTACAGTAATTGCCCCAATAGTAAAAGAGAAACAGTGGACAAGGAAAACAACAGGTCCATATCATCGATTAATAAAGGAGGAAGCAGAAGAGGTCTTTCGAATAAGAAATTGGAGGAAGGAGTGAGACAATGCAGATAGGAAGAGGAAACTACTCAGTCCCTGACCTCATCAGAACTTTGAGACATGTGGAAAGATTACAGCCACCAGCCAGGTGAGTGGATTGCTGCCTGGCTGCTCCGGTGTTGGGATAACTGTGCCAACAGCAATTGGAAGGTAAGGAAGCCAAACAGCTGGGATCCCTTGCTAGAGACTGGGGAATTGAGAGAGGAATTGGAGAAGAGGCAGCAGTTTGCAGCCTCTGAAGATGGCTCCTCTCAAGTGTAAGGGCAAGGTATCCGTTCAAGGAAGATCTTGTGAACTCCCCAGGAACATGGACTACTGTAGATGAAGGCGTCCCCTGCCTGAGAAAATTTGCAGTGCTGGAAGACATCTACAGTGACTCGGACAATGATGAGGTCTCCAAAGATCCAGAGGACATCCTGTGCACATGGACCATGTGGAGGAAGGTGATTCAAAGTGCCCTAGCATCATATTCTAACAGCTTGGCAGTGATGTATTCCCTGGATGTGGATACACCAACTGTGGAGAGAGTGTATCTTGACTCCAAAATTTTGAAGAAAATCTCGGTACCTTCTCATCCTTATGGGCCAGCGCTTTGACTGTCAGGGGTGCCCTCTCCTTGCCCTGGTCAGAGGGACAGGGAGCCCCAAACATACACCGCATGCTACACTTTGGTTCTTCCTGTGTGAACAGGGGGAGGACATGAGGAAGCGGGATGGTGAACCTGCCTTTAAGAGGAAGCCCATGTGCGCAAACTGAGAGGGAAGAGAGCTGTTAAGAAGGGGCTACCCAAGAAGGTTGTCAGCTTAGTTGCTGTAGAGACACAAGAAGGAAATTGGTGATCTCCCAGACATAGAACTGAGACCACCTCCCTTGATTCTGGTGAGGGGACTTCTGGTCTGGCACTGAAAGTGTCAGACAGTGAATACTCTGACCGGGAACAGGAATAGAGGGTCCCTGCCTTCAGTCAGAAGGAGGAAAGAGATGACAGGGTATACTGGACTGTGTGGATTCAATGGCCTGGCACATCAGAACCACAGAAGTATAAGGCTTTGGTAGACACTGCTGCACAGTGTACGCTGGTGCCATCAGGGTGTAGGGGCACAGAACCCATCTGGATCTCTGGAGTGACAGGGGGATGCCAAGAATTTTCTGTATTGGAGGCTGAGGTGAGCTTAACAGGGGACAAGTGGGAAAATGACTCCATTGTGACTGGCCCAGAGGCCCCTTGTAACCTTGGCATAGACTACCTGATGAGAGGGTACTTCAGGGACCCAAAAGGGTTGATAGGCGGTAGCTACCAACTGGTGCAGCCACTGTGAACACAAAGAAGATCAAACAGCTGTCTACCGTGCCTGGCTCCTCGAAAGTTCCCTTTGTTGTGGGATTGCTGTGAGTTGAAGAACAGCATGTGCCAATTTCTACGAAGACGGTTCACTGGCAGCAATATCACACAAACTGAGACTCCTTGGCTCCCATCCATGAGCTCAAACATCAACTGGAGAGCCAAGGAGTGATCAGCAAGACTCACTCACGTTTTAATAGTCCCATAGGGCCAGTGCAGAAGTCTGACAGAGCACGGAGGTTAACAGTAGACTATTGTGGCCTGAATGAAGTGACGCCACCACTGAGTGCTGCCGTACCAGACATGTTACAGCCCCAATATGAACTGGAGTCTAAGACAGGAGAGTGGTATATTAAAATTGATATTACCAATGCATTTTTTTTTCAATTCCTTTGGCAGCAGAGTGCAGGCCACAGTTTGCTTTTATGTGGAGAGGTGTCCAATATATCTGGAATTGACTGCTCTGGGGGTGAAAGCACAGCCCTACCATTTGTCATGGACCAATTCAAACTGCACTGGAAAAGGGTGATACCCCTGAACATCAACAGTACACCAATGACAGCATCGTGTGGGGCAACAAGGCAGAAGAAATATTTGAGGAGGAAAAAAGCGTAATTCAGATTCCTCTGAAAGCTGGTCTCACCATAAGAAAAACAAGGTCAAGAGACCTGCACAGGAGATTCAGTTCTTGGGAATAAAATGGCAGGACAGACACTGTCATGTGGCTATGAATGTCATCAACAAGATAGCAACTATGTCTCCACCAGCTAACACGAAAGAACACAAGGTTTCCTAGGCCTTGCAGGATTCTAGAAAATGCATATTCCAGGTTATAGTCAGCTTGTGAGTCCTCTCTATCGAGTACCCTGAAAGAAGAACTATTTTGAGTGGGGCCTTGAGCAACAACAAGCCTTTGAGCATATCAGACAGGAAGTAGCTTGTTCAGTAGCTCTTGATCCTGTCCAGACAGGACCAGCTGTGCAAAATGCACTCTATGCTGCAGCTGCAGAGCATGGTCTCCCTTGGACCCTCTGGCAGAAAACATCAGGAGAAATCCAAGGTTGACCATTAGGGTTTTGGAGCCGATGGTATTGAGGATCAGAAACCCACTACACCCTGACTGAAAAAGAGATACTAGCAGCATATAAGGGGATTCAAGCCACTTCAGAAGTTGTTGGTACAGAAGCGTATTTCCTCTTGGCACTGTGATTGCCGGTGCTACACTGGATGTTCAAAGGAAACATCCCCTCTACACATCATGCAACCAGTGATACATGGAGTAAGTGGGTAGCATTGATCACACAATGAACACCTGGCATCCAGCCAAGGTCAACCCACCACAGTTTTGAAGATATTTGTTGATTCTTTTAGGTCTTAAATGTGATCTTCCACTTAAAACACAAATTAAGTTTCTAGCCCTTATTATTGTAAATGGAAAAGCTGTTTTCTATTTCTTGTCGTGAGCCACTACAAAACAAACAGGACAAGACATAATGAGGTAGAAGAAAAGCGTGGAAAAGTTCAAACTGCTGGGTTAGGGAAGCACTACAATAGGCTGCCTGGGAAAATCATGGGGCTCTGCAGTGACATAAGTATGACCAGGACTGAGAACCTGCTGTTTCCTAAAGGATATTGGGGCTGTCTTATGTGCAAAAGGCTTTGTTAGCAGCATCCATAGATGATAGCATACTCAACTCTAATAGTGAAATTTTCTTCTTTCAAATTGGGGAAAAAAGGACTTTGTTGCAAGCTAATGGATAAGGAAAGGAGGAGAAAATAAGGCGACATTTTCAGGCAATTGATTCTTTTCATGCAAACACACCATAACAACAGTATCAGGATTTGCAGCTGCTAGGTCACGAGAACAGCAGCACATACCCAACAACATGAGAACAAAAAGGGAAAAATATTTCCACGGAGACTTTGAAATAACATTGCCAAAGAAAAAAGTATAGAAAGGTTACCAGAGCTGCAAGCCAAAGGCAGACTACAGAATGGCAAATGGCAGGCCCTCAGCATTAGAAAAGCTAAGTTTACCTGATGAACTGTGTAGACTTGTGGTGAATCAGATAAGTCCCAGGGTCTTTTCCAGACTTATAATCCAGAATAGAAAAACTCACATGGTTTAAATTTTCTCAATTAAAACACAGTTGTGAGTTTTAAAGCATGTTTAATATTTAACAAATTAAATTAAAATTAAATTTATTTGAACTGTTACAATCCAGTCTAGGCTCAGCATTTCTCAGGATCTTGACATTTTTAGCAGCTCAGTGGTCTCTAATGGGGACAAAAAAATCAGACACCAGAGAAAGAAACAGAAGACACATGGAATATGTCACCTAGTTAAACAGTATAAGTCATTTGCAGCTTGGGAAGCCAGTCACCTGCCAGTGAGAGTGAGTGTCCTCTTTCCCTGGGTCTGTGGTGCTGGTCTCGACTGGACCTATATGTCATACAACAGAGATCAATCACTGCCCATGATGCTTAGCAGAAAAATGTTTGGTTATATGTCACTGACTAGTGTCAGTCTGTTCCTGCATCCAACCCACCTGTAATTCCTTGGTAACACTTGTATTTCAAAACTGTAAGAGAAATTTTTTGCTCATGTGGGTTAGCCTTGGCTAAGAACCAAGCTGCCACTTAGCTACTCACTCATTCTCTCGTCTCAGTGGGACAAGGGAAGAAAAATAGGAAGAACAGGGATGTGAAGCCTCATGGGTTGAGATCAAGACAAGAAGATCACTTACCGATTACCATCACAGGCAAAACTGACTCAACCTGGGGAAATTAATTTATTATAAATTAAAGTAATTTGGATAGCAATGAAGACAAAATTAAAACAACACCTTCCCCTCCCCCCTTTACCCAGGTTCAACTTCACTTCTAAGTCTTCCCCACCCCAAGCAGAAGGGGAGGGAATGGGGGGCTATGGTCAGTCCACAACTCCCCTCTACCCTCTCTTCCTCCTTCACCCTGTTTCATCATGGATCCTTCCCATGGACTGTAGTCCTTCAGCATGAACCTGCTTTTATGTGGTTTCTCATACAGGTTGCAGGGAAATCCTTGCTCTGGCACACCTGCAGCACCTCCTCACTTCCTTCTTCTCTCACTCTGGTGCTTGCAGAGCTGTTTCTCGTACTTCCCTACCCCCTCTTTCTCCTCTGCCTGGATAGTGTTTTTGCCTCACGGGCAAATATGTTTCTTATAGAGATCCCTTGATTGGGCAACGATGTGAGAAGTATACTTGTTAGCCAAAGAATAAAAAACAGACAGTAGGTGTAGGTTGACAGTGGAGGAAGTGTAAAAGCAAATTGTGAGAGAATATGTCCCATTTTCTGTTTAGCTTTTAAGTATTCAAGTTAGATACATTTATAGCTTATAGATTTATAGCTGATGGCTGTATACAACTGATATAAACAAGATGATATATTTATATGCCTGTTTATTACTAAGAACCTTTTGTGGAAAAATTAATGAATAAATTAAACACAAGCTTTGCTGATGATGCCATTTGAATTTCCTGCTCACATATACACCGTTTGTGAAAAATAGGCAGATACAATGGTGACCTTCAAAATGATGTATTAATTTTTTTTGATTTGCCATCCTTCATTACATGGGAGAAAATGTCCTCCAGTGCTAGCTTGCCATTTTTCTTATTAATTTGGTCACCCACAGACTGAAGTGGCTTTCTTCACCTAAATCACTACATTTAGTAAACAGAAAAGTTGGGATTAAAGAGAGACATGGGTTTTCTAGAATAGCTTAGTTCTCATTGGAATGTGGGTGCTTACATCTCCAAGACTTCTTTCAAAAAAACTAATAAAGTGTTTTGAAGGTACCTGAGAACTACATATTCTCCTAGATAATGGTTTGTTCTTTGTTTACAAAAGATGTAAATGATGATTTCTAAGGATTTCTGTGAGCAGAATCAGCAGAAGTACTGTAAATGCAGTAGCAAACATATAAAACCAGTTTTACTGGGCATGGAAAATTATAACGATGATCTGGAAATTTCCAAAATATTACATTTCACAAAGACATAATTCTGCTGTCAGATGAAGAAACAATGCACACATTTCATTTCAGATACTGAGCTTGAACTTTATATTTGAGAAAATCTCTACAAAGATAAGGAGTTGTTCATTCATGAAGGCAGGATAAGGGACAAAGAGAGGACTAAAACTGTCTATTATTGAGACTTTTGCCTTCCATTGGTTTTAAAGTGAAGGAGCATATATTTAAATTGGACAGAAGGAAGAAATTTTTATGATGAGTGTGTGAGTCACTGGAACAGGTTGCCAAGGGAAGTTGTGAACGCCCCATTGTTGGAAGTGTTCAGGGTCAGGATGGATGTGGCTTTGAGCAACCTGATCTAGTGAAACATGTACCTGCCTGTGGCAGGGCAGTTGGACTAGATGACCTTTGAAGGTCCCTTCCAACACAAACCATTCTATGAAAATACCTACCTCAAGAAATACAATTAACCAGAAGGTTGCACTAGATGACCTCCTGAGGTCCCTTTCAACCTGAATTTTCCTCTTATGCCTATGAAATACTGGGAATGGTCATATAGTACTGGTACATCAAAAATAAAAAACAAACAAAAACCAACCTCACAAACAAAAAATAATAATAAAAAAAAACAAAGCTCTCTATCTCTACATTTAATTCTACTTTTGTTGTAACTTCTGCTCACAAGAAAAGAGTTGACAGCTTCAACTGATTGCAAAATCATTTTTAGTGGGCAAAAATAACTTTGCAGTGATTCAAATTTTTTTCAGTTTTCTCCACAGAGCTCCAAGTACACAGTACCAAAGGGGCTGGTCCTTTCGCTTACCACTGTTCACATTTGCAACACAGACTGTCAAAAAGTGAACATCTGGGATATTCAGCTGATGTTTTCTGTTTGGCTTCTGTCAAAACTGGTAAGTCTACAAGTCCTTATAGGTCTTTCTCCTTACAGTCAGATGCTCAGCTGCTGCATGTTGGCACAGCTCAAACAAAACAACTACCCTGATAGGCAACAGCTGAAGTTCTAGCCCACAGCCTGTATTCTGTAATATTTTGGGATGGGAAATCAGATATAGACTAAACAAGTGGTGAAGAACATTTCACAGTATTATTAATAGGAGAACAAGCAATTGATGTTTTTAAATAAGTTGTTCCATTAAACTATGTCTGTAATGAGTTTGTTTCTAGCTATTTTACTACAAGATCATTGATTAAGGATGTTGCCTTTGCCAGCATGAGTCCTTTGAAACAGAGGATGATTATGCTGTAGGAGTGCAGGTGTAAACTAGTATTTGAACGTGCCAACAAGCAGCTGGAGCAGATTTTCTGCAAGGGAACGAGAGCCAGGCATTGGTTCTGATATGAAGGCCATCAGGGCAGTGCCCCCTGGACCAGGGTACCATACCACCGAGCTCAACTGAATAGAGCAGGTCTAGTGACAATAAACATAACCACCCAAAAGTCTAGAACAGCACACCAGTCTGTAGTGATAGTGCACAACCAGGACTAAGCTAGCAAGTCAAAGAAAGCAAGTGAAGCTCAGCCTACAGAGTAGCTCAGACAAAGACCAAGGTCAATGATCTGAGTTTGAAAATGGCTCCTGAGTCAAGGGCACAAGCCCCAGATGAGGCTTCTCCCAGCAAATTCTCATGCAGTTATTCTCACTGAAGCCTGATGCAAGGTTATTTAGCCAAAGCAGACACCTGAGACACCTTCAAATTTATAAATTAGAAATTAGTTAGGATACAATTAATATTAATTTGTCTTAAACCCTAATAGGTGTACTAAACCAGTGTACCTAGCAACAGTGCAACAGTGTTCAGTTTACCATTTGACAACAGTGTGACGGCATAGTCATTTGCAATGTCTAAGAAATAAGTGTGTGAGCAATGTGATGACGAAAAGGGCAGGCAGAGATGCCTGTGGTTGCACAAAGAAGGCATTCCAGTGTTGTCTTAAAGTGGGGTTGTTTACCCAGTGTGCAAGACGCCAATATACACACCACTGACAAAAGTATGAACAGTAACATAAACACAGCACTCTGTAAATAGGCAGAACATTCTGCCAAATACACGAGATAACTGGCTGATGAAACTAAAACCAAAATAACCTGTATCAGCAGGTGGGATTTCCTTTTGGGGAGGGGGGCAAGGTGGAAGTGAGAAGCATAAAACACTAAGAATGACTGAGGAAAGATATATGAAAAAGACCAGCCTGTGTGAGCTCCAGCCTGTCTCTTCAGAAGCTCATAAGCCTGATCATCTTGACCTCAATGACTAAGAGCACCAAGGACCATGGCTACTGGTGCCAACTATATAACAGCAGCTCTAGAGCACTGTATACTCACTGCAACAGTTTCTTGTAGCCATAGGTCTAAGAACAAACTATTAACAAATTATTAAGTGTGTGGTTAATGAATTAATTTTGTAAAGTTTAATTCTACAGTTTAAAACTGTCTTAACATGTATCATTCTCCTAAATGCTCCCATGACACCAATCTATGTGCATGCATTCAGTTGCAACAATTACACAGCTGCATCAAACCAGTGCTGACTTGAACACTACAATGAAGCCCTTAGCAGAGAGTGAGGGGAAGATAGTGCAGAACTTGTTGGTGCACTCAAAGCCCTAACACAAAGGACTGCATACGATCACGTTCAGTAAGTATTTTTTCCTACTCAATTCTTACAGCATCTGTTTCTTTCTGGCATCTCTTTTCTCATTTCCATCTTATCACTGCACACTAGGCTATTGAGGTTATTTCAGGTTAAAAAGGTTGGTTCTTGATTGCTGCCTAAGACCTTCCAAAAATCCAGCAGGCAAATTACAATCAGGAATGTCATGTTGGTCACCATGCTTCCTTTTTGTTACTCTGATCCATTCTGCTTAGTCAAATCAAATGTCATCCAGCTGAACAACATGTTTGCTGTATCAACTGAGTCTTTGTTATTAGTGCTGCAATGAAAGTATTGCCTGAATTCTGCAAGCACAGCTTTTGAGTATAATGTATATATTGTGGGAAAAAAAATGGTATTTGCAGCATAATCAGGATGGTGGTAACACATTAATGTGCAGTTTGAACCTGAAATTATCTCCTTTTTTAATTTAAAAGGTATAATATGAAATGGTATCACATGAAGTCTTAAGGGAAATCTTGATGTTTTGATCACAAATGCTCTTTGGAATAACTGAGTCTAGAGTCATACTGACTTTTAGAAGCACATTTCATTTTATTTTTTATGCATGAATTTGTAATTTTAAAGATGTAACCATTAAATTACTATGAACATGTGTCCTTGGGTGGTAATAATTACCTGAAGAAAACGTGCCATAACATTTATTTTTGTTCATTACAGTTTATGAAAGACAGCAGTTCATCTAGACAAGAGGAAAGGGGAGACTAGTTTTAAAGTTGCTGCAGGTAATTTCAGAACACTAAAAACAAATGTTAGCTGTTAATTAAATTGGGTGACTTTGTGCCTCTCAAGATATATGTTTAAAATATCCCTACTTATTACTTTTTCTGCCATATTATCATGTGCTGTAAAAGACTGTGGAACTGAATAGAAATTGTAAAGCAATGCTGTCTACAGATGATCACAGCTTTAGATATCACATTAGATTAATGAGGGATGCATTCAGAAGGAGAAAAATCATGTTTATAAGTAGCTAGTTTTCACAGTAGTCACTGACCCCAGAAATTATGCCCAAATATTTCCTTTTTTCTTTTTTTTTTTTTTTTAATCCTGAAACCACTACTGAACCACAAGTAGATAGTACGGGCATTTAGCGTCACCACTTCTCAAAAAAAAGCCCTTTCAAGTACAGAATTCCTATGAACTCTAAAATGTCTATAAGGACAGGTAAGCAGTAGCACAGGCTGCCCAGTTTAAAGGAAAAATGACTGGTGGATGCGGGAAGAGCAGTGGATATTGTGTACCTAGACTTCAGTAAGTCTTTTGGTTCTCTCTCCTGTTAGAGAAGCTGATGAAGTATGGGTGAGATTAGAAGACAATGAGGTGGACTAAAAACTGGCTAAACAGCTGAGCTCAGAGGATGTGATCTGAGGCACAAAATCTAGTTGGAGGCACGTCACTAGCAGTGTACCTCAGGGATCAATACTGGGTTCGGTCCTGTTTTAACTGGATGATGGGGCAGTGTACCCTTAGCAAGTTTGCAGATGACACAAAACTGGGAGGACTGGCTGATATGCTAAAGGCTTGTGCTGTCATCCAGAAGGACCTTGGCAGGCTGGACAAATGGGCCAGCTGACACGAACCTCATGAAGTTCAACAAGGTGAAGCGCAAAGTCTTCTACCTGGGAAGAAACAATCCCAGACAATAATATATGCTGGAGGCCAACCAGCTGGAAAGAAGCTTGGCAGAAAAGGACCTGGTTTATCATGAGCCAGAAATGTGCCCTTGCAGCTCAGAAGGCTGGTGGTATCCTGGGCTGCATTAGGATGAGCATTGCTGGCAGGTTGAGGGAGAGGATCCTTCTGCTCTGGTGAGGCCACACCTGAAGGACTGTGTCCAGTTCTGGGCTCCTTAGTACAAGAGAGACATCGACATAGTGGAGAGAGTCCCACAAAGGGCCACAAAGATGATTAAGTGTTTGGAGCATCTTTCCTATGAGGAAAGTCTGAGAGAACTGGGACTGCTCAGCCTGATGAAAAGAAGGCTTGGGGAGATCTTATCAATGTATATAAATACCTGAAGCGAGAGTGCAAAGAGAACCGAGCCAGGCTCTTTTCAGTGATGTCCAGTGACAGGACCAGAGGCAGTGGGCACAAACTGAACCACAGGAGGTTGCCTCTGAACATCAGGAAACACTTTTTTCCTGTGAGGTTGACTGAGCACGGGCACAGGTTGCCCAGAGAGGTTGTGGAGTCTCTGTCCTTGGGGATATTCAAAAGATGTCTGCACACAGACCTGGGCAACTGGATCTAGGTGGACCTGCCTGAGCAGGGAAGTTAGATCCAATGACCTCCAGAGGTCGCTTCTAACCTCAGCCTTCTATGATTCCTTTGTACCCTCTCCACCCTTGGAGGTTTTTGAGATGTGACTGGCTCAAAACCTGATCAGCTTGGTCTGACCTCAGAGCTGCCCCTGCTTAGAGCAGGAGATTGGTTTACGTACATTCTAAGACTCTTTATCTAGTTCATGAAGAAATTAAAATATCTTTTATTTTAGTAAAAATTTTTAGATGTTATTAAAAATATATGCTAATTTATCAAAACACTTTTGATGATAAAACCCACCTACTATAGAGTGCATGCAACATCTTTCTTCATTTTACAAATAATTAGCCAACATTGAATAATGCATATGCTTTTTTCCCTTTAACTGCTTTCAAATCCTCAATGTAATTGCAGCATTGCTTAAGATTTTAAAAATATATTAAAAGAAATTTATGTTGCTCAAAATTCAAAACATCACTTTTTTTATTCCTAAATGCTAATAAGGATTTTAACATTCGTGAGTGTTGCATTTGTGACTGAATTACAGTCTGAAATTTAATTTTTCTTGCTAATTTACAACTCAAATAATTCACTCATTGCTTCCTTTTTTTATATATTGAAGCTGTCTCTTTATAACAAGGTCTTAAAAGAATGAATTAATGCAGGCAAATATATTTTTTAAAAGAGAAAAGATATTAAATCACAGAAAGTGAAAGATTTTTAAAGGACAGGTTTTAGCTCTAAGTAGCTGTTCTTTATTTTGCAGAAACTATCAGGCTTCTGACTTCAATTAAGTTTTTTCAGTGTTATATTCTGCTACCCATCAGGCACTGAAAGTAGAATACTTTTAATTTTAAGGAACCTTCTTTCACAGTTCTGGAATTTCAGCAGTAGAATTTGAAAGCTCCTGCTAATAAAAATGTTTTCAAGTCCCCCTCTAAACAACATGGCAGTACTATCGTATAAAAAAAAATATATATCTTCAGTTACTGACTTACTGCACATATATATAACTATACTAGGGTACAGAAAGAATGTTGTGCTGCTGTACAGCTCTGGTGAGCTACACCAAACCATCTGGCTTGTTCTTCCACTTACCACATATAAGCTAAGTTGAAAAGCATATTGTATCACAGGTCTTCCATAAGTCTCACAGCATAAAATATATTCAGAGTCAGTCTTTAATAAATGCTTTATTTAATACCATTCACAGACTACACACACCAAATAGATCAGTTGGTTTGTCTATTGGTCTACAAGAAGACATGAAGCCAATTCAGTGCCTAAGATTTGCAAGAAAATGTACAGTCAATGAGTTTTGGTATAGCTTTAAAGGAGGAGTGTAAGGTGCATACAGAAGGCCTCTGTAGCTGTGAAATTGAAGTTAAAAGGGTATTACTGTATTAAGTAATTGGAATTAAAGCTCAAATGTATTCATTTCTAATTTGTGTTCATTCCCCAAAAGCTGTGCACTGAAGATGGCAGGAACACAGTCTGAATGCCTGGAACAGGGAAAAAGAGACCAACAAAATCTGTTTTATTTGCAGTTTTATCACCTATTGCCTAGTGACCTTGGGCAAAATATCAAATTCTCCTGTACTGTTGTTTCTAGATCCATCACTAATGCTTGTCTCATCTCTCAAAGAAGTGACTAGAAATGTTTGGGGTGGGAAGCAAAACATAAGACAATATGCAAAGGCACAGCAAATATAGAATCTGGCTGGAAGGAGGATTACAGCAGTTTTCCACAGCTGATTATACACTACAACAGGGCAGGAAATGACAAGATAGGCTCTTGTAACTGCCTGGATACAGAGAGTTTTAATAATGAAATTATAATTATCTTTCTTTTTTTTTTGGCATATAAGTAACTTAGTACAGAAGGATAGATAGTGACTAGAAATGACCATGTGTCTGTTTCTACATCTCAGACTTGGGTGAGGGGCATAAGTGGCGGGGGAAAATCCATAATTTAGTTTATATTTCAGCAGTAAGGTGTGTGTTTATATCAGCTGAGACCATATTTTTAAAATATCTATAAAAACAAAATTGTCAGGCTAATAAATGCAAGTTTAGCTTGTTCTGACATATATTGAATTCTGTTGCAAAGACAGCATGAGTTTAGTCAGCAGAAAAATATAATTTTTACTGTGAGAAACTATACATATAAGGAAAAAATATTTATTGGCAATATACTACTTTTTTTTCCGAAGTTTTAGTAATGAAGATTGAGAATTTTCTTGCTGAACAAAATAATAAAAATATGCAAGAGGATTTAAGGTGAAACTCTATGACTCCAGTGACATGAATGAAATGAAGCTCCGTAACATCAGCTGAGGATTGGCTGTTCTGGCTATGTTAATGGCAGTTACTGTTCCCAGAAATTTGTTTCAGTTGCATCTCTTTCCTAGACGTAGAAGCTTGGCAGCATGTGGACATACCCAGTTGTTCAGGCCCTACTGGACATCAGAAATACTGAAATGGACAGATGTGACATAGGAAAGGAAGAAAGATTGCTAAAATATATCTGAAACTCTCAAGTCCTGCTCAGGTAACTGTATATCACTTGACAACTACTTATGCTAGTGCATAAGCTAGCACATTCTCATACATTAACGAATATGAAGGCAAGCTGTGCTTATTTTGGAACTAGGGGTATAAATAGAGCAGGAAAAGATAACACCATTACAGAAACAGGAAATTTTTTTCAGGTGTACTCAGATCACAGACCGACAGTTCTAATGATACAGATACAGTTAATCACCTGAAGCTCATCTTACTGTTGATATGGTTGGAGAAGTAAACTTACATGGCAGTTTAGTATCAATTCTTATTTTGCTTGATTTTACCAAATAATGCCTTTTACAAGACTCATTGTTCAAATAGTATAGTAAAAGAAGCCTCAAATCAACAAAACTGTTTTTTCTTTTTTAAGACTTTGGGGATTTTTAAAGATTACACAGTGATGGGCCAGGGTCTACGAAAACACTAGCTTTTTGGTAATAAATGGTATATCAAATTAAAGAAGACCCAGTGAATTCAGTATGAAGTAAGATACAATTCAGAGTAACGAGGATATTATAATCTGATATTAAAGCACAGACTGATCTGCAAATAGCATAGAATTACTTAAAAATAAATTATTTATTACCAGAAAAATAGTAATGAATATTATTATTTAATTATGAACATCACAATAAAGAACAACTATGAAAAACAGAATGTTGGGACAAGCTATATGATATTCTTGTAACTCTGTAATCTGTTTTGAGAAACAGAACTTGTCTTAAAACAGTACACTGATAAGGGAAAGGAATAACTTAGTCCCCTATGTTCATAAGAAGCTTGAATTAGCTGTAGATTTTAAAAATATGGTTCTAGTGCAGTAGCAGTTGCTAATATTTTTTAAGCTAGAAATCAGTCTACTAGTTTAGGTAGCTTAAAAATAAATCTTATTTTTCAACATAAAAATTAAATCCACACTTGTAATTCTGGAACACACACACATGTATGTTGTGGCCTTGCATATGCTGTCTGTTCTCTCATTTGTCTTTAATTTGGCTGAGATTTCTGAAATTGGTAGCAGTCTTTTATTATAAGAAACTCATAGGAATGGGCTATGTAGGAACACTTATGAAGTTCCCATTTTTAACTGTTTTGTGAAAGTTACATTTCATCTGATGTTTAGACCAAAGAGGCAAGCATGATTAAACTTTCAAAGAACCATGACTGGAACAAATGAATGAGCTTCTTATAATAGCCCCATGTCTGAAGTAGTGAAGGTGAGGATTGTCTTAAAAAAACACAACTTCAGGACTAATTGTGATCCATAGCAAATATGTGTTTATGTGCCTCCTTGTATTACGGCAAATTATCAGAATGGAAAAACTGCTTGAGAAGAAACAGGGAAAAAAACCCAATATATTTGTCGTAACAGCTGTAGAATTATCCACCTGATCTGTGGCACAAAGACTGGCACCAACACAACAGAAAGGACAGGAGCTGGGAATCAATTGTTCTGAGAAATGGGCTTTTCCCCTTCTATGACCTCCAACTATCTGACTACAGTTGACATTTACCACCAGTAAGCAATTAGCATCACTCTGGTATTAGAAGTATTTCCATGCTAATTATTTTCATGAGAAAAATGTCAAGATTTCTGCAATACTCAACACATTGCTTTTTTGTATTGAATTACATGTAACGGTGTATTAAAACGGCACTTCAGCTTTTTGGGGAGAGATTTTAAAAGGCAGAAATGAGAGATGGCTGCCAAGTCTATATGTTTCTTTTTTTTTTCCTTTTTTTTAATGCTTTTGAAAAATAACATTGTGTCTGCATTGAATTGCTTAGCTGAACATCCAGATAAGCATTACGTGTTGCTCAAAATGACAATTTTTTTAACCAAGTAACAGAAGTATGAGTGATAACAAAAATTCAAATGCTTTCAATTATAAGAAAATTAATTCTTCATTAAGGTTCCACTGATTTTTGATTCCTTACAAATAGCAATTTTATGCTTTGTCAAGGAAAGGTAAGCTGACCTTAATATTTACATAACTGCAGTCTCTTAAAGACATTGATGTTTCATTTCTCTCCCTTCTCAGCCTCAGGTACTAGATCAGGCGGGCGATCTTTAAAATTGAGAGCAGCCCTTATGCAATGAACCCACCTAACCAGCCCAACATCATTCCAAAATAAACATATGCTGGTTGTTCAAGACTATGACCTGGCCTTCACAAGTAGGACCTTGAATGTCATCATAAGGGAATAGACTAACAATGGAGTAATAATGGAGTAATAACAGAGCAATAAGAAAATAAATAGACTGAGCTTACATTCAAAACCCATACATTTTCCCAAAGTATCTAGTCACTAGTTGTATGAAAGAAGTAAGACTGTACTTACTTTTTTTTTTCTGTTACATTTTATCTTCTGTGTTTTCCTTCAGTCCAGCGTTAATGGGTTGGTCTCTTGCTTTCCGTCTTGTTAGAGCTTTCCTTTGTTCCAGGTAAAAAAAGCCACGGTAAAGTAAAATGAACTCAAGCAAACAATCCTCAAAGGTCTGGGTTGACTGCAGAGGCACCACTGTAAATTTTAGATTTTTGTGATGTGACTTAAAAGTTACAGTAATTCATTGTTCCCTTTGGGGCCCAGAAGCCTTTCCTCAGGCCACAGACATCCTGGCTTCCTATGTTTTAATAGAAAATCTAGGGATGTTCTAGTATTACACCATGACCAGTATTCTGCCTGACCTCTCAGGCCTCTGTTACTTCACAGATGTGTGAGATACCTTGTTTTCTTTCAGGACTCAGTGGGAATCCTTGAGCAGGGACAGAAGTTATCATATGGCTTCGTTGGAAACAGTTTCAGTATAGCAAGCAGGGTACAGAATACAGGCATACCAACTATTCTTCATTGAAAAACCTAGTATATACACTTGAGGTAGCCTCTATTCATGTGGTTTTTTTCCTCTCGGTATCTTAGAGTAAATGTGAGGTAATTCACTCCTTACTGATAGTGAGCTTGAAACAGCTATTAAAAAAAAAAAAAGAGTAACCATATCTCTTAAGCTATTGGCACAGCAGTATATCAAATTACCATCTTCTAGCTGACCTACATCTCCTGAGAAGATGAGACCTTTTTGTTGCATTGGTAATGTGATTTGAAAGTGAGATTTACTTATTTACAACTTTGTTCATCAAAACCTTTTTGTTTAGATTAGTTAAACATCTTCAAATTGATTACAAGAAGGTTGTATTTCTGACCCCCTCCTGCTCAAACATTTCTGAGGTGTATTCTAGGAGAGTGGGCTGGAATCACTCTTGAGAATTCAAGAGTACTGAAGCTTAAGTTAATAGAAATCTTCTCACCCCTAACTCTACAAGCCAGACAGACCTAAAACATTATAAATATCTGCTAGTATTTGCTTGAAACTCCTCTGGAACTGCAGTTTGTCAGCCTTCAGCATTTTTATCTTCTGGATCATATATAGAAACAGTTTCTGGAAGATGGGAAAGTACAGCATTGTGTTGGGGAAGGTGTAACATGATACATTAGTTCAAAATAGCTCAGTCTGTATACTTGGAAATGATCCAGAATTGTTTGATTTACCTGCAATGTGATACTAAAAAACACTTTCAAAAAGTATACTCTAAATCTAATGATACTGGTATGATGAATATACACTCAGTACATTTCTGTGGAGAAAGAATCCTCTGTTGTACTGACAGAACTACCTTATTTTACTCTAATTGAGTAAGACAAACAATTCCATGAGTTATGATGTTAACAGATCTTTTAGTAATATAAAAAGTTTCAGAATACTTAGAATAAAAAAAGTAGGATGCTGTTAATTTAATTGCTAAAAGATAAGTTTGATCAAAGCCAAAGAATGTGAACTGCATCATCGAATACAAGAAACTTCATTTGGAAAATGGACTTAATAACAAACATTTTCATTCATTGTTGGAGACGTGATTATTAATATTTGATCTAAAGAAAGCCTTATATTTAAGACTCTTATATTATTTACATTTATTATCCAATTTTTTCCTGCCATTGCTTTCTGGCTTCACTATTGCCAAGAAATATATAACCAAGATAATCATATTATCTTCCATCAGTGCCTCAATCTGCTTAACTGAAAAAGCCATACACAATATTAGAGTGCTGCTACTGACAGAGGATTTAACTAGAAGTGATTCTCCAGAAAGCAACTGGTGCTCCTGACTTCCAAAGAAAGATTGCTAAAATCTGGGAAGTTACCTCCATTCCAGAGGGCTGAAACTTAACTTCTGCTCACAGCCCAAAGAGCCAAATGGTCCAGGTAGCAAAAGGGAACCAGAATCCATTTCTACCTGATACAAGAGACCATTTCTTGTGGTGATACAGCCAACTAACATATACATGTGATGCTTGCTGAAGATGAATAGTCCATTTTACTATGCATCTCGCTGAGCTCATGGTTTATTATGTTTTGGGGGGTTTTAAAATTATTTTTACTGTGCAAAGAAGTACCACATAAATGACCACCATCCTACTCATTTCAGCATTTTTTAAGCAGTAAATATAATTTAAAATTTTTTACATTCTGCTTAGATGTTTCAGTCTCATTCAAAATAGAGAAAACATAATTGGAGAAATTATTAAGATTTATATGGGGGAGGCCTTCTGCAGCAACTTAATTGCGTTATGACTTTTGGCTGAAAGGGATTTATTTTTCTTTCTTTTTTAAAGGTACTCCTTTCTGTTTTGGATACAATTGCCCAGAACAATCAGAATAACCTGATACTATAGCTAGAGAAAATCAATCTAATATCATACAACTCTTCTTTCCCCTAAAAATTGCATGCTGTCTAGGATACTATAGTTAGGGGTGAACAAATTTCCTGACCTTATAAAGTCTGCCTGAGGGCAACCATAGCAACAAGAGGTAATACTTGATTTGATGGGCTCCAGCAATTCCTCTGCTGATTCCTGCTGCTCTTTAGTTTTAGCTATGTGCTCACAGGAGCTGTAGAGCCCTAGAGCCATTTTTTTCTTAGGCCCTGCAATGTTCAAAGGAGTCCAAAAAAGCTCTGTCATCTCATGAGAGAATGTAATAATCCATTACAACTTCAAAAAACTTTTTTGCCTGAGAAAGGTTAGTTATGTAGTTTGCAACCATTCAACTAATTACATCTCCAGCATCTTTTGTTGGTATTGATGAGCATTTTTAAGAATTGTAGATAAACAAGCAGCTATAAGTTTGGTTTTAGCCTATAACTAAAAGTTTCAGTCAATTGCATGCCCTGAAGATGGATCACTTGTATCTCTACTCATGGTTACTGGGGAAATGCATTTCATGAGGCAGAGAAAGAAACAGCATCTTCTGAGAAGCAGCATCCCTCCAGTACACACTAGAACTGGAATTAACAATAATTACCTTTCAGCTTCAGAGTGTATCAAAAAGATAGTGGCATGAAGATGACATAGGATACCCCTTATTTTCCAACTAATATCTTGCTGCTTATACTCAGGAAAAAATTACTCAAGGACTATCCATTCGGTATAATAGAACTGGGAAGTGAGTTCTTAAATCTCACTACCTCCGTGCTTCTGATGATTGAAAGAAAACAGGAATTAAATAGTTTAATCTTCTCAGAGTGCTGCCAGAGTTATATGTGATGCTATCCAATAACACTGATATAGATAGAAACAAGTACTTGCAGGGAAGTAATACAGGACATGGTATGGCAGAATCACTGACAGCAAAGTGAAAGAGAGAAGGTTGCAAGGAGAGGTAAGTATGGAACATGGTCTTTGATCAGGGGGCTAAGTTTAGCAGCCTTAATAGTAGCTCATATTGTATTGTGAGACAGTGGGTTTTCCAGAAGTAGAAGTGCACCTACTCTGCTCATTTTGGAAATTCCCTATTTATTTTCTTAAAATAAAGAATGCTGTTTTGAATATACTCCAAATAAGCAATAACTTCAGTTCTACCAAGAGAAAGAAAAGGATCCACATGGTTCACAACAAGTATATGGGGAATAGTCAAGCCTGAATTGTTTTATAACTTCTGTGAATTATTCACTTTCTAAAAACTGCAGTTACCATAGCTATTATTCCCAAAATAAAGTATTTTTAAATTTAATACTCATTGAGGGAATAAAGATTAGCATATCAGATCAAACTGTCAGGTACATTGAGTTATAAAGCATTTTGATAGTGAAAAAGACAACTTGATACAGGCTGACTTTTTTGGAAACAATTTTAAGGCAAATGTGTTTATTATAAATGTTAAGTAATGATCTGGGGCTAGATAAAAGAATTAAGAACTGTGAGCTATGTCAAACAGTAATTTCAGAAATTAAAATCCTAGTTAGCTACACTCTCCCCTGAGAGCTCTGTCTCATGTACCACTAATTTCAATACCCGACTTGCATAAAATTACAGTTCTTTTGGCTGGAATTTGTCATTATTAATGTTTTACACAAAATTATTATAGTATGCATAATAATTTTACTATATTAGTGTATTTATTTGGGGGCGGTGTGTGTGTTTGCATTTAAATACAAACCACAAGGATTTCAACCTAATCTTAACTAATTTCCTTATAAAACTAAAGGCAGTGTCACACACTGATGCATGGTAGGGGAAATCAAATGTGTTGTACTTTAGAAGTGCAGTGGTTTCACCCTGGCTGTACGCCAGGTGCCCACCAAAGCCTCTCTATCACTTGCCCTCCTCAGCTGGACAGAGGAGAGAAAATGTAAAGAAAATCTCATGTGTTGAGATAAGGACAGGGAGAGATCATTCAGCAATTACTGTTGTGGGCAAAACAGACTTGACTTGGGGAAATTAGTTTAATTTATTACCAATCAAATCAGAGTAGGATAAAAAGAAATAAAACCAAATCTTAAAACACCTTTCCGCTGTCCCTCCCTTCTTCCTGGGCCTAACTTTACTCCTGATTTTCTCTACCTCCTTCCCCACAGTGGTGCAGGGGGACAGAGAATGAGGATTGTGGTCAGTTCATCATGGTTCATCACTCGTTCCTCCTCAGGGGGAGGACTCCTCATACTCTTTGCCTGCTCCAGCGTGGGGCCCCTCCCATGGGAGACAGTTCTCCACGATCTTCTCCAACATGAGTCCTTCCCACAGGCTACAGTTCTTCATGAACTGTTCCAGTGTGAGTCCTTCCCACAAAGTGTAGTCCTTCAGTACCAGACTTCTCCGACATATGGTCCCCCACAGAGTCACAAGTCCTGCAAGAAAACCTGCTCCAGCGTGGGTTCTTCTCTCTCCACGGGTCCACAGGTCCTGCCAGGAGCCTGCTCCCATGTAGGCTTCCCACAGGGTCATGGCCTCCTTCAGGCATCCACCTGCTCAGGAGTGGGGTCCTCTGCAGGATGCAGGAAGATATCTGCTCCACTGTCAGCTTCCATGGGCTGCAGGGTGACAGTCTGCTTCACCACGGTCTTCACCATAGGTTGCAGGGGAATCTCTGCTCTGGTGCCTGGAGCACCTTCTTCCCCCCCTTCTTTGCTGACTTTGGTGTCTGCAGAGTTGTTTCTCTCACATATTCTCACTCTTCTCTTTAGCTGCAGTTGCCATGGTGCTGTTTTTCCCCCTTCTTAAATACGTTATCACAGAGGTGCCACCACCATTGCTGATTGGCTTGGCCTTGTCCAGTAGTGGGTCCATCTTGGAGCCAGCTGACATTGGCTCTGTCAGACACAGGGGAAGCTTCTAGCAACTTCTCACAGAAGCCACCCCTCTAGCCCCACCCCCCAGTACCAAAACCTTGCCACACAAACCCAATACAAGTACTCTGAAGCTTTTTTTTTTTTTAATTATTTCTCACTGTCCTACTCTGTTATTAATTGGCAATAAATTAAATTAATCTTCCCCAATTTGAACCTATTTTGCCTATGATTGTAATTATGTCCTTATCTAGACCCACAAGCTTTTTCATCCTTTTTTCTGCCCTTGTCTTGCTGAGGAGGAGTGAGACAGTGGCTGCATGGGGTCCTGGAAGGCAGCCCAAGTTAACGAACCTCAGGTTATATTAACAAGTCAGGTTTTATTGCTTTAAAAAAAATTCAACAAATGAACAACCTTCAGGGTGCAAGTTTACTAATATGTTACAAGTGACATGACTGAAAATGAAAGTTACTGGGGTTGTGTAATATTGTGTAATTCGTCTGTGTAATTCGTCTGTGTAATTCGTCTGTGTAATTCGTCTGTGTAATTCTATAATTCTTTGCAACAGCTTTGTCCTCACCCTCTGGTAATTACAAATCTGGGGCAATAGAGACAATCTCAAGTGGAGCTATCTAGGAGTCACTTTGTGTCTCACAACATAAACAGCTTTGCTTTGCTACTTGGAATAGATTCCCAGGCTGAATTCTCTGAATTTTTTTTTAGACATACCCCATTGGCTTTATTGCCTGGCCATCCTCTCAGAGGATCTGTGAAACAGGCAGCTTATCAAAACAATGAAAATTTTATTTGCCAGAAGGAACACAACACTTGAAAAGATTTGTGAAAATACCACCACAATTCTCAGTAAGCCAATCTTTTCAAGCAGGCCCAGCTTATTTCCAATTTAGAAGTACTAATTTTCTGCCTTTCCTGTGTGCCATCTTTGCTATGACAGTGTCCTCTGTGTTTTGCTCCCGGCAACTATTTAAGTCTGTCTGTGTCCAAACTGACAGGGGAGTACTGGGATGTACTCTAACCTATCTCACCTGTCAAACACTCTGTTTGGAATACTTCCTGGAAAGTAACACAGTGGTTTGGATGCACAGGCCAGAAAGGTCTCTAGTAACAAGTGAGAAATCTGGAATAGGGATGCAAGCAGGGTGCACACTCAGACATGGGAAAAGGGAATCACCTTCAGACCAGGCAGTAAAAGCATAACTTCACTCTTCTCTTCTGGTCAGAAACTAGAGATGGGAATTCCTCTTTGGTCTTCGGTTGGAAATCTCTTTGAAGACCTGGGATCTTAAGGTTTTCAGCCTTAGGAATATTACAGCAAGCCAGACAGGAAGGAGCTTAGGTGAGATTTTGCCTTTTAATGTCTTCCTTTACCTTGTTTCTTCAAGGTGTCTTACCTTTGTCTTTCTTGTTTGCTGTCCTCTTTAATGGACTCCTTAAGATTAATTTCTTATTAGCATGCAGGTCAATTTTGCTTAAAAAGTCTGAAGGATGAGAGTCACATTTGTACCTCTGCTCAGTCTGGTCCAAGCACAATTATTTCCTGTCACATTTAGAAGGGGTCAGCTCTTTATTTGCTTGTGGGACCCAGTTACTTCACTTATTGAGCATATCCTGGGGGATCCTGAAGGTCAATATTGCTCCCAAATCCCATTAATTCTTGCTGATATTCAACATCCCATCAAAGATAACCTGCTACCTTCTAAACTAGGCAATTAATTTATTGGAACTGAAATTATGTTTCTCTATGGGCTCTACCTTCATTAAATACTGCTAGTTGTCAATAAGTACATCAATAATAATTCATAACATAACCACTTTTCACACATAGCTCTGCCATCTTGTGAAACCCTCATTGCTGCTGTCTAAGTTTCAGAAAAACAGAGTCCAATGCCTACTTTTAGTAGTTCTAATACAGATGCTTTTATATGTATATACATTTTAAAGAAAACCAGTATCTTGACATTATCCTTTTAACCTTACTTATTCAGTGCCTCACTGTGTCTTCGAAAAAAAAAAAAATTTATCTGGTTTGATGACAATATATGACTCAGAAAAGATAAAAAGTAGTCCCATTCATAAGGAATTTCTTACAGACTTTTCTTTCCTCTGTAGTGTGTTGGGTTTTTTAAATTTGTTTCTCTATAGAAATGATTTGCCTTAAAAAGCAAAAAAAGGAAGTAAAATAACATCAGTTGCAACAGAGTTCCTTAAGTTTCAATCTAATAAGTGTAACAGTACGTTACATAAGACGACTAGAATAGGTAAACATAAATTCTAAAGCTTATTGTATTGGTCTTGGAAGTCTGTAATTTGGTAAAAATGTCCAGGGAACGTTCTCTAAGGAAAAAAAAAAAAAGAATGAAAGAAGAAACTATTTCTCTGCAGTACATTTTTTCACAGTAATTAACATTTTTTTATCACTGCATATATTTCTCCAATTTGCTATCTGAAAACTGGGGTCTAAGTTAATTGATTCTGTTATACTTGTGTAAATCTCAGCTAACTCCATGTGCTTCAGAAAAGCTCTTCTGATGTAGCTGAGAGCAGGATCTGGTCATCCATAAGGACTGTTTTTAATCATTTTAAGCTGCTCATTTATAAATACACAGTAATCAATACAAAGTAATACAAGTGTTTATCTGCAAAAGAAGGAAAATCAAACATTTCCTATCTTACTGTGTGTAAAAATACCATCCAAGCATTATAATATATAGGTACATATAATGAAGTGGAAGAATAAATTTTGTTTTGGAAGTTTGTCCTTAAACCAGCTCACTTCTCTATCTTTATTAAGGCTGAAGATATATAGGCAGCTGGAGCAGCTTGCCACCTAACTTAATAGCAGGTGAGTGAAGAGGTTAAAAGTACTACAGTAAAGCACACATCAATAGTTCAAAGGACTGATAAGGTTTTGCCATTGCAGTGTTTCTTACATAGCAAAGACTGAGACCAATGTAGAGGATTGCATGACATAGGAATGATATATATACTGGCAATGGTACTACTAGCAATATTTATCAAAAAATACTTTTTAAAAGGATATGTTTTCTTAACCTCCATCAACTTAATAAAATTGACCTTGTCTTCAGCTGATACAAATAATTGATTTTATTTATTGACATTCAGTAAGTTGATCTATTTCTACTGAGAAATTGATATTTTTCATGATTTGGATGGAAACACCACTTTGATGCAATTTTTCTGATCTTTCAGAATCTTTAGATATGTTTTGTATAATACATACAAGTGTAAATTGGAAAAATTTGCTAGTACTTGTGGTTTTCTCCTCAGATTATGGACTACTTTAAGAGAGCTCAACAACATGCAGTTTTAAAAGCAGCTAAGCTATGTTATTCTGTGATAAAATGCCTTCTGAAGAATATGTTGAAGGGTTTTCCCTTTCAAGTATTCTTCTTTTATCTAATTAGCTGGAAAAAGAAAACAAACATGAAAACATTAAAAAAAATAACATCCATAAAAACTCTGAGCTCATTGCATACAAATTACTCTGCTGCCTTTCTTTTTGACAGGAATAAATTATATCTCAGATTTCTGCAATGAAGCATAGTGCTTAAAGCTATCGAACTCAATGGGGATTAAACCCATCTCTAACAGTCCTATAGACAGTTTAAGGCTTCTTAGCAGTGTAGATAAAATTAAATGTTACGGTGCCAACCAAGTGGGATGAAAGCATGATAGCAAGATATTCAGCTTCCGGTCAGTATGGATTTGGAAGGCAATGTGGTGAGTGGGGCTGAGATAGGTGGTAAGGAACAGTAAAGGAGCAGACACTGAGGCTTTATGGAGTAGAAACTGGAGTCTAGTTTTCTTTCCCGCTCCTCTTTCTTATATTACTTCTACTCTTCTCTAGAGCTTTCTTATAAAGATGCCTCCTTTTTGGACACTTTAACTAGAAGTAGAATTAATTTAGAACACTGGAGTTTACAATAGATGTGGGTTTGGGGCCACATTTAATAATAATCATGTTTAATTATAAAGCTGTTCTTCAACAGCTTGTTATAAAAGTACCTTTTCATGACATACATTCCTGCTATGTAACTGATCTGGTTCACACAACCACTTTCTAAATTAGTATTATTTTCATTTTAAAGGGAAAAACACAGCTGCTCATGCTTATTTCAGACAAATGTATTATAGACATCAAAAAATGCAGAGCTATCAAAGTAAATCAGAATTTTCTTTTAAATGATAGCTTCCATATTCTATTAAAATAGACAGAAACATTCTCCTGAAGTTTGTTTAGAAAATAAACAGAACAAAAAATAAACACAAATAATGATTCCTTCATAGCCTGTCAGATTACAAAGTATTACAGCTGGCAGGAAGCCATGCATTTATAGACTGTTAATGTAATTTGATCGTGACCATAAATAACAGGTGGTGGTTTGTTACTTTAAAACTGCCAAACCAACAGAAAGCTTCAAAATTCAGAAATAAACTCAGCTGAGTTTCTGACATTCTTACTGATCTAAGCATTATAGGCCATTTTGTGATCTTACTTCACTGGAACCAGTGTCTGCCTTATATATTGATTTTCTTAAGGAGCTGTGGTTTTTCAGAAGATACAACATATGGAGCTCCTAAATATGGAGGAACAGAAAATTAGGAGCAATTACTTTGGTTGTTCTGTGGGAAACTTAGGCTTGTCATTGACAAAGTGTGTATGTTTGCTGCTGTGTTTTTTTAATTTATTATTTTTTTAATGGAAGACACAGGTAGAAGAAGAAAGTAATTGCTTTATCTGAGATCAGTTCTAATAAAACCTATAAAAATCTCTTAAAAACACAGATTAAATTCTCAGAGCTCACTAGTGTCAGTGAACTCTCATCTACGGTTAGGGTGGGCTCCTCAGAGACTAAATTTTTCCACTACTACTTGCAGCTGGAAATGGGTGATCTGCTACAGAGCATGAAGGGCACTTCTCATAAAGGTCAAAGGAGAGGTCCAGCTGTAAGGATGAAGTTCAACATATTTTTTTTTGTCCTATTTTTGAACAGTTTTAACTTTGTGAAATCAAAAACTTTCAAACTTCTAAAACTCAGGCATCGAGCTGGCAAACTCAAGTATGCAGCATGCCAGGCAGATCCCTTGAAAAAAGACTCTCACATGGCTAATATACAACGCTTAATGCATTCATGCAACACTGTGATATAGTATTTTTTCCTTTTTGTATAGGAAGAAGGAAAGAAAAAATGTTATTTGGCTTCCTAAAGCACACTGTGAAGGAGCTAGCAGATTTTTGCTGTTCTCCTCAGTGAGGAAACAGTCCTTTAACTGATACTGCATTAAAAAATAACAATCCTGTTAATTTGAGACCTAGTGCTTAAGATAAAACTGGGATTCAAAACACGGTGCTCAGTATATGTTTGCCGAATATCATGCTGACATCTGTTCCCTTTGTCAAAGTCTGTCATACTTGGTCTTTCAATGAGAAAACTTCACAAATTACCTATACTTTTGAGTTTAGCCTGTAGGGAAAAACAAACAAACAAACAAAAAACCACACACAAAAACCCCAAAACACCACCTCTCTTCATTACACAGGAATTCAAATATTGGTTTGTCAAAGAACAGAAGTTATTTGCTGAATGTTAAATACATGCACACTTTCTAGGCCAAATACTGTATTTTTAATTCCTTTTTTTAAAGTATGTTCTAAATCAGCATTTTTCCAACAACAATAAAATCCGAACTGAGCAGCCTACCTAAGCCAGGTGATATTTTGGGAAGTTTATATTATCCCTTGGGAAGAAGAAATGTTTTGTGGATACAAGATCCTTCTTAATCCAAGATGACATGTGGGATCTCAGTCCTTGGAGGTCATCACAGCTCTAGGGGACAAGGCCCCAAGCGACCTGTGCTAGCTTTGGAGCTGGCTCTGTTTGGAACAGTAGACTGGACTACAGATATCCTCCTAAGGTCCCTGCCAACCCCATTAATTTTAGAATTCTATAATTATTTTTTGGCAGTTTTAGAAATTAGAACAGTATTCGTGCCCATTACTTGTGAGGAATCTTAGGGTTTTTTCCAAGTCCTCCTTTACAGGTGTGCTGACATTAATGATCTCAATATTCATTTCATAGAATCATAGAATTGTCTAGGTTGGAAGAG
>VZSZ01003478.1:222-113742 GCA_013398815.1 Ibidorhyncha struthersii
GATAACGGCGGTGCCCATGGTTTTGGGCAGACTTCTCCGAAGACAGGTAAACCGCGCGGTAGGTCATCAGTCAGCCTCCAGCAGGCGGGGATGCGAAAAGGCTTCCTCTGCAAGTGAGCTAATTCCATAGTTCTTCAGAGGAAGTTTAAGCATCTTCTTTTAATCTTCCTGCCTCCACTTTTTTTTTGCTGATGCCTCTCGCAGCGCGGGCTGGAGCAGTCGCTAATCCGACTGGTTGCGTTAGCTGAAGTGTAGATCTGAGCTTGGGAGCGGGAGACAGGGCTTGCTGTTCCGTGCTCTGAATCGCCGCTTCAAGAGCACGCGAGACCTCCAAGTCCTGTGCTGCGGGTACCGAAAACCTCCCCTTGGAGGTGGCAGTCCAAGCAGACTTGCAGTTGCCCCCACCGATGTGGCAGGGTAGATGGGCACAGAGTGCCTGCACCTCGGCTGATGTGCCAGCCGGCGGTGGGGCTCTCTGCAGCGGGGCAGCCAGAGCGAAGGGGCGTTTGATGCGTGGGGCCGCGCATCGTGTGCTCCTGGGGTAAAGGTCTTTGTTTCTGGGGGGCTGGAAGGAATCAGCAGGTGGACGGGGCTTTGGGGTCCCACCTCTTGCCTTCACCCGCTTCGCCGGCAATTTCTGTCGCGCCCGTCTGTGTCTCTGCATGTGTTTGCATTAGGTAGCTGGCCCTGATGCCATTCCTTAGTAGTTGCAGCAGAATCCTCAATTCACGTTATTCACCTGTAATTGTTTGCGTACCTTCTTCATGGGGTCTCCAGAGAGAAAGCGAGTGGTAGGAAGCGCCGTGGGGAGAGAGAGGGGACTGGGACGGGCAATGGCTCCTCGGGGCTGGAGGCACCCTCGGCTGGCTTGATTAATGCATGGCTGAGGAGGCTTAGTAAGGGTTAAAAGAGAATCACTTCAGTGACTCGCTTATGAAAGATCTCCAGGCAGTGTAGATGGGCAGCGCTCAGTTATTTACTGCTTTTGAGATGCTGATGAATTTTTGCAAGGATAGGAATTTTGGCAGTTTCTGGATAGGGTGCCCTGGCATTGCAGACAGGTGGAGCGATGGGGATAACAGGACCCAGCAGCCCGAGCAGAGCTGCTGCCGCTGGTGCTTTGTCATGTTCGCTGGACTTGAGACTCCTTTGGAAACAGGGTGGTCTTCAGTTGGTGGGAAGAACTCCTTCACACCCTGCTCACAGGAAGTAGACGCTGGTGTAAGTCAAGGTCCCTGACAGGTGGCACTGGACTTCTCCTTCGAGCTAACGGGGTGCGGGGTGTCCATAAATGGGCAGCAGCGGAGAGAGGCCTTGGGAAAGTGTGGGCTGAGAGGACGCCTGGCCATGGGCAGCTGTTCCGTCAGCCCGGTGGAGTTCGGATCAGGGTCCTGCAAAGGTGGAAAGGCTGTACCGGCTGGGTGGGGGCCGAGTGAGCTGCCCGGGAACCAAAGCGTTGGGGTGTTGAGGGTGGAGGGTCCCGGAGGGAGAAGGTGGCAGTTGGAGGAAGTGTTGAAGTGTGGTGGGTATGAGCAGAAGAGCTGTCTGGGGAAGGGTGGGAGCAGATTTGGGGAGTGTTGTCAGAGGACTGCGGGAGGCAGTTGCCTAATGAGATGAGCTGCGTTTGGGGGGATGCGCAAGGGTGAAAGCCCTGCACGGAGGGAGCTCTCAAGAGTGTGATGCTGAGGGAGAAACCTGTCCGAAGCTGTGAGTCTGAGTGAGGAGCTGTCTGTGGGCAGGAGTGTGCTGTGGGAAGGGACCTCCGCAGGGAGGGCGGCGCTGAGCAGGTGGGGGCTGGGGGCCGGAGATCACTGGCGTAGAAGCTGTGATAGGACCGATGTCTCATCTGAAGACATGTTAGTGAGGGGACTTGACAGCCATCCCGTGGATGCAATGAAACGCAGCGATTTCAGACGGCTGGGGCGGCGAGCAGTTAGTGTCAGAGAGGAGGAGAATGGCAAAACATCTGGCAGGTTTTATCTTGAGAATTGCAGAAAAGACGGAGAAGAGTTTGAGGTGGAGTACCACAAGTACCTCTGTGCTCGTGCATGTGAGCCATGCAAGGGTTTGTGTGTGGCCCTGTTTGAAGCGGGACTGTGTCATGAAGCAAATGCTGCTTGTTGGTGTGCGTTCTTGAGAGAAAGCGGGGGATCCTTGAACGTTCGCCCAGAGTTACATTCGGAGTTGCCGTTCCTTGTTGAAAGCGAATGGAGTCCTGCGAAGGTGCTGCTGAGCGCTCGTGTTAAGCAGGGGTCTTGCGGACTGGATTTGGTGGAGCGAGAGATGCACTGAACCTGGTGTTGTGTGATGGATTTCCTCGGGACTTTGCAGTAGGACTTGGTTCGGTTTCAAGAGCATGATAAAAGTTAGGGTGTCTGTCTTGAATGCATTCTGTGACTGTCCTGGTAGCTGTTGGATGACAAAAGGCAATAATCAATACAGTTATTTCGTTTGTAAGATAGCTAAAGAATTCAAGCAGAGGAGAGTCTGTCCTTGATCTGCTTGTTCCTGATAATGAGAAATGAAATGAGATGTGAGCGCCCCAAGCAAAGGGAGAACCAGTAGTCACCAGCACTGAAATCGCAAGGTCACAGGGAGAAATGGTTCAGAGACAAGGCACAATGAGGATTGAATCTCCAGCCTGGAAACTAGGGAGAAACTAGGAACGCTGTGAGCGTGATGGTTTTGGAGTGTCATTTCTTTGTACTTTGTGATTAGGAGGAGTTATTCTCAAGCAACTGTTACCATGTGCATCCGACAGTAGGTTTTCCTCTCTGGCGTGGTTCCTTATTGACATTCCCTACTGCAGTATCTATGCTAACCCTCTGTGAGACAAATGGCAAGCTGAGTTTCTGTTGGCTGTGGTTATGGTTTTGTTGAATTATTACTGTAGCAGTTCTTGGCTGTGCTGGCGGTTGTTTAGGTAGAGGGGATTATTTTACTTGTGAATAAAGTTGTTATTGCATGCTGATGGCAGAATCACAGAATTGTCTCGGTTAGAAGGGACTCTTAAGATCATCGAGTGCAACCATTACCCTGACACTGCCAAGCCCACTGCTAAACCATGTCCCTCAGCACCACGTCTGCCCGTCTTCTAAATCCCTCCAGGGATGGCAACTCCACCGCTTCCCTGGGCAGCCTGTTCCAGTGCTTGACAGCCCTTTTGGTGAAGAAATAGGTTTTACTAGTGGAGGGTTTTGCAGTTTCTGTTTGATGCTCAGCCAGCTAGTTTCCTCTGGACTTTGTTTATCTGTCCAGAGACACTTAGAGAGGCTGCTCACGCACCATTCACGCTGGGCTGTAGGATCCCGGCTGCCCCGCAGGAAGGCAGCTGTTCTGGCTGTTAGATGCAGGGGGTTAGAGATGGAGCTGTTAATAAGTTGGAAGGTTAAGCCCAAGTTTTAAACTTTACCCTCAAACTGCCTGTGCCCATCGTGATGGAGAGCAAAGGGGTGACAAACAGCTGCCTCCTCGCCAGGCTGCTGCTCCTGCGTTATTCTCGTTGCCAGTGCTGGAAGAACAGAGATGGAGTCTCCTGGTCAGTGAGTCGAGACCTTGGCCCTCCACGGCTTTACAGTCACCTGTAAACTGATCACGCTCCACCTTTAAAACCACTGACACTTTCCTCCTGCTATTCCGGTGGGGAGGCGGTTCTAGAACCTTCCAGACTTCAGGCTTCATCTCTTCATTTTTTGGGGTGGCTTTAGACACAAGAAGACTGCTGTAGTCCGGCTGCGAGACATCAAAGGCACCGTGGCCAGGTCCTCCTTTGGAAAAAGGAGACTGTTTTTTTTCTTTCCTAACGAATGAAATGAGTTAGCGACGCATGCTCCCTGCTAGCCTTATTGTAGTGATGCTCCCAGCAGGGATCCCAGGGCTCACTGGCTGTGAGAGTTGTGTGTGCGAGAGCGGTATCCCACCTGATGCTGCAGAGCATCTCCTGGTGCTCGTTGTCTCCACAGTCTCTTCAGCTGGAGCTGCACTGTCCCGTGGGTGCTGACTCCAGCACGTTCTCCACAGCTCCAGACAAAGCTGGGAGTCGTCGAGAGCCTGTTGCCCTCTGAGCTTGCAGTGCTTCACTCTGAGTTCTCTTGCAGCCCTTGGGCACCAACCATTCTTGCTTTCCCTCTGAGGAACTCTCTAACTCTCCTGGGGATTGCAATGGATTAAAAAAACTGTCTTTGACCCCAACGTAGTGCATTTGCTGAGAACTGGACTGTGAGAGTGGATGAATGCGCTTCCAGTTCTCTGCAGCCGTAAGTTCCTCAGAGGTAATTTGGCACGAGTATAGATCCTACCAGGCTTTTGGAGGAGTCGTTATCTCTCATCATGGCTGGAGGGGAGTGATTGCAGACAGCTGTGCAGAGCTGTCTCCATCCGCTCTGGTACATTCCTGTGTCTCCTGTGCTGTGGCTTTGCCAAAGGTGCTCTGCTGTGAGCACGGCAATATTGGTCACATGCCCTGGAGTGACGAGAACAATACCTTGTTTGGGGACCAAGCACAAGGCAGCCTAATTGGGTGGCTGAGGTTCTTAGGTGTTGGGGGAGCCTGGGAGCTGTGCTTCTGCGCTGTTTGTCTAGCGGTCAGTGTTTGGAAGTTAAAAGATTTTTTTTTTCAGGAATAATGAGAGCTTCTTGAGACATGGATGAATTATTTCCTCTTGTTGGAAATTTTGAAAAATGAGTCATGGAAGAGGAATAAGAGAAGAATTGCTCATGAAAAGCAAAATAAAATGAACTGATTAAAACCAAAATATCTGAGATGTGGAAAAATTTGTTTGGAAGACGTGGGGGTTTTGTTGCTTATGATATGTACGACTGCCCGGCCAAGCCTGCGGTGACCCGGTGGCAGGGTACAGTCCTGTTCCCTTTCAGGTCAGCAGGACGTACAAGTAACACTTTGCCACTGTAGGCTGAGGTAGTTTCTTTCCGAGATCTGACCCAGGTCCTGTCCCTGTGAGGTAGGCAGCCTCTGGTTAGCTCGTGCTGGGGCTCCTGGAAAGGGTACAGTGGCACAGTGACCCGCAGAAGGACCGGCCATTGAGAGCACCCCATGGTCCTTGTCTGGCTCCTATCCCCATGCGGGAACAGCCATGGTCCCTACTTCTAGACTGTTCTCCTGAGGCAGCTGGACATAACCAACTTTTGTTTCTTCTCTCTTCTGATTGTTTCGTACTCACTTTCAAGCCACTTAAACATTTTCAACCAAGTGTGTCCCATGTGTGGATGTTTCAAGGCCAGGTTGCTCGTGACGTGGCAACTGAGGATGGGGGAAGCAGCCAGTTGACATCTCATCGAGCCCTGCGCACATGGCCACCGAGGCTATGCAAGCTGCATGACATGATCTGCCGTGTTCTGTCCGAACAGGAGTAAGAGGGTGGCTGGGAATATTGGGGTGGGAAGAGGTGGTGGGGCTGTGTGGGGCACAGGTAACATTGGGGTAGGGAGAGCTGCTGGGGGTGCACGGGGAGCCATGAACATGGGGGTGATGGGCTTTGTAGGACACGGGCTTCCACGCTGTGGCTCAGCGGTGGGCTGCAGAGTCAGTGGACTTCGTTGTATCCCACCTGGTACATCTCTGGCTGTTCTTGTTTTCTGTATAAATATCTGACCTCTTTCTGATCCCCGCTGTGCTCTTTATGCCGGTTGTGTCACAAGACAGCTAATTATGCCTGATGTAGAAAAGTATCTAATCTTGCTGGTTTATAAATACGTTACTCTTCAGTTTAAGTGTTCTCTTGTTCAGATGCTCCGTGGAAGTTTTGGGTTTTTTGGGGTTTTTTTTTTTTTTGAAATCCCACTTGCCATTTTGTATGCCTTTTTTGTATCTGCTTAAGAACACATTGCTTTGCCATTAATATGCCCCATTCTTTATATCTTTTCCTGCAATTTTTATTATTATTTTTATACCTCTGATCAACCCTTCTGCTCTTCTCTAGACCAGTTTGGTTTCCATTACAAATAAACAGGTCTTTGTGATTGCAGTCTTGGGTGGTGTCCAAGTGGATCTTGCATCGCTTTGGATAAGTGATTTAAGGTAAAGAGAACATAGAATTTATATACCCTGTTTTACTTTTTTAAAGCAAATAAACTTTACAAAGTTTAGGAATATTAAATACATATTTAGCTTAAGCTGTGAACCGTACCTCCTTTTCCTCTCCTTTTGCATGTTTAGTCACTTGCTAAATGTTGGTAACAGCCCATGTATGTCGCAAATAAAGGTGACAGTACTTTATTTGGTGTTTATTGAGGGGTGTTACAACTTGGATTGCAGTTTGCACAGTTGTTCCAAGACTATGCCATGACTGTACCCTCCCGTTTATCGAGGAGGGGGCTGATGAGCTGGGAAGTTGGGAGCTTGTGGCATCACTCTCTCCGGCGCTCGCCGCCACAGAGCCCTGCAGCACCAGCAGCTCCGGGGACGGTGGTGGGTTTCTCGGGGAGGGCGCAGGAGACCCGCTCTTGATAGCGAGCGGTGGGCTGGGCCCTGACACCTCAAATGTCACTCGCTGGTCATTTGGTGGTTGGAACAGACCCCGGCCACAGGGAGGAGTGTGCTTTTTGGAGGGAAGTGCCGTTTAGCGGGCAGTCTCTTCCACTCAGAGCCGGCTGCAGGTTTGTGGTGATTTTGAATTCTGCCCACTGCAGCAGCACAGCCAGACAGTTTCTAGAAAGAAAGAGATCAGAAGTCTGGCAGGAGTGTAGGGGTTTCAGCTCTGAGGACTGTGCCGTCCTGATGAAAGCAGGTGGTCAGAAGTCTGCGAGATACGTGCATCCCCCCAGACAGCCCCTAGTGCCAGGGACACATCGGGACGCCGGGGCTCTGAGCATGTGCAAGAAACGTCAACCAGATCCTGTCAGCCTGGGAGGTACATTAGGGCACTGGGGAGGGGAGGAAAGTAGCTTGTTAGAATCTTAGAAGCTTTCTGGAATGCTGTTTATGGTCCAATATCAATCAAGCGTTAAGAAGATCAGGTGGGACCTGATGAGGACAGTGCAGTGGGAAACAGTGTCAAAATCTACTTCAGTGCAAAGAAGAGATGGAGAGTCCCTGAGGATATGCAGAACAAGTAATCCCTCTATGATTATTGAACCTGCCACCAGTTGGCATTATAAACTCTATTTTTAGTAATCCTAAACTATGGCTAGAAAAATTGGTCTGGCCTAAAATTTTCTCACTCTGTTTAAAGTTTAATTTTTGCCACAGATCAGGCTGCGCACGTTCAGGCTTCTTGTGTCATCTGAAGGGCCGAGCATGCGTGCCGCTGAGGGGAGCGCTCCTCTGCTGTGGGCTCCTGCCTGGGGGCTCAGAGCACTGGGCTCACCTAGGACGGGCGATCCCAGGCCCGTCCCTGAACAGAGCAGGTAGCGTGCGGGCACAAATCAGATAAACTGCGTGCCAGCATCAGGGGTTAATCTCGAGTTGTCGTGTTTGAAGGCAGGGTCAGCCACCAACACCCATGTGGCGGCTGCGGGCTTGGCGGGAGGTTGGTTGGACCAGGCTGTGTGCTGCCTGTAGAAGACGGTCTCTTGGCGCGTGCTTAAGCTGAGTTGTTTTTATGATCACTGACAACGAAGCTTAACAAAACCCCTGTGATCCCGTGTTTCCCTTTCTAGCTTTGTTTCCGTGAATGAGTTTGTTACAGACTGTCTCTGTGTCTACTTCAGGGCCGGGAGAGACTCGGAATTACTGGCGAAGCTTTTCCTGCGTACCTGGGTCAGGAAACTCTCCTTCTGTTCCTTCTTGTTTTGTCTACTGGGAAGGTCATTTTGAAAGAGATGGGAAGAAGCCAGGATGCGGCTGGTTGCTGTAGCCTGGTATGAGAATTATACAACCTCTTGGGACTGCTGTCTGTCATAAGTCCTGCTTTATGCTGTGCTAAATTTCTTTACTTGAGGTTAGGACGGGATTTTTCCATTGAGATCTTATGTGTTGCAGCTCAACAGTGTGTTTTCTGGAGTGTTGGAGCTACTAAACTGAAAATGTCCTGCTAAGGCCAAGTAACCCTTCTGGAAATCAAGGTGCCACTGACAAGAAATTCTTTGCTTAAGAATTTGAAGGAAGAAAAATCACGGAATGAAGGGAGGATTTAGAGACGATGTCAGGCGGAACAGCGTCAGGATCTTGGGTTTCTCTGTTGCACGTAGGAAGGACAGAACTGCTCTGAACTGTTGTGGTCCACTTGCCTCCAACTTTGCTTTCCATTCAGGTACACTGGTGGAGAGATTTTGCTCACTTACAGTAAAACAAATTTCTGAAACTTTTTTGTACTTTCTTTTTTCTTCAGCATAAATTGCTCTGCCAGGGAGTATTAGTCTTCAAAACTTATGGGTACTTTTTTCAGTTGTCAGCTTTTTTCAGTACCAGCTTTCTACAAAGAGGCTTGTTATATGTGTAACACCATACTGGTGAGATAATTAGATGCTGGAAGAACAACTGTGTAAGATACAGAGTTTGTATTAGTGGGTATCGCGCAGCTATGCAGTCTGTCCTGTCGTGCCTGTTTCCCACACAGGACTCGGCTGTGCTGCCTTTGCGTATTCACACTGAAGCTTTAAAACATTTGAAAGCCTTTAGGTCAAAATGACTATTTTCTGCGATGTTCTGGACTTTTCATTCTTTCCTCACCTGTGTGTTTTTAATGGATTTTCTTCTCTCCTTTTATTAAGAGAAGGGTAGTAAGTGTTTCCTGTGTCAACAGCTTTGTGGTTGTGTATTCAGCAATGAGTAACCTTCCCCCAGTGTCTCTCTGAAATACACCAAAACGAGATTCTTTAGTGTGTGCACCAAATACCATTTGAAAGTCATATAGGTACCCAGTGTGAGGTTGGATTATTGCATATTGCCGTAAAAATGATAGCATTTGTACTTGGCATCTGCGATGATACATTGAGAATTCTTATCAGCTTGTCACTGTAGTAGAGGAAACCTTGTTGACAAGTCAAAAGAACGAAATATCATCAGAACTCCTCCTTCTGCAGCAGAAATCCTCCATCTCCTGCTTTCTTCTCCTTGGGCACCCCATACCTACGGCTGTGTCCCGAGCCCAGCTGCACAGCAGGGAAACAGACGGTTCCCAGCAGACTTTACTGGGACTTGTGTTGTACTTGGCTTGCGCGCGTCGCTTCAGCAGCTGCACCCAAATACAGAGAAAACACACGTGCTTGAGAGTGACTAGCACAGAAATTGTCCTTTACTTTTAGTCTTGTTTCCAACAGGCTGTTCAGAATGCCTCCATCTCTTTCTTGCATCTTGCTTTTGGATGGACTTTTTCATTCGAAGAAATGTTGTTTTTTCTCCTGAAGATACCCTCCTTTTAAATTTTTGTTTGTTTGTTTTTAACCAAACCTATGATCCAATTTGTTCTTCATCCACTGGATACTCTTGTAGCACTGCAGTACTTACAGATGCAAGTTCTTGCGGAAACATGTAACATCAATCATCTTAATTTAACATTGAGAGTGTTTTTCAGGAGGTGTGTTTGCAGGGGTGGATTTATGCTCCTGAACTCTTTCTGAAGGTCTTTCTCCATTCCCTACGCTTTGCCTACATCTGAATTCTACAGCAGAGAGAAATTTGTCTCTAAATAGTGCACTGCTAAACATCATGTTTGAAAGCATAAAGAATTTAAAAAGCATCCTCATGAGCGGCTGCTGAACCAAGCACTTGCTGAAGTAATAGCCAAGGTTATTCCCCCCTCAGGTTTCTTCTAGCAAGGTAGAGTTCTCCTTAACGCAGTGACATTTTCTGCTTGTTGACAGAGGGAGAGCAGGACAAATACAAACGTCTCATCTCATCCACCACATGCTCCTCTACTTCCCACATCTGTCAGATGTGCTTTCAGGACAGTGGGGCACTGACAGCAAGCATTGCCTCTCCATCTTAAATCAAATTACAGCCAGGTTTGCTTTAGCTGCTGAGTGTCTTCAGTCAAATTCCTGGCAGATGCTGCTTGGTGGTACCGAGCCATCTTCCGTGAACACAACCCATCCCATTCCAGGGCCAATCAGTTAAACAGTTCTGCCTTTTGGATCAGTCCTGTCCTCAGCCCGCACCAGTTGTGAACCTGGCGTCACACCTGACGTGTGCATGTCCCTGTCTCTCTAATTTTACATAATCCCACAGCCCCTTTCTGATGTTCCATAGTAAGTCTCACGCAGTCCTATGAGCCCCCCGCGTACCCCAAAGTGTTCCTGCTTGTCCTTTTTCCCCCTCGGGGTCGCCCCTGTTGCGGTACCTGCCCCGTTCCCTCGCTGCCCCTCGGGGCACCGTTTCGGTCCTCGCTGGTGCCTCCGGCGTGACCTGCGGCGGGCGCTCCTGTGTCTGCGTTCCGTGTGCGCCTTCCTCTGGTATTTGCCGTTTCTGCCATACCTGAGCAGTTCTAACCAGACACTGCATCAGGCACTTCCCCCTTCCACGTTCCCTCACAGCCAGAGCTGTCCCAGGTGGGCGGGAGGTCTCTGGGACCTCTCTTTGCAGAGCAGTTTCCCAATATGAAGGGATTATTTTTCCCTTCCAAGCTGTTTTCCCAGCTCTGGAAGTTTTTTGTCCGTTGTACTTGAGCTGGTTCTGTAAAGGGCAGAAAGTCTGGTATTTTTTTCCCCCTCATCAGCTTTCTGTCGGGTTTCTCAGGCTGATCATAGAATCATAGAATGGTTCAGGTTGGAAGGGACCCTGAAGATCATCGAGTTCCAACCCCCCTCCCCTGGGCAGGGACACCTCCCCCCAGCCCAGGGTGCTCCCAGCCCCGTCCAACCTGGCCTTGGACACCTCCAGGGATGGGGCAGCCAAGCTTCTTGGGGCAGCCAAGCTTCTTGGGGCAACCTGCCCCAGGGGCTCACCACCCTTAAAGTGAAAAATTTCTTCCTAATATTTAATCTAAATCTCCCCTCTTCCGGTTTCAAGCCATTCCCCATCATCCTATCACTACATGCCCCTGTAAACAGTCCTTCCCCAGCTCTCCTGTAAGCCCCCTTTGGGGACTGAAAGGCCACAATAAGTTCTCCCCGGAGCCTTCTCTCCTCCAGGCTGAACACCCCCAACTCTCTCAGCCTGTCCTCACAGGAGAGGTGCTCCAGCCCTCTGATCATCTTTGTGGCCCTCCTCTGGCCCCGCGTCAGCAGGTCCATGTCCTTCTTATGTTGGGGGCTCCAGAGCTGAATGCAGTACTCCAGGTGAGGTCTCCCCAGAGCAGAGTAGGGGGGCAGAATCCCCTCCCTCGCCCTGCTGGCCACACTTCTGATGCAGCCCAGCGTATGGGTGGCTTTCTGGGCTGCAATCGCACATTGCCGGCTTGTGTTGAGCTTCTTGTCAATCAGCAACCCCAAGTCCTTCTCCTCAGGGCTGCTCTCCATCCATTCCCTGCCGAGGCTGGATATGTGCTTGGGATTGCCCTCACCCAGATGTAGGACCTTGCACTTGGTGCCTACTGATCTGGCAGAAGGGAGAGACTTGGGTGGAAGGTGCATTCTCCCAGAGTCTGGGGTCCTTAAAAGCTCCTCCTGAGGCAGTCATGGCTCCCTCAGAGCGAAGGCGTCTCTGACCAAGGATGTCCCTGGGGGTCTGGAGGCAGTGAGCACAGAGCCAGAGCCATCTGTGGCTGTCGCTGACAAGCCTCTGGTGGCCCTCGCCCACACCGACTGTGGGGTTGGGGTCACCCAGGACCAGCAGAGCTGCCGTTGTGTGGGAAGCAGCAGCGTGAGTCTCTGCTCCAGGGGGAGGCTTGCGGCTGTTGGAGGGGCAAGGGGGCCATTCAGGTGCTCAGCTGGACTCCCTGCGGTCAGCGGTAAGAAATAGCTCTTCCAAAGCGCAATTTATCTGCCCCAAGTTAGACATTTAAAGTAAGTCTGATGAATCACACTCTGAAATAGTCTGTTTCTCTGTTGACTAGCTCAGATATAGATAGCCTTTCAGCTGTGTCTGTCATCTGTCTCGGTCATTAGCAGTGTCTCTCGCAAGCCATCGCAGGGGTTTGTTCGGCTTTAGCATCTTCCTTCTGTCCAGAAAGCGTGCTCTGCTGTTGTCTTTGACATCCCGCTCTGGAAGTTAATGAAAAGGCCAGCCATCAATCTAACACCCCGCCCTGGTCCCCGGTGGGTATTAACCAAAGTTACAGGTCTTCTCCTGGAAGCAGCAAAAGGTTCCCTAATGAATCATGGTGTTTCCCAGCACGGGGGCTGCTCTCCGCGTGGCCAAAGCATCGCTTTGCAAAGGCAGCGAGAGACAGATGTTCATGGCTGCCTTAGCGTACACTGCTTCATTTAAATAGTGAATTCATCTCTCTAATCTTTTAAAGGTGAAGTTAATTAATGACTGAACAAACCTACTGGTGGGTATCCTTTGCATAAAGATCAGATGTGTTTCTATTCAGGGCTTTCCAGCTCAGGAGAGGTGAGACTGGCGCTTTAGCAGTTTGCTCCCAAGGTGGAGCTCTGTTGTTTGACTCTCTGGGACTCTGCTGGCACAGAGACTTGCGAGATAATCTGGATCCTCAGCTTTGGGAAGGAGTGTGCCAGCAGAAATCTCTGTGCCTGACAGTAACAGCTTGCTTCGAATCCAGCCACGTGTTTGTGGATTAAATATGGACCTCGGGTCTGACACCTCTAAGACGCACCAGGGGCTGCCTCTCCTGGGCTCTCCGAACGGTGCGTCACCGTCTCTTGGAAGCAGAGGCATTGCTGTCACACCAGCTGGGAATAGCTGGTGGGCATAAGGGGTCATCCTCCGTGTGTTTGTTTCTTGTCTTGATTAAGAATTAGTAATGATCCACATACTCTGCTCCTCATTTAAAGCCTGCTGTCAAATCATAACTGTGTATTACCATTTTCCTTTGATCCCCTGCTGCCCATCAGAAGCAGCATTTCCTTCTCAGTGGGATCGTGATTGATAAAGCTGAGCAAAATGTTGGGACAGTTGTTAATATATTCTGCCTACAGACTGGGCAAGCGATGCTGCTGTCTGTGCATGCCCGAGCGCCAGCACGGTGCTGCTAACTCACCGGGATCCATGGGGATGGGAGCTTGGTCCAAACTGAGTCTGGGGAAGAGCTCGGCTCTGGGGTGATGTAAAAGCTAAACCCAGGGCACGGACCTTGGATCCCATCCATGGGAGGCAGGGAGGGATGTCCCAGGATTTTTAGGAGGTTGACGAGGAGAAGGTGTGTTGCCTATTTCTGAAATACAAGTAACTATAAGAATGGGTTTCTGTAATTTCTGTATGTTACCTCTAAATACTGTTTGCTTAATGTTTAATTGTAAGAATAATTGCAGTTTATTAGGAGTGCAAGAGTTAGAATTCCAGGCGGTTGCTTTAGGCAGCTGTAGCAGGAGACTGGAGAGATGCTCAGTGCTCCCTCCATACGGACTCATCCGTCTGAAGGACACGGGGACAGCTGCAGAGGGGCCGAGCGTGGGTCAGGAGCAGGAGCAGTTTCTGGCCAGCGAACAGCATGTCTGTGGGGAGAGGCTTCAGCGTGGTGTGGATCCACCAGGCACGCGCTTAGATAAAGACTTTGGTATGTGGCTGGTGGTGTCGGCCCAGTGCCCAGCCGGTCTGGTCTGCCCGGGGTTACCTCTTTGCTGACTTGGCAAGAGCATTCATGGCACCTGTGCTCGGCTCTGTTCTGTGGCCCTGACACCTAGGTCTGCTGCTGGGAGCTTGGGGACTTGTTTACCTAAAACTCTTGATCATCATCATTTTTGAACCCAGGGATTTCTGGTTAATTGTCTGCCTGTAGTGAGCATTGGCACAGGCACTGCCGAGTGATGAATGTCTGCTCATCAACAGCGTGGTCCTCAAAGGCTTCTGTTTGTTAGATCCCACGATTCGTCTTCTCCTTTATGGCTGGGCTGGACAGGGTAACCAGAAGAGCTGATCCACACTGCCCTTTGTAACAGACCAGTTTACCCACTTAAAGCAGTTGTGGCCTCTGACTTGGAACTAAAATAGTTCATTTGCTTTAGTTCATTTCACTCCTAAAGCTATAATTACGGTAAAAGAAATTATACCAACTTTAATTCTACATAAGAGCATCCACTTATAAATACGATTTGCTGTGACTAATACATTTCAGTTCAGATCACTGATAGAAATTAACTCATTTTTTTGCACAGCAGAGCCTTGACATGGCAATAGATTCTTTATCAGTGACAGATAAAGGGGATGCACCTGGTGGTGTAACCTTGCTGATCTGTACAAAGTGGTCAGGGTGCACACACATCTTTCACCAAAGTTTCTATTTACAAACTTGTGGACATACAAATAGTAAACGTAGTAGCAAACTTACTGTTGTTTTAAAAAAACAAGCAAGCCTCCCCCACTCTCTTAACGTTTGATTAAGATATTTCTGCATTTCCTGGCACTTACTGCATGTATAATCCCATGGTTTGGTCCTTGAGCATTGCTTTTCTCTGTCCTCTGGGAAAAGGAGTTTCCCTGTACTCCCCCTCCTCCCTGAGGTTTCTGTAGGCTGTAAGTCAGTCATTAGTCAGAGTTACGGGGCATTCCTACAACTGCACGTGAACACCATAGTGCCTGTACTCCCCTTGGAAGCAGAATGCTCTCTGGGCTTTGGGGGTGATTTTGGTGATTTTTGGCTCAGCTGTCCTCAGGATACCAGGTAGGCTTGTCTCTTGCTGCGGCTGCAGACAAACCTGGTATTGTGGCAGAGAGGCGTCATCCTGCCAAGACATGTCAGCAAACAAATCTGGGGCTAAAATGGGTTTTGTAGATGAC
Organism: Ibidorhyncha struthersii; assembly: GCA_013398815.1. NCBI lineage: Eukaryota > Metazoa > Chordata > Aves > Charadriiformes > Charadriidae > Ibidorhyncha > Ibidorhyncha struthersii. The sequence continues at coordinate 14,957 of VZSZ01003478.1, forward strand.
CTCTAAACATGACTTGTTGGCATCTGGGGATGCCATTTTAGCAATACATAGTCTGTCTTTCCTCGGAAACTACTTAAATTAGTAAGACATTCAAGTCAAATGCATTTAGCTGTGCACTGAGCTGGCAGCTGTCCCTATTTACCTTCCAGAATTAGAAAATGCTTCATTAATTCAAGTCAGCATCTTCTGTATGCCTCAGCTTGACCTTAGTAGTGTCCCAGTTTTCCACTGTGGGGGCACAAAGACCTATTGTTAGAGGAAGGACTGGGGTGTGAGCTTGCAGGGCTTTAGTTGCCGTAGGATCGAGGTGTGCTCGGATAACAGCTTTGCACTCGCTGACGAGTGCGATGCTCACAGCAGGATAGGGCTCTGCGTATGGACAGCTGTGCGGAGGGGCTGACACACTGCCTGTGTGTTCGCATGTTATATCAAGAGCCTGCTTATATGGTTGAGTTCTCAGACATCCAGAGAACTGCCTCATCAAGCCCTGGCTTCTCTCTTGGCGGGTGTATGTTCTTTGCATCAGTTGATTTGGCAGCAGCAGCAGGTTTGGAAGGGCTGTGTAAGTGTCTGACTTGGGTATTCAACCTGATCTGGGGGTCTGTGTTGAGGATGCTGACCATTCGCGTGCAGGATGGTGTTGGTTTGAGCAGATTTCAACATCCTTCACTCAACCAAGTTCAAGAGTTCTCAGCTGACCCTGGAGCTGGCAGGTCTGAAAGCCCCTTGAGGGCAGGGGCTGCTGGGACAGTTGTCTTGGTGGACACTGGTCTGGTGCTTCCAAATCCATGCTCGAGATGAGTGCATGTTTAGCATCCTCATGGTTTACACAAGCACTGTGCTAAGGATTGCATTAGTTGAACGTGCAGGACTGTTCACGTCTCCTCTGCACAGCACCAAGCAGCAGCGAGGCGTGCCAGGCCGTCCTCTGCCGTTGCAGGGCATTTCTATACACTGATGGTATCTTCAGACCCTTTGGCTCAAGCAAGCAGCTAGAAAACACGCCAACTCCTTTCTTCTTGCTTACTTCTGTGCTTCTAGAGTGACGCTCCCTGACCACCGCAGCATTACAGTGGTGTGTTTCCCTGTAGGGGCAGTGGGAACCGTCTCTCACAGCGCCATAAGGCCAAGAGCCAGCAAAGAACCTGCGAAGGGAGAGCCAGACGGTGAAGTGTGGAGTCAGCTTTATGTTATGGCTCTCTGACCCGCAGCACCAGCCGCTTTTTGCTTCGTACATGGCATGGGTGCCCGGCCACTGAGCTCAAAGGGACTGTGCCCTCCACGCACAGCTCCTTGCCACGTCCTTGATTGGGCGACGCAGGAGATGGCACTCTGGCACCAAGTGGGAGACGTTTGTGCCTGGTGTAAAGGGGTAAGGCTGGTCTTGATTTAACAGGGCCTGAGGGTTCAGCATCTTTTGGGAGGTGCTGTCGACTCTCTTGAAGGACAAGATGCCTTGCAGAGGGACCTACATGGATTGGAGCATTGTGCAATCATCAATGGCATGAAATCTAACGAGTCTAAATGCTGGGTTCTGCACCTAGGACGGAGCAATGCCGGGCACAAGGAGCCGGGGGAGCTGGTGGGCAGCAGCTTGGCAGGAGCCAGCAGTGTGCCCTGGCACCAGGAGGGCAAACCGCATCCCAGGGTGCATCGGACACAGCACGACCAGCCGGTCCAGAGCGGGGATCGTCCCGCTGTGCTCAGCGTTGGTGCGGCCTCACCTGGAGCACTGTGTGCAGATCTGGGCCCCACCATTTGAGAAGGACGTGAAGGTCCTGGAACGCATCCAGAGGAGGGCAACCAAGCTGGTGCAGGGCTGGAGGCATGTCCTCTGGGGAGTGTAGGAGGACTCTGGGTTCGTCTGGTTTGGAGAGAAGGAGGCTGAGGAGCAACCTCACTGCTCCCCACAGCTTCCCGAGGAGGGGACGTGGAGAGGGAGGTGCTGAGCTCCTCTGCCTGGGGTCCAGGGACAGGGTGCACGGGAATGGTTCAAAGCTGCACCCGTAGAGGTTCAGACTGGACATGAGGAAGCATTTCTTTACCGCAAGGGTGGTCACACCCTGGCACAGGCTTCCTGGAGAGGTGGTCGATGCCCTAAGCCTGTCACTGTTTGAGGCATTTGGACAATGCCCTTAATAACGTGCTGTAATTTTTGGTCAGCCCTTAAGAGGTCAGGCAGTTGGACTAGATGATTGTGGTAGGCCCCTTCCAACTGAAACCGTTCTGTTCTCTCTGAATGTAGGCCAGAGGAACGGCAAGAATTCAGCGGAGAAAGCCAGCAAAGATAATTTAGAAAGCAGTGGTTGGAAGAACAGGTATTGGCATGTTTCGTGATGGTGAGATTCGTTGTTCAGATCTGGAGCTTCTTGAGGGCTTTAGTGGACAAACCAGACAGACATCTGTCTGGCTTGAGTTTTCAGGAGCACCAGAATCTCATGGACGTACAGCTCAGCTTAAACAGGCCCTATGTTGTACGACTTAAGCTGCTGACATGGCCAGAAGCCATGTCGGTTTATGCAGAATTGCTGTTGTGCACCACGCATTGGGTACGAGAGGGGGGATTGGTAGGTGAGCAGGCTATCTAGGGGAGGAGTCATAGAGTCACAGATTGGTTTAGGTTGGAAGGGACCATTAAAGGCCATCTAGTCCAACCCCCTGCCATGGGTAGGGACATCTTCAACTAGATCAGGTTGCTCAGAGCCCTGTCCAACCTGGCCTTGAACACCTCCAGGGACGGGGCAGCCACAGCTTCTCTGGGCAACCTGGGCCAGTGCCTCACCACTAAACTTTTTTAGTTTAAAGCCATTACCCCTTGTCCTGTTGCAACAGGATGCGCTAAAAAGTTTGTCCCCGTCTTTCTTATAAGCCCCCTTTAGGTACTGGAAGGCCACAATAAGGTCTCCCCAGAGCCTTCTCTTCTCCAGGCTGAATAATAGATTATGAATGTAGTGGGCTGTCAAGATTTGAGCAGGAGGTGGTGCACGAAGGAAAAGGAAAACACTTTCTATTTCCCTCCTGGGTGGAGGGACAGAGGAGACTTATTTTTATCTTTATTATATGGCCTGGTTTATAAATCGAATTTCCTTTTCTGTTTTGGACCAACAGGGCCTTGTGGAATGGGTCTGTCTCTTGGATGTGAGGCCATGGGGCAGAGGAGTCAAGAAGCGTTGTCTTCTAAGGGCTGTATGGTTAGAAAGGGGGTGGACCTCTGGGTTTTGGTAAACCAGACACTGTGGGGCCAACATCAGTGGCTGTGGGCGGCCAGGCTGTCAGTGCCCTGTTGCTGCCTGTGGTCCAGATGTGTCCTGGTGACTGAGCTGGAAGCAGCTCTTGTCCTTCGTTTCTGTGTTTTTCTGTTTTGCTCTCAGCTACTGCATGTGTCCCATGTTTTTTCTCTTTCATTTTCATTCATGCTTCACAGTAGACGAGCAGCTTCGTGAACTAGGTAACTATGAATTCTTTTTTTCTTTTTTTTTTTCCTCCTCTCCTTTTCCACTTTTCTCCTTGCCGTGTCCTCTGTGTGTGGTAGTTTACAAGGGCTTTTGGAGACCAGTCTTTCCTCTTCTTTCCTTGATTCCCACTGTCTAGCCCGGATGGGGCTGGGGGCAGAGTACTAGAATGGACCTTCCTTTCCCATCCCGCTGGTTTTCCCAGTCCCTGAAGTTTCTGTTTTGGTATGTGTGACGTACACAAGAAGACCAACCCAGGAGATGCATATGCCTACTAAGAAGATACTTCTGTGGTGTCTCTGGTGAGAGCTGTGGAAAGAAGTGAGCTGATCCCAGGAGAGTCTCTGCAGAAGGGCTGTCTGTCTGCCGCTTGCTGCCGAGGTGGAGCAGGACAGCAGGGAAGAGGCAGTACCAGACGCCACTGCTTCCCCTGTTGCTTATGGATAGGGTGGTGGGAGCGCACACCGGTTCCTGTGCTCTTAGCGTGGGCTGTTTGGCTTTTTCAGTCCCAGGACAGAAGTATTTGAGCTTAGTCAGAAAGGACAGATACCATGGTCTCCTTCATGATGCCAGTCCCCCAGGCTGGAGATCCAGTCCCCTGGTCTGTGAGGATGCGACTGGGGAGCGTCGGGGGAAGCAGAACTGACCTCAGAAAGTGCTGTGCACCACTAATGTTCCCATATGCTCCCATCGCACTCTCCTGGGGGGGCTGAGCTGAGTCCCACTGAAAACACCTTCTCTTTCTGCATCTGCGGAGGAAGCCTTGCTCTCTCCAGGTGGATGGATGCCCACTCGCTGCCCAGCAGGTTTCGCCCCGTGTTCCAGCACAGGGGGGTCCAGGTAGCTTTAAATAGGGTCTGCCTGCTCCAGGCTGCTGCTCGGATGGTGAAGCTAGCTGCTAGTCAATGCAGGAAGGGTGGAGGAAACCCTGCATGAAAATGAAATTGTCTTCCTAATTCACGTTGAATAACGGTTGGCTTCTGCCTGCAAGCGTAGTTGTAGTTTGCAATTACAGCTGAGATTGCCATGCACCTTCCGGGCTTTCCCAGGCTTGCTTCTCCTGTCCACGGTGTCTGTTGTGGCCTCGGCACAGGAGGGCGGCCATCCACGCTGGGAATGGGAAGAGGAGGCACAGCGTCCTGGGGAGGCTGCGGGCAGCGGGGGACGGGCTGCAGGGGGGGATGCAGCAGACCAGGAACAGGCTTGGGAGCGGTTTTCCTCCCGAGGCTGAAATGGGACCTCTGACCCTGCCAGAGCAGTGGGCACTACGTGTTCTCAGTGTGAACAGGCTTCAGAAACGTATCTGCAGACCTGGAAAAGTGACACCAAGCGTGTGTTTAGCTTTGGTTTGGGACTTTTTTTTAAGCTTAAACTGTTCCCAAATGGGGTTGGTTTTGCGTGTTGGTGGCACTAAGCACCTTTGCAGAGATCTTTTCTGCCAAATTTAAGTCTGTCGTCTGGAGTGTCCAAGTGTCACGGCTGCTCTGTCAGAATACTTGTAAGAGGTTTTCTGTTTGTTTTTGACACTGTGAAAATGGATTTTCTCAGCTGTAGTCCTGAACCACAACTGGGCTGCAGTTCGGTTCCAGGCCCGGCTGGAACTTGTTATTTAAAAGATCATTGAGGCAAATAGTTGGTATAGGAAGAGTCATACTAAACAGTTAAATTTCAGCCACATTAAAGGTTGCTGAAAACAATGTTTTAGTGAAAAAATGTGAGATGACATAACACGCTGGCAGCTCTGCCACGGTGATTTATCCTGTTGTAAACCGTTGCCAGTGTTTCCCTGAAACACTATTAGATTTGCAAATGCCGATTCTGCTCGGGAGCGTTTCCCGGGGCTCTGCTGACTCACAGGACCTGTGGCGTCTGCCGGGCTGGCCTGGCCCCGGTGGGAGGAGGGACGTGGCTGTCCGGCGGGCACCAGCACGCGACGGGCTCAGCGTTTGCGGGAGAAGGCTGGTCCCACCAGGCTACGGCCGGAGCCTGGCCGGCTAGTCAGTGGAGTCTATCCCTGGTCTTCAGTACCCCAAACTTCGTCTGGTACGTGAAGCGCAGTCGTGAATGTAAGCGCTGTTGTAAAGGGTTTCGCCATTCGATGCGGAGCAGCGGCGCCTGCCCCTGTACTGGGCAGTGCTCTCACTGCTGCGTGCAATGCAGTGCAGGGTGAGGTACAGAGTGGAAGCGCTGCTTCAAAAAGGAGAGGGGAGGAGAAAGGTGTTATTGATATCTGCTTCAAACGTAGCAGTATTCCTGCAGCTGCTGGGCCCTCTCTCCTGCCGTTTTTACTGGGAATTTCCCAACAACACTCCCTGCTGTCACTATTAATTTTTGGATCCAGTACACTTCAGTAGCCTGTGACTCTTAATTAAGAAATGGAGTACCTCCTCTACCTATATACTGGCTTCTTGTTCTTCAGCTTTGGCTTCCTCGGGCTACTTCAGAACCACTCCATTAAGGACTTTCATAAAAATGGAGTATTTTTCTCTTCCTCCTGTGTAATTTTTTTTGAAATTTTCTTCCCTCCTTTCGTTTTGTGTGAGGGATGCTGCTCTAGGACTTGGCTGGAGCGTGGCTGCAAAGGACCCATAGCTCATTCCTATAGGTTTTCTAGGCAGGAGTTTCTTTCGCTTTCCTATGCAGCTTCATTAATTAGCGCATTTCTTTCCTCCTGAAAGGTTTTCCTTCAGTTTGCAACACAACATGGATAGCATATGTTGTCAACCATACGCCATACGAAGTGTTTACTGCACATACGTCTTACTGGGTCGCTAACTTCCAGGCTCTGCTGAGAACCCGCGTGACATCGGGGCTGCTGATGATATTTCACACTAAACACTCTTTCTTAATATCACTCTTTCTTAATATCAAAACTGACAAGCATGTGCAGGACAGTACTTAGGTTTCATTATTACATTTCTTCATCCTTTCTCCCTTATTTTCTCTTCTAAAGAAGTTCCCAAGATTTTCAGTCTTTTACCATCAAAAGCCCTTTCGTGGCTCTGGTCACATCACTTGTTGGTCTCTAACTTTTCTGTAGCTGTGAAGCGCTCTTGAAATGAGGTGACCAGTCTCGCACTTGATGCGCAGATGAGGTGGCCCATTTATTATGCCATGCATTTTGTTCTCCTCCTGCATTTTAAATTTTTTTTTTGTCATTGCGGCGGCTATCCAGAAGCCTCAGCACCGGCTTGTCCGTGCCTCCTGGGCTCTCCTTGCTCCAGGGGTATACTTAGTTTGAATGCAGTAAAGTGTGACCTTCTCAGATTTTTCTTAAGGTTCACTGCGTGGTGCACATCAGACAAACTGCTATCTGTGGTCGTATGACACAGTTACCCCGTGAGGCTATGTATTTTCATATTCCTTGCGTAATCACCTTGTCCCAATTAGCAACAGTAGTTTTGTGTGTCAGCTCAGTGCAAGGGCATCTTCTCTTCTCTGTGGTGTTGTCCTGTAATGTCAGGATGTGAAAATGGTCATGTTTGATCGGGCTGAAGGGTTACCTGCTTCCACTTGTTGCTGGTCGGAGTGGCCCAAAGCAGCGGTCTGCGGCAGGCGAGGAAGGGAGGACGGTGCGTAGCGGTGCTTGGCTGGTGGCTGGGAAGTTACTTTTGTGATGACTCAAGGCTTAATGTGTAGCTCTTGGTGATGGGTTTTTTTCTTTCAATAATTTCTCCAGCTGCCTATTGAACTGATGATAGCTTGTCCTGTCAATAACGGCCTCTGGCGAAGTGTTCCTCAGCTTATTGAGCATTGTATGAAGAGTTACCCCTGGTTTTGTTTTAGACCTGCTCCCCGGCATTTCTGGTCCCTGGCAAGCTGAAGGTCCCAGTCTGTGCATTACTTTGTGTGCAGATGCTGTTCCAGACCTTTCTTCTCCTTGCCCTCCTCTGGAGCTTCTCCCAGTTCTCTTTGTCACTTCTGAAGTGGGGAGACGGGAGCTGTGCATGCCCTTGGGTAGGTGGGCGCGCTCGGGATTACGCGGTGGCTCAGTGACAGCTTTGCTCGTGGTTGATCTTACTGAACCTGTGGCAGCGAGAGAACAGAAAGTTTGAGTCCACTCCTGCCGTGCAGAGAGGCGGCACTAGGGAACAATCTCGAGACCAGCAAGGAGGGTCCTGACGAAGCTGGTCCTCAGTGTGTAATAGTGTGCTAAAGGGTGGTTATTACCATCAGCTTATTCTTTTTTACAGAAACTGGCTTTAAAAGCCCCTTTAACCTTGCATTAACTATGGAAATTAAAGGAAAAATAACTTTAAAAAATACAAAGCAGTTAACAAGACTTTCAAGTTGACCTTTCCTCTCTGTGTCCCAGGAGGGAGCAGTATTTGGAAGCCCCATGCTTGGTCATTTTTTTGTTGGTACCCGCCTTTTTGGGGAGGTAAAGTGACAGTTAGCTGCGATGAACTGGAACAGCAGGGTGGAACCTAGACCTTATAAGACAGGAAAATATAAACAGTTTCTGTTCCTGATGCAGCTTCAGGTATCTGCGCGCTGAACTACCTTGTGCAGCATAAACGCATCCTTCTTTTCAGACCTGCTGCTTGGAAAGCACTGCAGGAGTGCAAAGTGTCGTCAGCCCTTTGAGACCTGATAAACTCATTTCACCTCTGGGCTCTCCGAGGCTCTGTTGCTTTCAGCTGCTTTTGGTCAGATGTTTGACGTGGCATTATATTCCTCATAAGCTAAGCCAAGCTTTTCACAAAGAATGAAAAGGATAAGAAATAAAGTAGTAGTAGGGGGATGAAGTGGCAATGGCCGAGGAGAAGGCAGGGGAGGAAAGGTGTGGGGATAAGCAGAACAAGGCGCCACGCTCACTCCAGATGGAGAAGTGGGAAGCTGCCGATGTCTGGCCATTGTGGGAAGCCTTCGGCTTTGTGGGGCTGGTGAGAAGCGCTGGCACACCGCGGCGAGTCGCAGGCTGCTTTTGGCGCACTGTCAGCAGGATGCAGAGGCTGTGCCAGGAGCATGGCTGCTGCACGGGAGCCAGTGCCTTCCCCCTGCCTTGGGCTGGGGTCTGCGCGGGAGTGGGGTTTGGGGGCAGCTACTGGTCAGAAATGAATCCTTCCTTTTGTCTGCGCCCTTCCCTCACTCACGTCTCTGCGGGTGTTTCTGTCTCAAGCAAATTGGGTTGCGGGCTGATGAGGCAGCCCCTGTGAAAAGCAACAAGCATCGCTCCTGCACTCCGGCCGGCAGCTGGAGGCGGCAGCCGTGTTCGGCGAGGAGCGCCGGAGCAGTGGCAGCAGCTCGCTCCAGCTGCCAGCGCGGACCATGGGGCGGCCGTGTGCCCAGTGCCTGGCAGGGAGGCTGGCGCAAGCCCCAGTGGCCCCCAAGGCGGTGCAGCGCAGGGACGGGCGCAGCAGCCATGCCTGGAGGGCGGTTGGTGGCCGTGGGGAACCTTCCAGCGTGCGGTGCCCTGCCACTTGATCAGATCTAGCCCTGGAGCAGCCCTGCCAAGTCATTCGCCTGTCTGTCCATAACGGACTCTGGAAGAGACAATTAAATACAGTATTAATGAATTTGGGGGGTTCCATGAGGACTGAGCAGGTTTTTAGTGTCTGCTGTTTATTTCACAAGGAATTTTAATGCTGACTCTGTAATCACTCTGGTGTCCACTGTGATTTGGACCTTGGACCCTGAGCACATGGTCCCTCAGCCCCTTTGCTGGCTCCAAGGAGAGAACTTCACAGCTTCTCCACTGCCCCCCCAGCTGAAGTTATTCCCTACATGGCTTTAACAGGGTGACTGTGAAGTCTTTCGATTGTACTCCATAGGTGAGGACACCAAACGCTTCCTCTGGTTGGACTGTAGAGACAGCACAGTGCAAGGCGTGAGCTCGGGGAAGCGGGGTAGGTCTCCCCGGACCCTTCCCCCTGTCTCACTGGTGGGAGTCTCCGTGGCGCCCTGCAGCACCGTGTCCCGGTAACGTGCCGGGGTAAGTTTCTCCCTTGGTCACTTTATGCTCTGCTGTCATGGGAGACAAAAGCCAGGGCCGCATCCCTCTGGAAGCTGAAGTGGCCCTAACAGAGCTCTAGTTCTGTGCTTTGTTCGTTTGTGTCACATTCGGTGTATTTAATATCACAGAAGATGTTTAATTTTCAAAGTGTTACAAGAAGTGCAGTGTCATGCTGCAAAGCGCCTTGGACAGGGGGAGAGGTCTGCACTGCTAATTACAGAGCAGCGAGCTCTTGGCATTTGAAATTGCAAAGGTGTCAGTGGGCTGCTCAGAAGTATATGATCTGATAATTTTTGTTTAAAAAAAAAAAAAAAGCAGTAGTGAAATGGCTGAGAGTGTTAAAGGAGAAGGTGACATAGCGCTGCGAGCTGTCTGAGGAGGCAGGTGGAGAACTCCCCGTTCCCTCCCCGAGCAGCGTGCGGGCAGCGCAGCCTGTCCTCACCAGGGTGGGTATCTCGGCTGGCTGACGAGAGCTGTGGAGGGACAGCCTGGTGCAGCGCGGGTGAGCAGTGAAATGTCTGCTGAGGTTCAGAGCTGATGAGTGCAAATCATGCCTATAGTGAAGAACAGCCCAAACGATACGCACACGGCGATGGGAGTCGATTGTCTATTGGCATTCAGATGGTCGATCTTGGAGTAGTGGTTTCTCTGTAGCATTGTCAATAATAATTATAAATAAAGAGATAAGCAGCAATACTCTCTATAAAATCGGCACAGTACTCCAGAACTGGTCAACCCCACCCCAACTGATGGAAAATTAGGAACTATTAGGAAAGGTCTTAATAACAAAACCAAACCCATCAACGTGCCTGGTGTAAATCCATTGTGTACCTCGTCTGACAGCTTACGCCCCTCTCCTTGCAGCGTAGAGCTGTGTTGGCAGAGCGCGGGGAGGGGATTGAGGGTAAGCAGAAGCCTTTGGTGGCATATACACGAGGAGATACCCTTGTGCAGTTTGAGACTTACTCATTTGGGAAATAAACGGTGTGACAGCAGTCTGTGATTTCATGAATAGTTTGGAGAAAGGCTGCATACTAATCCTCTAACACAGGAACCTGGAGTTGCTCAAAGAAATGTTGGCTCCAGCCTTAAGACAGAGGAGGGCACTTTTTTGTGCAGTGTGGTGTTAAACTGCAGAATTTATTGCTGCAGGACATTGTGGAGGCCAAGAATGTGAATGGATTTTAAAACAGGTTCACTTATGAACGACAGGTTTGTCAGCGTCCGTTTTGCAGTGTGACTGCTGCGGTCTCTGGCTTCGAAAGCCCCCCCGCACTGTCAGGGCTGGAAGCCGAGTGTGCTGTTCCTCGCAGCCCTTTCACGGCTGCTGCCATCGCCTGTGGGATGGGGTGGTCGGTGCCGGGGATGGGGTGGTGGGTGCTGGTGACAAGGTGGCGGGTGCCAAAGCCTTTGGCTGGGCTCATGAGGGCTGAACTGGTGTTGCCCACAGCTCCTCCTTCGGACATGGAACTGGGGTGTCTACAAGCATCGTGCAGGGCAAGGTGAGGCCGTGCGTGCTGAGCCCCCTTTGGGTCGCCTGGGCTCTCATGGTGAGTTTGCCTTGGCTCTGGTCGCGGCAGCCTTCACTCCGAGCTCCCACAGCAGACGGGGGAACACTGATGCCCCCGCAGCGAGCCTGTGCTGGCCACGCTGCGTTCTGCCCACTGCTTGAGTGATGTGTCAGGGTGGGGATTCCTTCCCAAGAGGCCACCAAGTGCTTTACTGTTCAGGATTTCCTCTCTATACAGCTCTTGAGTAGATCTGGGGGATTCCTAATCCTTCTGTCTTTAAGGAGAAGTTTTCTCCGCTGCAGCAGTAAATTAGAATTGCAATTGCCAGTCCCTGCATAAGTATCTGATCCTGAAATGTTCCTCAGAGTGGGGCTCATTCAGCAAGGGTTTAGTAAAATCACATCAGCCTGTAATAACCTCCAAGACGCTTTCTTGCCTTTCTTTGACAAGGCGTTTTAGCTGCTTGAGTGGTGTTAATATGGCAAAGCGCGTCACAGCACTTCAGTGGAAAGAGGATTCAGGCAGCAGACAAAGGGATTTCCTGAACCCCGGGACTCCTCCTCCGGGAAAGCAGCTTGTCGGCGAGGCGCAGGGGGAGACGGGCGAGCAGCATGATGCAGCTTGGCAAGGTGGTTGCGTTTCTCCTGGATCTCTCTCCTTCCTGGCAACCCGGGATGTGCGTGGCTGCGAGTTCGTTCCGTGGGCAGCACGCTGAGCGCCGGCTGTGAGGGCGCCCTGGCTGCTGCCCCGCATTCAGGAGCTGGGGGGGCGCGTGCTGCTGCCTCCTTCACACCAGCAACGCCACTGGTGCCACGGGAAGACTGTGAGCCCTGCAGCCAGCACTGCCCATCTGCTCTGCGGCACTAGCACGCCCGGTGTGGGGAGGCATCGGTATGCGCAGCAGGACGGCGGCAGCGCTGGGCTCTGCAGTGAAGTGCTCTTCTCTGGGATTGCCCACCAGAGGGTTGGAGATGAGGTGGGCGAGGCCATGTGAGATGGTAACGAGGCAAAACCTGCAAAATGTCTTGTGCTGAGGAGAAAAGCGAGACAGGTGACAGCAGGCACGTGGGGGACGCTGTGTCTGTGTCCCCTCTTTGTGCAGAAGATGGGGGTGATGTGAAGGGTCCCCACTCCAGGACTGTGGGCTTGGAATCCACAAAGTCCTCCCCTAGTGGAGCTGTCAGGGCTGAACCTGCCGACATGGGAGCTGGGGGCAGCGCCGAGTACCCTCCCCAGGGACATGCTCTGGACCTGGGGGACGTGTCAGCTGGTGCAGCCTGGCCAGGAGGGCGGTAGTGGACAACTGTGAGTGCCCTGTGCTGGGTAGCTAGTTCTTTGCTGTCCTTGCTGGAGGAGGAAGAGGCTGGCCGCTGTTCTGCATTGCTCTTGGGACTGTTGTCCACGGCGTGTCTGCTCACCCTCTGTGCAGCTCTAGGAGTGTGCAATTCTCCTTCCTTCCCTGTGCCAGGAAATCAGGCAGGGATTATATATAATTGCTAGTATACACTTTAGTAATATGCTTGTTCTGTGCTCTGTGTATATATTAACAATAGAATAAAAAAAAAAACAAAACCCAAACACCAATGCCCTAGGAGAGAGGCGGAAAAAAAAGGCTTTAGTGTTGCCTCTCCTGCAGCAAGAAATGCCCTGACGTCTCAGGAGCAGAGAACCTTCTCCTGGGGTCTCCCTCCCAGGCGCTTGGTCCTTTCAGGTGCTCTGTGAAAAGCGGGCAGAGAAGTCGGCGTGCGGGAGCCTGGCTTCTGGCTGGAGAGACAAGTGTGCCCTGGGTGACCGGGGTCTCCGAGGCTTTGGGGATGTGTTGTTTCTTGTATCTCGTAGCACAGTGTGTGTGAAAACAAGACCAGGCTGTTGTCCTTCAGGATGATATTGAGCCTGCAGGTGACCAGACGTCACACAAGTGTTTGTCATACATAGTGTGCTGCAGCGCTTGAGATTGTGAGGAATCCGGGAGCCTCCTAAATTTTATCTGTGTAATTATTTATTAAAAACACCCATAACACCACGTCTGCAAAGTCATGTCTTTTTCATAGTTAACTGCTCCTCGCTGCTCTCTGTGAGTGTTTTGGCCGATACTGGGACCTCTTGGTGGTGTGGATGGACACGGTGGAAGGTGGGTAGAGCTGTGACAGGTGCACATAGTTCTTGTGTCTGTTTCTGTCATTCAGCCATTTCATCTCCTGGTTGCCAGCAGGTGTGAATTATACTAGAGAGATGTGATCCTTCCAAAATCTTGATGTGTGAGGGATCCAGCAGCAGGAATACAGTTGCCTGCAACTCTTTTGGGGTACTTCTGAAGAGTTTCTTACGCTTGTGTCCCCCTGTCTCCCCCTGTCAACACGGGAGTGTTTCATGAGCACTGCCGCTGCACAGGTGGGAGGAGTTCTGCTCCTTCCCAAATTCTGTGCCCGCTTCATGCCCTTCCCTTGGCAGGAGATGTGTGAGGACCAGGAGATCTGCAGGGTGCAGGTGGACTAGAATTACATGGTCGTCCACGTTGGCTGTTAAAACTTTTATGTGCTGACAAGAGATGTCAGTGACCTTTTGTCCTTCTCACCTGGGCAACCCCTTTGTAATTCTGTGTCTGCTGATCCTGTGTGCTTCGCTGTCTCCTGAGCCTATCTGATGTCTGTACTTTGGGGGAGACGTTAGCAAATTAGAAGTGTAGAGGAGATCTTAGGAAAGGGGCTGACTCTGTAAAGCTTACCTGACAGCTTTACAGAAGAGGCAGCTTATAGAAGGGGCCCTAATGTAGCACAGAAGGAAAGAGGATGGAAGAAGCTGAAACAAAAACTTCAGACTGCAAGAGCGGAGTGTTGCGTTGTGGCGTTTGATTTTTTNCTTGGGGCTATTTAACCCCTGGCTATTTAACTTACCAAGGGCTGAAGTGGGGTCCCTGCCTTAGGCGTCCACTCTGGCCCTAGAGTGAGTGAATTGTTGGAACACTGAAGATGGGATGTGGTGGATTCACCATCCCCTGAAGTTAAAGAAAGATTTGGGGTTGCCTTCTAAAACACTTGTTCTGATACAGACAGAGTAATGGGCAGAGATAATGGTAATTGGCAAGGCAAGATTAATACAGCAGTTTCCTCCACCCTCAAAGCCCCATATCCTTGAGCATGTTGTGTTTGCCTTGCTGCGTGATCTGCCTGAGCCAAGTGCCCGTGGCTGTGGGAGCTCCCTGGGGATGAGGGGAACTGACCAGATGAACCACAGGACTCTTCCAGGCAGTACCTGTTTGGAAAGTCCCTACTGGGACCTGCAGCCTGGAGACCCAGGCCCATGTCTGTCCTGAAACCATCACCGGGCAGTGGAAGGAGACAGAAGAAGAGACAAGTGTTTGGATTTTACAGCTGAAACTTTTTGAGGCCCCGGTGGTAGAGTGGAGGACAGTGGCCCTGGTGTGCCCCACCAGCTGAGAGCTGTCACTGGGAGCTTCTCTCCAACTCTCTCTGGGCGGTGGAAGCCGTGGTCAGCACAAAATCCTGTCCAGCCTTGGCTCTGATTTCTTGCTGACTGGTGCTTAATTTCCAGTGGCTCATCTCACTTGGATTGATCTTAGTGTAGATGTTGGAATCCTTTACCCATGTTTCTGCCTCACTTGTGTGTCGGTGAAAGATTGTGCAGCAGAGAGAGCAAAGGTGAGCAGGACGGGATTGCTGGAGTTGTGGAGCTAGTCCCTGCTCTGTTGTTGTCCCACCTTTTCTGGCCTTGTTTCTCTCCGAATGAGCGGTTGGTGGCAGCGGGTACGTGCCTGCCCTCCCGGAGACTAACTGTCCCTGCTACCAAATGCCACGGATGGGACGTCTGCCTGGTCCCTGGCAGAGCTGGCACGCGTGCTGCCCTGAGACCTCCAGCCAGCTCCTGGGCGCGTGTGTTGGTGAGGGCATTCCCACAACGGCCCGCACAGGACAGAAGTCACCAGCATATAAAATCTTCTGCTTCAGGTACACACCAGTTCTTGTGACAGATTTGGGAAGGTACCACCCCCTCCCCAGCCCCCTCCCCAAGGCAAGTGATTCTGTTCCAGGCTGTTAGAAGGAACCTTGCTCCTTCCCCCAGACATCTGCTGCCTCACAGGCAAGAGAGTAGGTTAGGTGAAGTCCTGCTCCGGCAGCTGCATGTTGCCCGTGTTCCTCCTGGCTCACCCGCATCCTCCACAGTGAGGAGTGATCTCTGCTTCCCATGGCCCTGCCTCTGCAGAGAGCTTTAGCCCATGGAAGTTCTGGCTTGTGTCTGGGATGCTTCACCAGCTCCTCCTGCCCGTTCCCAGCCTGCCATCCCCACTCCTGTGGGTGCCTGGAGCTGTGCATGGGCAGTCAGGGCATATGTGGGCACTGCGGACCATCTGTAGATGGTCCCCAGTGGTTGGGGCCCAGCTGCACCTCCTGTCATTCTAGGCACTGAGCTGAATCGCCTGGCTCTCGTCACCCACCCCCCGAGTTGGGGGGAGAGGACAGGTGCCACAGCACACGATCGTCTGCGGGCTCGGCTGCCCTTCACCTCTCTCTGGGCGCCGCAGTGGCACCGCAGCTCCAGGCTGAGACCCAGCACCTGATGCTTGCTCTGGTGGGTGCTTTGGTTGGGGGACTGGGTTAGCCAAGATAGATTTGGGCTGCCCTTTTTGTGACCGACCTGATGGGTGGACAAGTGAGAGTTTGGACCCATATGAATTGGAGCATACAGCGCAGGGTCAAGGCTGCCCTATGGTCCGTGTGGGGTGTGTTCACAGCAGCAGGAATTTCTGAGATTTAGGGATTGCAGGTTGCCGTATTGGTACCTAATCACCAGCAGAGGCCGAAATGGGCCATTTTCAGGATTTTCTATTTGCTGCCTTTAGTACTGTTTCTGACTGGGGATTATTGACTAGTTTCCACTTTATCCTTCTGAGGCAGACAGTTCTGTAGCCTTCTGCTCATCCTCAGACATCATCTTCTTGATTGGCCTGTCCGGATCCAAACCCTGACAGATATGACTGCTGTTGCGTTATCGCCTGTTGCTGACAGATTGGAGGAAGAGGGAACAAGTGGGGGAGTGTGTGTGTATTGTGTATTATTCAAGATGTACAGCACTTCACCCTTTTTTTTTTTTTTCCCTCCTTTTTATTTGCCTGGAATGCCTCCATAGTCGTTCCTCTGTAATGGAAAGAAAGAAAAAGCAGGGAGGAGAAGCATTCCAAACCGCTGTCTCTGTGCTGCTGCGTCACTCCCAGCGTTGCTCTCGCTGAAGCTCTGACAGTCCCCAGATGCTGATTTTTATGGTAGGTGATCTCTGAGCCCACCTGCTCGTGGGTACCACTGCCCCTCACCTTCTCTCCAGCACATCAATAGCTAGTTATGACGGGAGTGGAACCATTGCTACCTAATTACCAACTTTGTGTCCTCATCGGGGCTCCCTGAAACCAGCCTATTTTGTGCTTTGCGCATATATCGACATCTTGGGTAGGGGAGGTGCCAGACGTGCCTGCTGTCTGTACCTTTGCACGCACGTGTGAACCCTCCACCCATACTGCTCTTTGCATGTGTTGACCAGCTCTGCAGTCCCTGAGCTGCCCTGCTGTGCTCGCCACTCGCCTCTCTGCTTGTGGGCACAGGGTAGCCCAGCAGTGCCCGTCACCCACAGCTGGGTTTAGACGCATCTGAGGTGCCCATCTGTGCTTTCCCAAAAGTCTTTCCATGTTGTGAGGCAGGTGCTGATGAGCACAGGGGAGAAAGAGACAAAGTGGAAGTGTTGCAGCGTGAACCGTGCATATTTCTGGTGTGTGAAGTGAAGAGCATCAATGGACCTGTTTTCGGTTCAAACCAGATTTCTTTGGGTCACTTTCAGAATGTCAGAGGGAGTGGAGTCTGGGCTTCTCCCTCCCTTTCTCTGTCTCGGTGCAATCAGCTGTGCAGGGAACGCATGAGGAGCTGTGGTGAATCCAGTTGAAGTATGCGGCTCCAGGAGAACTCCCAGAGGATTTCCCATCAGGTCCGGTATTCCACCTTGAAAATAAAGGGAGCTGAACACAAACAAGAAGCTTTAGAGCCAGGACGTGAGGCCAGGCTTGGGGTAAGGTGCCACTTGCACCCAGTAACAGGAGAAGTGTCTCTGGGAGTCTTGAGTCAGTCCCAGTGGGATCTCGTCAAGGGGTGAAGGAATTTCTCTGTAGACCTAGGAAGGGATGGATGGATGTGAGCAAGCTGGAAAGGCTGGATGTGTCTGTGCTGTGTGTGTGGGGAGGGAAGGACCGAGTTGGCACTCGCAGGAGGGGAGACAGTGATGGGGGTTGCTGTTGCTGGTGGTGCTTCCTTGGACCAGTTCTCTCGGATCTGCTTTTGTCCAAAGTTTGCCCTTTTGGCTGGAGGCTCTGTGCTCCTGTGAGCGTGTCTCAGGGAGCCTTGGGGAAGCACAGGTCGGGGAGTGCGTGTTGCCTGCCTGTGGGGACAGCATGCCCAGGGTTCTTCAGTTCCTCTGGCCGTGCAGTGGAGAAAGGCCATGGCATGAGCAGACTCCTCTGGCAGCACTGAATTCTCCTTTGCTGGAAACTTGGGATACTTCCTAAAAAGTCTGCTCTGGCGAGCTGCTGTCTGTGGCTTTTGGAGAGACGGCCAGCCAATGGTGGGTTTGGCCCGTGCAGGGGTCCAGCAGCAGGAAGGCTGTGGTTCTCCTGCCAGTCACCAGCGCTCATGGGCAGTGTCTCCGACACCGGGGCAGTGCCTGCTTGAACTCCTGTGTGACATGCTGCTGCTACAAGCCACACAGTCATGAGGCCCACGTAGTCATGAGGGACCAGAAGCTGCAGAACATCTTTAGGACAATCCTGTGAGTCCTTGGCGTGATCCTGCCTGCTGGGAGCGGGAATTGGAGCGGCCCCTCCAGCCTGTCTGCAGCAGCGCCCAGTGCCAGGCACCCGGGGACACGTGTGAAGCGTGGGGCTATTCTTTGGTGACCACAGTCCCTAACAGTGCTTGTGGGGGGGGGTTTGTAGGGATCTTTGCTCCTTTAGCTCATACAAATTCTTTGCAGCTACAGCAGCTTAACTGTGCATTGTGTGAAAAGCCACTTCTTTTGAGGCTTCTTTGACCTTCTGTCTGCTGGTTTTGCCTGATGATCCCTAAATTTTCAGTGAAAGAAGCAGTAGGCAGGGGATCCCTGTTCGTGCAGTGCTGCTCTTGACTTTGTACGCTTCTGTCTTAGCCCTTCTCTTCCAGGCTAGAGGCTGCCCGTTCCTTGTCCGGAGCCATTCTTTTCGCTGTCCTTGTCACCCTCTTCTGTATTTTTACCAGTTGTGCTGTGACCTCTCTGAGCTGACGGAGCTGAACTGCACGTGGCATTTGAGATACTCTTCCTCTCCTGATCATCCCTAACACATAGTTAGGTTTTTGTTGCCGTTCTCACACAAAGATGTGTGGACCTGGCCCAGCTGGGTCTTCACAACAGGTTTTTGTGAGAGCTGTCGCTGTTCCCCCACAGCACGGAGTGCCACCGTGCAGTGCCAGACGCCCGCAGGGAAGCTGCGAGCATGAGGGGGAACGGAGGGTGCAAGGGGCTCCGCTGCGCATCCCCCTGGTGCCGGCCCGCCGTGTTGGTGCCCCTGCGTGGCTGCAGGGCTGTGAGGATGCGCAGCGTGAGCCCGTGTGTGGGAGGGATGTCTGGGACAACACCTGCTATGGCTCCTGCGTTGCCAAAGGTCGGGTGTACTCTGTCGTCATCCCACTCTGTTGTTCCCGTGCCTGCTGTTGCAGGGCCTGAGGAGGATGGGCACGGTCACACGCGTTGCCTCAGGTTCCCCAACACCGTGGCTGTAGCAGGAGCTGGAATGGGGGAACCTCCCCTTGATGCTGGCAAGTGTCAGTAGCGGATTTGACAGTGAGCATTGCCGGTTTGTCCAGCGCAGCAGAGCAGCCCGAGCCCTTCCAGTGGCCCGTGTGTGCTGGCCGGTAGGAACGTGCCCTTGGGACAGGTCTTTGGCTGCCGGTCCCATGGCCCCTGCCCTGCCTGGGTGCGGGGGGGTGAGGAGATCTCAGCCCCCCAAGGCAGAGAAAACCGTTGTTGGTGAAGTTGTTGGGGGTGCATGCACTGGGGTACCAGGCACAGTAACTTGTGATTCATCTGAGTTTTCCAGGGCAGATGTGGCTTTAGGGAAGGTTTGACAGGCCCAGCATCCTGAGCCGTCTCCCTGAGGATGGCTGCTGAGGCCGTGCTCCGCAGCACCACGCCACCTGGAATCCCGGGCAGAGGATGCAGCTCCGGCCGCTCTGCGGTGGCCGGGGAAGGGCCGTGGGGCCCGGCTCCCTGGGGAATCCGCTCACGGTGTGGAAATACTGCTGCTGTGAGCAGCCCAGGTGGGATTAGTGTCCCAGGAGGTAGGGAAGGGAAAGGGGAAAAGATTGGCCGGTGCTGGGAGAGGAGGGGAGTGAGGATGGACGATGGAAGAGGACGGTAGCAGCTGCCTTTCAGCTCTGGCCATCTGGGTCAGGGCCACCCTGCTCAAGCTTCGCAGATCACGTCTTGAATCTGCTTACTGGGTACCAGATCCTGAAGCTCTGCTTCGGCTGAAAAGTCCTCATTAACATTTTGGGAATACATTAATTCCCTTCCTTTCCTATTCCAACCTGCTGACTTTGATTGGCACTATTTTTTACAATAAATGCTTAATTAAAGGCATAATGACTGTATAATGATTGTATTAAAAGCAAGATGATTATAAAAATCAGCTTAGCAGCTGGAGGCCGCAGGGCTGGAATAGCTCGGAGCAGAAATCAGTGTGGCAGTGCTGTGGCGGCTGTGCTCGCACGTTGATTATACGCAGCGTCTCTTGCCATTGCACTCGCGGACCCCCAGCCCACGGCCCCCTCGCTCTGAGCACTGTACAGGGATTCACTGCAGAAATACCTTCTGCCTTAAGGGATTTCAGCCTAAACCAGCAGTAGGTGGGGGAAAGGCAGATGTGCTGTTGCTGCCTGCTACCGGGATTACTGCAGATGAGGAGCAGAGCTGTGGTGTGAAGGAAGCATAACGCTCTTCTGCATCAGCACCAGCTGCAGCCTCAGGTCTCTGCTGGGCTCCGAGTCCCACAGACCGACGAGCCAAATTCAAGGTCTGGGTCCTTCTCTGCAGGGCGCAGCATGTCCCCAAACAGCACAAGGAGCCTGAAGCTCTGGGCTAAGGCCACGACTGACCACGTTGCTCCTCAGGCACAGTGACGCTGTCCCCAGCCAGAGTGAGACATGCCAGTTCAGGGACAGCTTGCTGCGAGCTCGCCAGGCTGCCCTCCTAGCCTCACTGCCTCCTGCTCTGGGCACTGCCGCTCCTCGCTGGGCCACCTCTGTGAGCGTGCAGACGTGGTCCCTGTACAACCAAACCAGGTCCTTCTCTGCCGAGTCACCAGCTCACTCCCTGCTCACTCAGATCTCCTCCCTGAGGAGAAGTGGGCATGAAATGTGACAGTTGGGTGCGTTGGCCACCCTTTGCGGTGTGTCCTTAAAGCACTGATGAGCATGACATGAAACTCGGATAGAGCAGAGGTGACCCAGGAGAGGGAGCGTGACAAACCCAGGCAGAGCCTGTGGGTTCTCTTCTGTTGGACCATGTGCTGTGCTGCAGGACTGTGCAGGGCCAAGGGCAGTGTGTTCTGGTCTTACCACTTCTGTATGGGCTCCTGCCCTTCCCTTCTAATGGCACTCAGGTGGATCCCATCTGTTCCTGGAGGCTTTTCATGTCCCCAGGCCTTGAGCTTAATTGCTTTTACCTGCCGGCATCTGAAGGTGCCAGGAAAGTTGCAATGTAGTCGGTGACAGATGGTGTAGGCAAAGGTGGTCTGAGCTTTCTCTGCCGTGCCAGTTCCCTCTTTGCGCCCGTTCTTCAGGTCACGTCCTCGTTCATCCATAATGATCTCATCTCCTCCACTGCTATATTTGAGCTCTGTGCCACCTCAGATCTCATTTGGACCCAGCTGTGCTCTGTTCCTCCGTGGGAGCTGGAGCCCCAAACCTAACGAGGTATAGGAGAGGCAATTTAGAAAGAGCCACTTGCCCCAGACTGTTCCTTGTGCAGTGCCTGGGTCAGGGTAATCTGTGGGAAAAGCTGAAAGTTGCAAGTTTATCATAAAGCATAAACACTTAATATGATGTTTGAGGGCAGTTTTAAAAAAAAGTTGCAAGCTATTTAAGTGAGCACTGGTAAAGCAATGGTAGGAATGGGCACTGAGAGGAGTCCTTCTGGTTTCTTGTTGTCAAGAGCTGTGTGGCTCTAAAGTGGGTTACGTCCATCAAAATGCAGGTTGTGTCTGTAGCAGAAGATGTTCTGGTGGTCTTGGGTGGCCGTGTCTCTGGCTGAAAGCGTTCGAGCACAGGTTGTGCCTGTGGGCAGGAGCTGCAGGGAGGGGCTGGCCACTGTCACTGGGTTGTCACCAGCGCTGCCACGCTGCGCCACCGCAGGGGAGGCTGCAGGTCTGCAGAGCTGCTCTGCTTCAGGGTGTCCCTTTCATGGGGACGGAGGGACGTGCAGAACTGCTACCACAAAGCTGTGCCTGGACTGTCCAATGCAAAGGGCTGTGGGGAGCCAGCGTGTGCAAACCTTTGCCAGACCCGTCAATGCTTGTTTGGTTTGTGTTCTTCTGAACTGGGCTGAGCAGCGTGGTGGTCCCGTGCCTGCGCTGGTGGGGCTGAGCTCCTGGGAACAGGACGAGTGGTGATTTCTGCTCCTCGGGCACACAGCGTAGTCCCCAGCAAAGGCAGCGCTTCTCTTTTTACGGACAGAGCTGGTCCAAGCTTGTGGAAGAAACTCTTGGAGCAAGAACCCAGCATAGCCTTACTGTCCTCAGCTTCAGGCCCGGCTGCACATACCTCATGGGCAAGTGGTTGCTGCCAAAGTACCTTGGCTTTAACACTGGTTCCGCTGGCTTTGCTATTTTGAAGATGCTTCGAGAGCATCCTCTCCTCAGGAGCCACTCACTTGACCAGGTAGTCTTCTCTGCTTGTGCGGTTCAACACAGCAGGCTGCAGCCTGCGCTTAGGCCAGCACGTACAGCTGCGCTATTCTCTTTTTTCATCCACTGATAACTAAAAATCATACCAACAATTTCATGGGATCACTGGAGGCTGCAGTTTGAGCAAGCCAAGGCAAAGGCTGTATGTTGTCAGGCGTTCGATACCCTACACTGAGATGTCCTGTGCCCAAGACTAAAAGCATCTTAAAACCTGCTTTGTTGTGATGGTAGTTTTAAACTCTTAAAATTCTTAGTGAGACAATTCAAAGGGGGATTTTTGGTCTCTTCTGTATGGTCTGAATATCTGCTCTTATTTGCTATCTTAGCCCCTACTGTGAGTTAAGGAAGGAGAAGTTCAAAGAGACAGGAATTCTTCAGCCTTTATTAATATATCTTCTTTGTTTAAGGGGGAAACATTATTCTGCTGCAAGAGTAAACTTATATAGTAGACTCTGAAACTGTCCTAAACTGATCATTTTCACTGACAGGTTTTTGGCCAAGATCTCCACTAGCCACCAAGATTAGTCTGTCTCTGGTCATAGAGAGCACCTGCAAACTCAACAGAGGGGAGTAAGTGAGAGAGAACCCACTGACTTTCTTTCTGCCTGTGCGGAGAGCTGACATTGTCATGGCATGTCTGAAGACTCTCCCCATCTGAGCTAACACTTTCTGTGTTGGATTTCTTTCTGGAGTAATTTGTTTTAATATTAAAAAGAAAACATGTAACCTTTGAGTAAGAAAAGTCCGCTTGTTTTGCTTTGGGACTTTTTTATCACCATGAAGTAGTACAGGTAGGGGAGATAGCCATGGTTGAAGGATGCCAAATGGCCCTTGTGGAGCAGCAGTCACACAAACCCTGTTTGGGCAGGAATGACTGGGAGCTGCTGTAGGAAGCTTCACGTGCACCTATGTCCTGGTGTAACTTGGCAGTGGCACAGCTAACTTCAACAAGGGTAAATGTAGGGTACTGCATCTGGGGAGGAATAACCCCATGCATCAGTACAGGTTGGGGGCCGACCTCCTGGAGAGCAGCTCTGTGGAAAGGGACCTGGGAGTCCTGGTGGACAACAGGATGACCATGAGCCAGCAATGTGCCCTGGCGGCCAAGAGGGCCAATGGCATCCTGGGGTGCATCAAAAGGAGTGTGGCCAGCAGGTTGAGGGAGGTCATCCTCCCCCTCTACTCTGCCCTGGTGAGGCCGCATCTGGAATACTGCGTCCAGTTCTGGGCTCCCCAGTTCAAGAAGGACAGGGATCTGCTGGAGAGGGTCCAGCAAAGGGCTACAAAGATGATTAGGGGATTGGAACATCTTTCATGTGAGGAGAGGCTGAGGGATTTGGGTCTCTTTAGTCTGGAGAAAAGAAGATTGAGGGGGGATCTTGTTAATGCTTTCAAATACTTGAAGGGAGGATGCCAGGGGGATGGGAGCAGTCTTTTTTCAGTGGTGCCCAGTGATAGGACGAGGGATAACGGGCACAAACTTGAACATAGGAAGTTCCATCTTAACATGAGGAGGAACTTCTTTACTTTGAGGGTGGTGGAGCACTGGAACAGGCTGCCCAGAGAGGTTGTGGAGTCTCCCACTCTGGAGACATTCAAAACCCGCCTGGACGCTGTCCTGTGCAACCTGTTGTAGGTGACCCTGCTCTGGCAGGGGGCTTGGACTAGATGATCTCCAGAGGTCCCTTCCAACCATGACTATTCTGTGATTCTGTGTCGGTGCGTCTGCATTTGAGCTGCTGAATTGTTGGTGTGGCAAACTGCTCTGAACACCAAGTGTAGGACCGCCCCGAGGGGAGGTGCTGAGGAAGAGTCTGGCTGTGGAAAGCACATTAGGTTGAGGCAAGACCTGGGTAGAAGTTCTCGCCCCAGTGGTAGAGCCTCTGGGGCAGGTTACACTTCTACGGCAGACTTGCTAGGGCCTACAGCAGGGAGAAGTCTGGAGTGCCCTTGTTGTGTACATAGGAAGGGCTCGGAGAGGGTCTAACCTCAGGATAGATGTAGAACTTTCCATTGGAGAGCAAAATGCTTTCCTTGAGGAATCAAAACTGTACTGGGTTGTGCTTCTGTTCACGGGAGACGTGGGAATGGCTTGTTGTCCACGCATAGATCTGCGGTGTATTTTGAGGTCTGTGTCGGCGTAGGTGTATTCAGTGGGATGGTGGATGCGTCTTTGGAGCGGAAGACCTCTATATCCATGCCTGACTGACAGGAGGACTCCATTTCCATGTTGTGTGCAGACTCTGGCTTCTCATCTCTTGTCAGTAAAGGAGCAAGTGGTGTCTGATGAAGGCTTGTTCAAGTGTAACCAGGGTCAAAAGCCTCCCCAGAGCATTTCAGTGGAAGGTTATGAGGCTGGTGGACAAACCATTTTTTCCGTTCATCTGGAGGCCCCATATGAATCTTTCCTATTTTCCCTGATTTCTTTAACTGCCAACTTGTCTCTCCCTTGGTTTTTTATTAATAAACCCAAGTGAAATCTGTTGTTGTGATGAAAGGACCCTGCAACATCTGCCAGATGGATTGTATGCAGTCAGTTTATTAATTTGATGGGGCATTTAAAATCAGTTTTTATAACTGCATTTTAATTTCATAACAAATAAAGCAGCTGTGCAGAGTGAAAAGTTGGGCTATTGTGGCGGACACTGGGGGCTCACTGATTCTAGAAATGCCTTGGATTTTACAGCTTGACCTGTCAGGGACCTGTGAACTTCATCAGGTAATGGGGTTTGAGAGTCCCAGGTCTGGGAGTTAGGAAGGCTGTAGCCTCGTTGGGCTGGTCCCAGAGACTGCACCTTCCTCGGTCCAACACTGCCGAGATCCGCACGGCACAACTGGTGGGCTGCTTCTGGAAAAGAGGATATTGCTACCGTTGGTTCACAGACGCTCCTGGGATTTGGGTATGAAGAGTGTGAGTAACTGCACTTGAGAGTACGTAGCCTGCGCATGCGGTGTGCTGGGTGTGGAAGGTGAGCTGGGAGTTAACAGGGCTCAGAGCAAAGGATTTAAAGCCATGTGGAACTTCACATTGCTTGGCTTACTTCCAGTTTTGACTACATCTCAGTATAGACACAGGCAAATTAAATGGAAAGCGGGAGAAACCTTTCCTAGTGTGGGAAAACAATAATAGGAAGAAACTCGGAGCCTGATCAGCTCTGCAACTAAGTGAAGGTCACAGCACAGTGCTGCTGCTGCTCGGATGACGGACTTGACCAAAAAATGGGTCAGTTGCTGATGATTTTTCAGAGCTCAGCAGCAGTAATTTACAGCTGACATTGAGCAGAACCGTGCTGTGGGCACGGTTCTGGCAGCTTCCCTTTTTCTGGGTCCCTGGTACGGCAGTGGCTCCGACATGAGCAACGTGGTTGGAAGGCCGTGTCCTCTCCACATTAGCCTCTCAGACAGATTTGGGTGCTTTGTGTGATACCCAGGTTACACAAGAGATTGGGACATGGAGTTGTAGCACAAGTGGAGGCAATGTTTGCATGTTTGCTGGGAAGTTATTTTGAAATAGAACAGTGTACAGACCTGTGTACGACAGAAGTACCCGTTTCCTCTTGACGTGATCTTGGAAGGATGTAGTGGTGCTGTTCCCATGGTATGATGTGCGTCTAGTCTTGGAGTGAGGTCAGGATACCTGTTCCACTTCTTTTCATTTTGTAGCCTTCTGGAGTTTGTCTTTGCTTGTAACACGTCTTCCAGGGACCAGCTCTGCTGGGGTAGGGTTGGGTATAAACTGGAACAAGATCTTTGCAATGCAGTCAAGTTTACGGCTTCAGCCACACTTGGCAGCTGCGTATTGTAGCTAACCTGGAACTGCGAGTAATCCTGCATGCCCGGGGGTTTAGGAGGCCCTGAAGCCCTGTGGCATATGGACAGCAGTGGTGCTATTAGCACAAGAGTCCCAGATGATCATACAATAATCTTCATGGATTACTGAGCACTGCAGATACGCCACGTGCAGTCATGTATCAGGCTTGAGAGAAACACAAATGCTGTATCTGCCTTTCTGCCTCAGCCTTGAGGACATCTTTCGTGATCAGGGTGGCTTCAGGATGTCCTTTCTGTCCAAGTGGTCAGGGAAGGTCTCTGAAACCCAGGCCTGATACCCCTCTCTGGGCATCCGCACACACCTTTGTGCTGCCTGTTCCAAAGGCACAGTGCGATGCCTCTGGGTTCCTGAGGTGCACCTTATCACAAGGTTTGAGAGTCTCTGGATTCAGATTCTATATCTGTCACAGAATCACAGAATCACAGAGTAGTCATGGTTGGAAGGGACCTCTGGAGATCATCTAGTCCAAGCCCCCTGCCAGAGCAGGGTCACCTACAACAGGTTGCACAGGACAGCGTCCAGGCGGGTTTTGAATGTCTCCAGAGTGGGAGACTCCACAACCTCTCTGGGCAGCCTGTTCCAGTGCTCCACCACCCTCAAAGTAAAGAAGTTCCTCCTCATGTTAAGATGGAACTTCCTATGTTCAAGTTTGTGCCCGTTATCCCTCGTCCTATCACTGGGCACCACTGAAAAAAGACTGCTCCCATCCCCCTGGCATCCTCCCTTCAAGTATTTGAAAGCATTAACAAGATCCCCCCTCAATCTTCTTTTCTCCAGACTAAAGAGACCCAAATCCCTCAGCCTCTCCTCACATGAAAGATGTTCCAATCCCCTAATCATCTTTGTAGCCCTTTGCTGGACCCTCTCCAGCAGATCCCTGTCCTTCTTGAACTGGGGAGCCCAGAACTGGACGCAGTATTCCAGATGCGGCCTCACCAGGGCAGAGTAGAGGGGGAGGATGACCTCCCTCGACCTGCTGGCCACACTCCTTTTGATGCACCCCAGGATGCCATTGGCCCTCTTGGCCGCCAGGGCACATTGCTGGCTCATGGTCATCCTGTTGTCCACCAGGACTCCCAGGTCCCTTTCCACAGAGCTGCTCTCCAGGAGGTCGGCCCCCAACCTGTACTGATGCATGGGGTTATTCCTCCCCAGATGCAGTCCCCAAATGGCTTCCTGATAGTCATTTAATAGATAAAACAAGCAGAATGACTTTGTCCCTTGTTTGTAGCTCAAGCCATAAGATGCAAATTCTGATGTTTTTCTGCCCCTCAGGGGACTGAAACTAAATTAACCTGTTATTGAGGAATTTGGCCATGACAGCTCCCAAGGACACATGGAAGCCAGAGCCGCAGCAGCGGGCAAGATGCGGGTGCAGTGCCTGAGCGTGGCTGATGGGGGCTGGGGGGGGGGGGATCGAAGGGAACGCACTGGGGGCCCATGTGTCACAGTCCCTGGCTCAGCGAAAGAAAGGGCCAGTCTGAACAGTGCTGGGGTGGCCCAGGGAGGGCTGCAATAAGCAGGTTTGTGTTGGAGCGTTCAGGATGGTCCCAGGGAGTACCAGGACTGTCCTCAGACGCTGCCTGTGCTGTTTGGCAGAGAGGTGCTGGGAAGAGCAGGGCCCTCCAGCGCTGCTGGCAGTCGGGGTTTGATGCCGCCGTTAGAGCGAGTTGGAAGCCTGGGAGGCGACGTAAGCGTGAGGGACCTCAGCAGAGTTCAGCGTGGGGGTCCGAAGGGAAGATGAGCAGAGCGATGGGTAAGAGTTGATGGGTAGAAGCCTGTGAAAAATGAAATTAAGGTGCCACACACTGGGCCTGCGGGGTTTTCCTTGTTGCCCTCTAAGTTGTTCCTTATCTTTGTGCATTAACTTGTCCCCAGCACAGCAGAATCGGAACTGGAGGTCACGTTTGCATACTGCAGTAGCTGTGCTGGTATAGACAGGGTCCTTTCAGCTTCTCCCCTTGTCAGGGACTCAGCAGCGCTGTGAGAGTGGATAGCGGTCCATGTGCATGGCTGTGAAATTGTGTGTGTGTTTGATTTTAATGTCCTGGAATAGGTGGTGGGTGCAGTGTGTTATGAACTTCTGAATCTGTGTCATTAGCTCTGGGGTGACAAATGGAAAGTGTGCGGATGGGACCTCACAACGCCAGGGCTGGCCTGAACGTGGAATTGGTTGGCAACTGGTACGCACCCATCTTGTGTCTTCATCTGGGAACAGAGGTAATAAATTGGTGGGTATGTTGGAGAAAACTACTGTGGCACCTCTGTTGTAAGTGTAGAGAGGCCTCAGGGTGGGCTCGTGTCTCCAACAGCCACCACTTGACACTACTGGCCAGGAGGAGACCTTACCACAGGGCTCACGGGTGCACCACAGGGAGCCCCTGGGAGAAGCCTACGGAGGGCGTATTCCCTGCACCATGAGTGGATCCTCGTCTTCAGCTCACATCTCTCCTCGTAGTAATGGCTTTAGGTGGGAACAACAACCAAAACATTTCTTAAAAGTTGCCACTGATGTCAGAGTCCAAAGGGGTGTGTAGGCAGCCCGGGTCTGAGGTGAGGGCACGTGCGGGTGACTGGGCCGGGCAGCATCTCGAGCGAGACTTGGAATCGGAGCGCGCTACAGGCTTGGTGCTGTCCTCGGAGAGCCTGGAAGGAGGAATGTGGCGGTGCTTCACTTTTATGGGAAAATCTCTGATGCTGAAGAGAGATCCCGTCTTCCTCAGAGTGAGGTGGGGACCATACCTGCTGAGCAAACGCTGTGGGAACTGGGCCAGGGGCTGCTGTGGCCCCAGCTCATGCCAAAGGGATCCCTGCACTACTAGAGCAGGAGAGGGAAGTCATCTTGCGAGACAGAGCAGAGGAAGAGGATTCTGCTGGAGCAGTGAATGAGACAAGGGTTGGCCTGAGCCCAGCCTCATGAATAAATGAGCAGCTTGGGTGCTGGGAGTGACATTTCTAATAGGGAGGGAAAAATAACAAATCAAAGTGGGTCGAATCTGTGTCTGAGAGACCGTGTAAGGCAGCAACTTCTGGGATTACTCTGGAAAGAAGCAATCGCAGATCTGTGTGTAGGGGACTCAAGGAAGGGAAAGCCCGTGGCCACTATGGGTTGGGTTTTTTTCTTTTTTTCATTTCTTTTGGCCTTGGAACCTGTGAAGCAAAGGAAAATGGGAGTCTCAAGAGGAACAGGGCTGGTAGGAACAAAGTAAAGAGTTTTGAAGTCCCAGGTGCCTGTGACGTTGCTAGCCCATGAGAAAGGCGTATCTCGGTAGCATCTGGAGTCCTGTCAGGTTGGAGACCTGCTTTGTGCTGTGCGACAGAGAAGAGGCAGGACCAGATCCTAGAACTGCAGGCTGTAGAGTCAGACATTAGAACAGCTGGCAACGCAAATATGGGGTGTGAAGAGGTGGTCTTAAAGACTCAGCGCTGCTGAGCTGGTTCTGTATGTAGGCTTTAAGGGTTAAAGGGAATTGGAATGAATGGAAGGAACACAAGGGAACAAAACATAGTCTTTGGTCAGGACAACTGCCTTGTCATTTGCAGCTGGCTGGGGTCCATACACAGCATTTCAGTTGGCAATTTTCCACAAGACCTGAAGAATGCTACAGTGGATTACCAAGGGAGAAGTTTGCAGGTGCAACAGAGTGTGTAGTAGGCAGCAGGAGATGGTCTGGAAGACATGTTTGGAGATGAGTAAGGGCTGCAAATGGAGTGGGGGAAAGTAGGGTCAGGTCCGTGGTAGAATGGCAATGGAAAGTGGATTTGTGCCTCATAGGGGAAGGCAGGAAGGTCTGCATTTACTACAGGAGTGGAGAGGGAGCCAGCGAGAGAACCCTCAGGAGTGGCTGAGAGAATGCCAAGATGACTTCAGCAGCTGCTGTGGGCTTTTCCTCCAGGATCCTGCAGCAGCAGGTTAAAGGATCCTTGCAGGCAAACCCGTCTTAAGAGTGTGGCAATCACTGGGGCTTCTTTGTTCAGGCCGTGGAGCAAACAGCAGTGTAGCGCAGCTCTGGGAAATGGCAGTGGGACTTGACTGGTTAGGATCTGGGATCCAGAGTTGATTAGCTATGACTTCCTTCATTAAAGAAATATTTTCCTAGTATCTCTTGTTTGTTAATTCCTTCACAGCATATTTAAGCATTTTATGTGCGCATCCCAACATGACTTGGTGTATGCCTCATTACCATGTTTATAGCTACTCAAATTACCAGTGACCTTCAGAGATGATGGTTATGTGTATGAGTCGCCCAGCTTGCATCAATGATTTGTGGGCCTCAGTAGACCATTTATTTCTCTTCTCCTGTCAGCACCAGACTTTTCTTGACCGCTGTGGTATTGCCCACTCGGTCTAAGGCCCCCGCGGGATAGCAGGGCTGTCACAGACGAGTTGGGCTCATAGGGAGTTCTGAGCCTGGTGCCAAAGGAGAAGGGCCCGACGGTGCAGAAGAAAATGAAACAGGCTTTTGGAGTGACTTCTCAGGAGAGACGTCTGAGAGATGGCATCCACGTGTTGTGTCAGGCCCTGGTGAAATCCAGCTAAATCCAAGCTGCTGCTTTGAGTGCTCTCCTTTTGGTGTGCCAGGCATGAACCGCTGTAGTTCAGAGCTGCTTGGCACCCATCTGCTCCTCTCCCTGCCAGCCCAAAGCTCCTGCTCTCTGTACCTCATTCCTGAAGAAGTTGTGTGTTTATACGGCAAGAAAAGTTTGAATGAGCTGACTGAGGCACCTGCCTTCTTCACCTCAGCCTTTGCTGGTAAACCCAGGGTTCAGCAATCCTAGGCCCCTGAGTGCGGTGGGACAGCCTGTGGTAAGGTAGGCATACCCTCATGGGAGGAGGGTCAGGTTAGGGAACATTCAGACAAACTGGACATACGTGAGTCCATGGGCCTGATGGATTGCACCCATGAGTGCTGAGGGAGCTGGCTAATGGCATCACCAGGCCACTCTCCACCATCTCTGGCAGGTCATGGTGGTCAGGAGAGATTCCTGACAACTGGAAGACAGCAGATGTCCCTCCTGTTTTCAAGAAGGGCAAGGCAGAGGGTGTGGAGAACTCCAGGCTGGTAAGTCTCATCTTGATCCCTGGGAAGGTGATGGAGGAACTAACCCTGGAAACCATTTCCGAACACGTGAAGGACAAGATGGTGATTAGGGGTAGCCAGCCTGGACTTGTGAAGGGGAGATCCTACTTAACCAAGCCGACAGCCCTCTACAGTGAGGGGATGAGCCTGTTGGGTGAGGGGAGAGCAGTGGATGTTGTTTATCGTGACTTGAGCAAGGTTTTTACCTTGTCTCATGTAACACCTTCAGAGACAAACTGGTGAAATATGGACAGCTAAATTTTTCCTTTCATTAGAATAGACTCAGTTTGCTGTTACCTTAAAATCTGCGTTCAGCTCGCTGCCAGACAGGCTGAAACTTCAGTCCTTCCGATCCTCAAGAAGTAGCAAATATAAGAAAGGAGTGCTATGTGATTGAAGAACCAAGCATGAGAATGCAAGAACAGAAGGCTCTGGAGAGCTGGATGAGCTCTCCTCCATGAAGGGCTGGTTTGGACCTTGGAAATACAAAGTATTAGAAAAGAGAAATTTTCCATTGGGAAGTGTTAGCAGAGCTGCTAAAGCATGGACAAGAGCAGTGGGAAATAAGGTACAGATTTGGGTCTATTCCAAATTGTGACAACTTCACAACCTTTGGAGAGCAGGAGCATTTGCATCTCAAGAAAAGATCTAGAGAAGAGGCTGAAACGAGTCTCCCGTTTGGCTTGTAAATCAGGCTGCCTTGTGTGTTTGTTTTTCCCTTGCGTCCTACAGGAGTAATGCCTAGACATGGGCAGTTGTGAAGTTCCTCCTCTTTGGAGAATTTGCTTTGGCTGGCATGGAGCAGTACTTGATTTATTAATAACTCTGGTGCTTGGATTTAGCTATGAATGACATATGGGCGCTGTGGCGATGGGTGCAGGGACGGATCTGATAGTGCTGCCTGTGAAGTGCTGGGAGGGAGCTGAGTTGGAAAGGTGGCAGCACATGGTGGAGTGTGGATGCGTCTGTGCCTTCTGCCAGTCGGGATATCAAATACCACAGTAATGCAGGTGTTTATTTGTTAACCTTTTTTTTTAAAAAAAAAAGACTTGTCCACTCAGTTACCAGTGGCAGAAATCCCAGGCTGGCAGTAGAACCGTGGTCCGTGTTGGGGTAAGGTGTGCTGCCACGTGTGTAATTGCACAGTCTTTTCCTGAGCTGAAAGTCCCGTAAATCTGTCAGCTTGGAGTTAAACCATATGTTGTATTCCCAGCATGGGCGCTTGCCGGCCTTACTGGGAACGACAGCTTTCCCTTCTAGCCCTGCGTTTCCTGGGGCGGGCAGTGAACACCCCGGAGCCGTGGGAGTGAGTTCCCTGGAGGCGCTGGCCAAGAGCACAAGGACTCCTGCGTGGTCAGCGCTGCTGGTATTTTGGATCAAGATAGGAAAAGACAAAAGAAACAGTTTTCCTCGGAGGTCTTTGACTTGGAAGGCACCGCTGCATTAGTGAGGAGAGCTAATTACATGGGGATTTGTGTAGAGGTGACCAGCAGGGGCAGAAAGCCGTGCAGCTAACACGCATGAAGCCCGAGTGCTGAAGGAGGTGCAGGGAGGGACCCCCGGGGTAGTGGAGGACAGCAGGGTGACACAGAGGCGACGGGCAGCAGCATGGTCCTTTGAGCATGGCACTTCTGCCTCCCTGTGCCAGGGTGAAGCAGAGACATCCAGGAGAGAGGAGCTGAGCATGATATCCTCCACAGCCCCTGATGGCACTCAGGACAGATGCCTCGTGATGTTTCAGCTATAGGTGGAAGTGTCTACATGAGGAGGTGATCTGAGAGGATGGCTTTTGGGGAGTGAGGGCTCATCCTTTCAAACCAGACATTTTTGTGTGTTCTGCAGAGTGACCAGCTGGTTCTGTGGTGACGGGTAAAAAAGTGAGGAGTGATGGGCTACGGGGAATTATGCAGAATCCTTGTGCTGTGGTGAAGATGAGCAGTAACTGCTGTTTGTGAAGCTCTCACACCACGCGCAGCCATAGGATACTTGCATAGCCTTGTGGTACGAATTTTATTATTATCAGCATTTATCTCGAGAGCTATTCCTACTGAGGATTGAAGATGCAGTTGCTGGGGGTCGTGTCATACCAGTGGTCTCATTTGCTTGGTGGTTTCTTGCATCTGGAGCTGAATCACTCTGGTCAGCCCTGTGCCGTCTGCCTGGTTGCAGCCGTAGGAGAACGAGACAGTAAGGTTTCCCCGTGCTTGCTGGTTGCCTCATCGCTGTCATCCCTTTGCCAAAGGGCCTTTTCAGTAATCAGCCACAGGAGGTTCCTCGCCTTTTACAGGGGCCTGCCCGACAGCTGGAGGGAGTATCCCGCAGCCTCCAGGGTCAGCACTGCCTTTGTGCTGGGTCAGGTCCCGAGACATGTCCGCAAACCTGCGGTCTCTGCCCCTGGGAGAAGCAGCTCTCTCTTTAACCCCCCCAATTCATTTGGGTATGCTTCAGATCGTAGGCGAGCTCAAAATGAAGATGAAGTTTCTGCTGTCAAAGCCACAAGGTTGAGTTATGATTACAAAGTTGGAGAAACAGCTATAGGAAGAAAGCATAAGATAAGATGCTGCGAGTTTAAAATAGATCTGACATTGGCCTTTTCCTTCCCCTGTTGTCCGGGGGTTTGTGGGGAGCTTAAGAATCCGGATCAGTGTCCCCTCTCTGTACTGAGGGGTTTTATAATGGCTCCTGATGTTTCAATGCAAGTCCTGGGAAACCCCAGATCTCTGCGCTAATCAAGGGGACCTCTCGATGTGGTGGGCTCGTTTGTAAGAACCTGTTATCCAGATAATGCTGAGGGAATATTTTGGAGATTGTTGACAGCAGGGATCTTGGGATGCTGACTCTCGTGTTTGGTTTTTGTCTGGATGTCAAATATATTGCCATTATGGATGCAACACCGTAATGTTTTCCGAAGGATGGATCAAAAGCTTATCACTTTTGGGTGATGTGCAGCAGTTTCTCTTGATCTATAGCATTTTATAGGCCACATCTAACACATTAATTCACAATCTGTTCCGGAGACCACTGTGTTACATAGAGTTAGGAAAGCGTTGTGAGACACGGTAACCTGAAAACATATCTAACTGCTCTCCTTCTCCTCTTTCTTGGATCGGGATGGTGCAGTTAATTGCCCTTGTAAGTGCTTGAATTCAAGTGAGAGGTGCACAACAGCCATTTTCTGGATAAAATAGGGGTCATATCTGGGCACTCTGGGTACAATATATAAATGGGGAACATCCGGAAAGATTGGTAATGATTCTCCCCTCCCTTCTCTCACATCATGCATGTTTTTGTTCTTTTGGGTGCTCTGGGAATGACAATTGTTTTCTCTGTGGCCATAGGAAATGTAATGGTCACATGTGATGCCTTATTTAAATGTCCCAAAACAGTCCAGATCTGTCTTGCAGAGCCTGCTAGCATAAGGTGTGGGGGATCTGTTGCAGGGAGCTCGGAGATGGTGGCTGACATCAAACATATATTTGCTGGCAGGGGTTGTCATAGCAGAAACCTCAGACTGTTTTGTAACCTCGAGCTGTGCTGGCTGGTCTGCCTTGTGCCCCAGTTCATCCTTCAGGGGTAATAATAAGAAGTGCTGGGTTTGTCTGTAGCTCTTCGGCAGTTTGTGTCCTGGCTACCTGAAAGCCATCCTTTCCTGCCAGCGCTCAGTGGGGAACCATCCAGCTGATGATTCCCTGGTTTAATGAGGATGCTCCTGATGTGGTTCTCCGTTAAAATCTCCTCGACTCTGAATTCATTGAATCTTCAGAGCGTATTTCAAGACTTCCTTTCTGTTTATCTCACTCAGCTTTGAGCAAGTGAAAACAGGGCTTAATGGGTTGGGAGAATTTTGCTGTGACAGCGAAGTGCCTTCATGTTCGCTGTGTCGTTTAGAGTGAAACAGCTCGCAGTTTTTTGAACACGGACCAGTCAGGACACCCCCATTCTCAGGGTGACTTGTGTTGTCTCCTTGGCCGGTTTCTTCCCCTCTCTGTGTCTCCTTTTCGTTATGGGGCTGCGATTTCTCTGTTGCTCTGAGGATGTTAGAAGTTACAGTAGGTAGCACGTTTCCAGGAAATGGTTTTACCAAAGCCCGTCTTATGGCTGCGTCCCCTGTTAACGGTCCTTCTTACAAAGATGGGTGCACCAATTTGCTGTTTCATTTTTGCAGCACACAGCTGCACGGAGGCCACTGTCTGCATTCTCTCTCTTCTGGACATGGGTGAGAGAAGCTTTTGGAGTCTTCTTGAGGCTCTTTCTTCCCCCAGACCACGCCTGACCCCCAACAGATGTTCCGTGCTCTGCCTTTCCGTGTTTCCCCTGCGTTACCACCATACGATGGTCATTCTGGCCTTCCCTTTTTCTGGGGGCCCTGCTCATTCTCACCCACCTCTGTCTTTCTCCCCACAGTGCTGAGTATCGGCGAAGGTGGCTTTTGGGAAGGAACTGTGAAAGGAAGGACTGGCTGGTTCCCGGCAGAATGTGTTGAGGAGGTACAGATGCGACAGTATGATCCACGGCAAGGTAAGCTCTTTTCTTGTGTCTGAGCATCTCTCAGCAGACGCACTGGACAGCCCCGCAAATTCAAAAGTACTCATTTTAAATTTCTAGCAGTCTCTGAGTTTGCCTGTTCTTTGCAGTGGGTGATGGGTGCATCTGGAGAATTGTATCTCAGGGTATTAGTTTATATTACTGAGTGCGTTGGCATCCAGTAGCAGACACGCTGGTCCATGGTAAGTGTGTGGTACTGTCGTGGGGACAGCAGTCATCAGTCCCTTTTGTGGTGATTGCTGCAGTGTCAGGGTCTTCTGCAAGCGACAGTGAGTGATGGAGCAAGAGAGCGTGACTGTTGATCTGAACCTCCAACCCCGCATTACGTTTTAAGAGACTTCAAAAGAAAACAGTAATTTGCATGTGTTTGTTCTAGTCCAACAGAAAATATTAAAAATGACTGTGACTCAGCCCTGGCACTCCCGACTCTCCGTCTCCAGCGCCAGCCACCAAATCTGCTGTTCCTGGAGGATAGCAGTGTCAGGAGGAGCTGTGGATTGCGTGTGCCAGACAGTACAGTGTTCTGGGAGGTCACTGTGACTTAATGGGTCTCCTGCTGTTGTGGGCTGTGTCACCACAGCTTCCCCCTTGTCGCTGACGTCTGCCCGGGCAGCGTTCCTCTCCCAGCCTGAGGACTGGGTGGGAAACACTTCTAGCTAGCCTGAACTTGACCCAGTATAGAGCAACTGAAGAGAACATCTGGATTATTTTTTTTTTTTCAATGAATTAGGAGAGGAGAGAAGTGGCCCTGATTTGACAGATTCAGTGGAGTTCACTTTGCATATTAAATGAGCTTTAAAATCCACACAGCTGAATTCTGGCAAGTGAGATTGCGAAGCTGGAAACAAAGTTGTAGGAAAGAAAAGAAAACCAATAAAATACAGTTTTGCACAACAACTAGTTTTAATTAGTTTCTGGAAGCCTGAAGCCACTTACAAAGTCTTTTCTTTGCTCTAATCTCAGTCCTTCCTGAAAGTTCTAAATGTATATGTTTGCACCTTCAGGCACCTCCTTAGCAGGATGCTTGGGTTCCCTAGGTGAGCCACCAACTCTGTGTGTGCTGTGACAAGTATGTGGCAGGTCAGGTGTGCTCTGAGACACTTGCACATCAGTCCCTGGGGGTAAAGTATTAGGTGCCTCTGGGACCTGGTCTTGTGGCTGTGGAGGGTGTAGTGGGAGCAGAACCCCACCAGAAGCACTACGAACCTGTGCTGCAGGGTCTGATTCCTCCCTCTGCCTCTGAATTTGGTTCAGCTGTTAGCTCTCCAGTCTGCAGGTGCAGCTCACGTTCCCAATGCTCATTCCTATTCTTCCTCGAAATTCTCTTTGTATGTGCTTCATCTTTCTGTGCTGGTCACCCCTGTCTTTGCATGCTCCTGACCAGAGATGTGTTGTCAACTCAGCTGTGCTCTGGGCCCGTTAGAAGCGAAGCAAATGTTTCTGTTGCGCTGACGGGAAACCCTTGATGATGGTGAAGATCTGAGTGGGATATTCCTCCTTTTTCAGGGGTGATCAGGGCTGATGAGCTGGGATTTCCACTGAGAAGGTTCCACCTTCCTCTCTCTGGTGCTGCTTTGGAGCTATACTCTGGAGCCATTTCAGCGTGGGGGGGCTGTTTGCCCTGTCCTCTTATGATGCTAAATAAAGAAGAGAACAGACTAATCAATGGGGTTTATAAGCCCTTCCCGTATCTACGAGTTCATGTTTGCTGGGTGCTTTCTTGGAGAATGTTACGTGTTTGGGTTAAATTGAAGTTGTGTAGTGAAATGTGAAAACCAGATGGCGCTTAGGCACTAAAGCTGGAGCAGAGGTATGAGCATTTTCCTCTGGTTGTCTATACCGTTGAGCTGTTGGCATGTCCTGCAGTGTGGTTTTGGCTTTTGAGGACTTTTACTTTTCCAGACAAAGCTCGGGCACAGTTTTCAGGTACAGATTGTTTGCAGAAGGTAGTTTGGATAAGGCTATGATGTTTGTGCACAGAAGAAAGTTTAGCTGTGTGGACGTGATGTTGCTCTGCCACTTCTCAAGATCAAAGAAAGAGAAGTGTCTGTCTTCTGAGTTTAAGGATAGCCTGACAGCTGATTGGGCTGTGCACTGGTGGAAAGGTTTTGGCGTGACTATACTTTGCTGGGGAACAAAGCAACGTCAGACTTGTGGACATCTCCAACTGTGTTTATTGATTGAGGAAGGTAGCAGGGTTCTGTCGCAGATACCAGACTAGACTCTTGTTGGAACAGATTGAAGATGACTGTGACAAGGATGAGAGCAACTCAGGAAATTCATTGTGATCTTCATTGAAATTCAGAGAGCAACTTTCAGGGTTGACATTTTGGAGATGGTATTAGGATGTTCCTTTAATGTGTGTGTATTTTCATGCTTTGAGGGAAAAGGCCATGAGCTGCATATTGATCTGCCTAAATGAGCCAAGTTCTTCTCTAAGGTTGTCTCCAGGTCAGCACTGCTCTCCCAGGTCCCACTTCATAGACACTGCAATGCTTGTTGACTCTGAAGGAAGATGTCCTGTTGGCCACCTGTTACAGGCCCCAACGCAGAAACTAAAGTTTCTCACTTCCCGGTGAGGGTCTCCTTAGATATCTCCCGTATGTGGAACTGAAATCCTTTGGGGCCTAAACAGAGTTTCTTTGGTAAATAACTCAAACTTTCTGTATGTTCTAAATGTATTTCTTCTGGCCCTGCTGAGTCAGAGAGCTCTGCTTTTGCCCATCTTCCCATGGAGATGATCCTTCTTGTATCATCCTGCCATCCCGAGGAGATCCAGGTTCTAGTTCTCCATTCCATCACTTCATCGCACACTTCTATTCCTGTCTGCACCTCCTCTAACACCGTACCCTATGTTCTACTTAAAGTGCTGCGACATTTCTGTTGGATTCAAGGAATTAACCTTTTTGTGCCTTCCCTGTGGTCGAAACAGGCCTTGTCTTTCTGCCCATATAGGGTCGAGCTCATCAGGTGGTCCTCCCAGCTGTTGGTAGTCTGAGACCTGTGGCTGTAAGAACCTGTGTGCAAACACGGGCTAGTCAGATCTCCCTGTCTCTGGGTCCATCATGAGACTGTGGCATGTAGACCTGCCTTTGGGCAGTGGGAGTGCCTCCCCTCAGATCTCAAGCTTCATCTTGTGATTCTGCACAGGAATCTCTTTGTCTCCCTGAGCAGAGACACTGGTGAAGCTTTGGACCAGAGGGACTTTGCTCCCACTCCTGCTTGTTGAACAGCCCCTTGGAGCTCCAGTCACGCTTGCAGAGGTGCTGTGGAGTGTCACCAGGGGTGTGACAGATACCATGGATGGACAGCACTTATACACATACCTGAGAGACTGCAGGTCTGTCTCCAAGTGATGTAGGAAGATGGTCTTTCGCAGTGTGAATACATGTAGGGCTCTGACTGAAACGGAACAGCAGAGGCTGCTTGTCAGTGACTGGTTTTCAGCATGTCCAGCTCATATTTATGTCTGCCTCCCATTCTCCTTCCTCTCCACCTCAGCATGTCTCCAAGGACCACATAACTCAGGGTTTAGAGAGTGCCAGGTCACTGAGCGTGAGCTGTCTGATGGGCATCATCAAGGAGGAGAGGAGGCACGTGCCCCTGTAGCTTGTGCTGGAGCTACAGCCCTTTGCCTGGCGTGGTGGTGCCCCAGGCACACGTGAGGGGTGGTCCCCAGTGGTTCCCAAGTCACCTGCTATTCAGCCATGGAAAGAGTTGAGAGAAGGAGCGCTCAGTGAAGGGGCTCTACCCAAACATCTGGTCCCTCAGAAACTGAAGTGACTTTAAACCAAGAAATGGGGGGGGGGGGGGTAGTTTGGGTAGGCTGCTATCTGCATTGCTAGTTTTAGTACAAGAGGAGGAAA
The DNA here is from genome assembly GCA_013398815.1 of Ibidorhyncha struthersii. NCBI lineage: Eukaryota > Metazoa > Chordata > Aves > Charadriiformes > Charadriidae > Ibidorhyncha > Ibidorhyncha struthersii. The sequence continues at coordinate 54,190 of VZSZ01003478.1, forward strand.
ATCAGATAGACGTTGACAGATCTTTGCCTAAAGGAGCACAAGAGAGGAGGCGGGTGGATGGGTGAACGCAACAGCAAAGCAGGTGGACTGCTCTCAGAAGAGGTTGTCTTCTCTGCTGATGGAGCTGGTGGTGGCCAGTAAGGTAAGGGTGAGGTATCTGGAATACAAACACTGGCTCATGAGTGCAGAGGGGGAGAAGCTGAGCCCAGTGATTTGGTCAGTCCAACAGCTGCTGTGGGCGAGAACAGGCAGAGCAGCGTGTCTCTGCTTCAGGTTCAGGGGAAGGCAGAGGTAACAGCGAAGCTGAGGGTAGGGAGTGCATGTGATGCACGGACAGTGCAGAAACAAAGATAGGACAAAAACATAGACCTTTCCATTGCTTTGGAAAATGATGGGGTAACATCCTGGTAATAAGGATAGAGTCTAGATTTTTATATCTGGTAAAGAAAAAAATGCAAATGGAATTGACTAGCTTCAGTGAGTTAAACGAGAGGTGGGATTTTGAGTGAATAATTTAAGTCAAAGGTACAAAAAGCTGCCCTGACGTATTCCTGGCAAAAGAGAAATCTTTCATGTAGAGAATCCAAATGCGATTGTCCCTAGGCCTCTAGGAATAGGCAAAGCTCTCAAAGAACAAAGACTGAGATTCATCTGCGAAAAAATCCGTATCAGGGGATCTGAAATCATAAATGTAAGATGCAACTTGCCAAAAACTTGGCAGAGCTAGACCTTGAGAATGTTAAGAGGAGTAATAGTAGATTCTTTGGCCGTCCAAATAAAAGAGTAAGGAAGGAGAATGTAGAGCTATTAAGCAACAAGAATGAGATAAAATCAAAGCTAATTAGATAAAGGTCCAAATCTACTTGAACGGGGATGATGTTGGATGGATGGGCTATGGCAGGACTAATGCTGCCAGCTGGGGAGAAGAATGTCAGGGCCCTGAGGGTGCTAATATGCCAGAATCATAGAATCATTAAGGTTGGAAGGGACCTTTAAGGTCATCAAGTCCAACCATTAACCTAACCTGACAAAAAACACTTCTAAACCATATCCCCAAGTACCACCTCTACCCTTTTTTTAAACACCTCCAGGGGTGGCGACTCCACCCCCTCCCTGGGCAGCCTATTCCAATGTTGGATAACCCTTTCAGTGAAAAAACTTTTCCTAATATCCAACCTAAACCTCCCCTGGCTTAACTTGAACCCATTTCCTCTCGTCCTATCACTTGTCACTAGGGAGAAGAGGTCAGTCCCCATCTCTCTACAACCTCCTTTCAGGTACTTGTAGAGAGTGATAAGGTCTCCCCTCAGCCTCCTCTTCTCCAGGCTGAACAGCCCTAATGTCCCTCACCAGCTTCACCTGGGGTCTCCTCCCATACCACTGGTCCCAGGAGCTCTATTTGCGCTCAGACTGTGGCTTTTGGTCCTGAGCTATGTTGGAGGAGTCCTGATCTGCAGCACAGTCTGAGTCATGCCCGTGGCTGGCCATGAACTCTCTTCATCCAGACCCCAACCCATGGACCTCAGACCTGCCCAGTGATCATTAGACCTGGCCTTAACCCCAACCTGCAGATTGGCTTCCTGGCTTGTCTTGAGACCTGCCGCATTGCTGTGCCACTGCCTTGTGAGCTGGACTCGTGGTTGGACCTGGCCACTGTCTCTGGGTCTGTCCTGCTGGCCTTGCTGGAGTAGTGGCCAGCGAGGCCCCTGCCCTGCCGGCTGTGGGGTGTCCAGGGTTCCTGGCCCACCTCCCCGTGGGAGCAGCCCTGCCTTTGCAGCCCCCAGTGAACCAAGGACACCAGCGTTCTCAAAAAATAATTGGGAAAATTACTGGCACCTTAGCAAAGGTTTCAGTGGGGTAATGGGGAACCTCGTGTGTGGGAGCGCTTTGGGCAGCCCCAGTTAAGGTGCTCTGAGTTCACTGGTACAAAAGTGTTTAAAACTCATTTGGAAGGGAGAGAGGGATGGGAGAAGATGGGAAGAGGGGTAGGACCAGAGCAGTGTTTATTCAGGAACGTTTTTGTGCTAAAGGAGATGAATTGACTGTGTTGGCTGAGGAAATGTCGTTGTTCCAGCTCGCTTGGATTTCAGGACAGTGTCATGTGGGAAATTGTTAGTGAAGTTGGAGGAAATGTGGGGGAGCACCGGGAATCGCTAGGTGATTAACGATCTCACCTATTAAATGCTTTCACTGATAGCTGTGGCCAAAAGAAAACTGAAATGTGCTGCTAATGTTTCCTTGTGACGTCTTATGAGGTGAGAACATCTTACTTTCAGAGCCCGATGAGTTGGCGTAACAGAAATAGGATGAAATTCGGTAGGATAAAATGCAGGATCTTGCACTTAACGGAAAATCTTCTCGGTAGTTACACGCTAACATTTTACTTCTTGAGACAACAGGAGGAGGCATATTAGCGGTTGGGGAGATGACTGCAGCATCGTGTGTCTGCAAACGAGGCAGACGTGAGCCTGGGATGTCTCGTACAAGGTGTTTCCAGTAGGTGGGAGGCGTTAGTGCTACAGCACGAGGAGCTGTTAACATCCGATCTGGAATTAATTGTCATTCTGATTACTGTCCGCAGGAAACGGGGTCCACATCAGTCTTGTTCTCCACATGTGCACACGCTGTTGGGAGCTGTGCTGCTCTAACAAGAAAAAATCCGAATGTGGGCAGCCTCCGTGTGCTCGGCGAGGAAGCGAAGCCTCGATGGTGGGATCCCGTCTTGGACAGGAATTGAGTAACGGCTGGCAGGGTGGGGACTCGGTACATGCTAGGCTTGCACACACAGATCTCAGTAATATCACTAGGGAGTATTTGCAATATATGAAATTAAATATGAGTATTAATTTTTCAGGACCTAGTTTGTCAGTTGTTGGACAGCTTTCTGCAGAAGTTGGCACCGGAATAGCTGCGCCTCCACTTTGAACAGAGCTCGTTCTTGCTTTGGCTTAATTACAGAGTGGTCCTGAGCCTGTGGTCCAGGGCCATGTTGGGAGAAGGACCTGCAGGTTTGGTTAAAATTGGAGAGGAACATTTGGCAACTGTAGTTAAGACAAAATAAGTGTTTGGGATAGGCTGCAGGCACTGTAAAATGTGCATTTACTTATTATACCTTGAAATGTGGCAGTCCTGTGGTAGTGTCAACATCCAAGTTGGGCTCATTTCACCTGGAGTTATTGTCTCTCTCTCCCTGACCCTCACTCCATTGCGTTTTTCAAAATCACCTTTTGCAGCAGATCCTGACTGTCTCCGCCACCTGACTTCAGTGGTGGAACAGAGCTCCGCTGCCATACAGAGCTCGCTGATCTCTTGGGAAGTGACACCCAGAAATGAAAGGACAAGTTTGGCTGTGTGAAGCAGAATGTGCCAAATGCTTCAATGCATATGTGCGAGCAGCCTGTTGTCACAGTAACTCGTCCGTGGACTGAGAGAAGGTGTGAGAACGAAGCGTAAGCTGCAAGCCTGGAACCTGGCCTTGGTAGAGATCCAAGACTGTTGGGTATCACCTTGCTACTATTTGCCTCTCTCAAGTTATGTTTGTTTGGAGAGATGCTGCACCGTCTCCTCTAGGAAACATTCTGTGCTGTTTATCTGCTTCCCCGTACAAATCTGCCTTTGTGGAGAGAAAGGTAGGGAAGCTCTTTGCAAACTTTGCACTGGTAGGTTGAAGAGCACTTGCAGATGTACAGGGTCTGGGGTTTCCTGCGGCCAGGGATGTACAGCTGTCTTCTCCCTCTGGAGCAGCTGAGACCTGGGATGCTCTGGCCGTGCCCCAGTTCGGAGGCTGCAGGAGGTGGGTGCACTGCGGGTATGCCTGCTTTCTGCGGTGGGGGATCTCGAAGGATAGGCAGGTTCTTCAGCACTGGGAGATGCAGGGGTGCAGCCCAGGAAGGCGCCGATGCCAGCTGTGTTGTGGGAGTCTGGGACCAAGAAAGAGCTACAGCTGGTCCTGGGTGTGCAATCACCATGGCACAAGTGTCTTCTTTATCGGCTCTGTTCCTTTTTGTCTTGCTTTGATCCCTGGGGAAGGATGTGGGAGTCAGGGTGGTCCAGGGAACCGTCTGTTTTGCATGGCAGAGACCTCTCCTTACTGCTGCTCGTCTGCCCATTTGTTTGTGGCAAGATTTCCAGTTGTTTATAGCGTCTAAATTCCTAATAGATGAAACCATGTTAACTGAGTTCCTGGTGGATTTAGTCTTTGACATTTCTTCTTTTTCTGAGAAAAGACAAATATTTTCAAGGGGGTAATACACTCCCCTCGTATGACGGAATGTAGTTAGTCACTTCCTTGGTACCTGCGGTAGCAGTGGAGGTGGTGGAAGCGTTACCACGTCTTCCCATTGTGGAAAGGCTTTCTGAAGAAAGAATTAGGAGCTTAAACCACCTTTTGATCAATAAATGAGTTTCTTGTGTAAGAAATGTTTTGACATTGGAATAACAATTGTTGCATACTTTGAATTATTTACAAGTCTAATAGTGAGAGTGTCTTGCTGGCTGGGCCTGTCCCCTCACTGTCTCTCCTAGTGGCCAGCGTAGATACTGGAAGAGCAGATGGTATAACAACGGGATTTAAAAAAATTACTAGTATAATTTCTGAACATAGAATATATGTTTCTGAATCATCCATTCCCGTGTTGTGTAAGAGAGTCAGAGGTATTTTCCAGCCCGGTACATCAGAGGCACCAGAGCACGTCGGCACTGCGGAAGATGTGTGCTGGTGGGCATGCTGGGCCCCAGTGCGCTGAACCTGGAGCGTGTCACCCAGAGCCCAGCCCAAGCCTGCCTGCCTTCAGAGAGTGGGGCTCTTTCTGTCCCGGCTGCTTGGGCTGGGGACGGGAGGTTGCAGAAGTCGTTGGCTGTTTCTTTTGGTAGAGGGCACTGTTGTTCTTCACTCATCTCTGATGCCAACCTCAGGTGATGCAAATGCGTAGGTTGCAGAGGAGGAGGAGGATTGTGGAGGATTTTGGTACCTTAATGAAATACAGCTCTCTGGTTTCCTGCAGTGAATTGATCATCTCCCTCCTGGAGGTCTGCACCAGCCTTTGGGGAGGTCGGCTTGTTTTGTTATGGTACCCATTTCCTAACTTTGTGTGTCCTGCATGTGAAGGGATGAGTTACCTATTCCACCTTCTCTTTTGTTTTTTTGATACGTTACAGAGTCTGCTCCACCCAATGGTGATCCTAAAGCGAGACTGGGGTGGTACTGAACTAACGGGATGTAGACTCATCCACAGGGAGACTGGATGGTGTGTAGAGCGATGGCATGGAGTCAGAGTCCTGCAGCTGAGATGCTGCTGGTGTCCCCTGTGGCCATTTGTATGTGTTGGGTCTCGTTGGTTGTAGGAGTTCATGCATAGCACCCACGTACCTCATTGTAACTTAGCAATCATTGCTTTTGACAAATACCTTGCTTTTTGAAGAAAGACTGCACTAGGAGAGGAAGTACGGACAGCAGGAAACGAGAACATTGAGTCAGCAAAACTTCCCAGGGCTGGAAAGGAGAAGCCCTGGCTGAGCAGCAAGTGCCGAGTCCGAACACTGCGGGTGCTTTGAGAGTCCCTGTGTGGGGGAAGGAGCTTCTCAGGAGGCATCTGCCTCGGAACAGCAGGTTGGGAGTCAAAGCGGCGCACGCGCAGCCTCAGGAGCTGGAGCACCGTCCCAAGAGCCCCTGCGGGAAGGAAGGACCCTCTTTTACTTTTCCAGCTCTTCGATGTGGCATTGCAAAACGATCAGCGAGAAGATGGATGTGCTAACACTCCACTGCAGCTGCGGTGGGGAGCGGATCTGCATGCGTGATGAGCACCTGTGCTTGGTAACAAACTCGGAGGCAGCTTTCTCGGAGGATACCAGGCAGCAGCTCACACGCCAGGCGCAGCTGGGGAGCAGCAGGAGAGCTGCAAACTGCCCTGCTGTGACTCTGCATTTCACCTTCTGGCTTTGAGTTCAGTCCCCTCCTTTAGTTCCGTGCACTTAATGGTCCTGGGGAAAAGACTTCGGCATGGACGGACCTGGAACCTTCTGCTGGCCACCAAGTCATCGTGCGTGACCCAGCCAGCCTGCTCTCCGTGCTCATCTTTGCCCAGGTAGACAGCCGACCTGAAGAAAGCTCCGAGCTTGGGACAGGAGGAGCGAGGGAAGCAGGGGAGCGAAAGTGTGGAATGGCCAGCATGGGTTTACCACAGAGAATGGTGTCTGGCGTGCCGGATGGCATTCTGCATTGGGATGGCTGGCTCTGTGCACAAGGAGAGGCCGGTGGTGGTTGTACACCTTGTCTTTTATCAAAGCCTTTGACACAATCTCCTGCACTATCCTTATAGCCATTTACTTCCACGTGAAAAGTGGTGGTAAGAGTAGATCTGCAGCCAAAACAGCTTCCTTGTTAACAGCCCAAGAAACGTGTCTGCCTTTGCCGTGGTCTTTTGGCTGGAGAGAGATAACTTCCCATTTGGCCACTCATAAGGTGACAACTCCCTGACAGAAGGGGAAATCAGAATTTCCTCGTCTGCAGCTGGGAAGCGTGTGTTGAGCTTTCTGCAGCTGGAGTTAGGCATGCAGCGCATGAACACACGGGAGCATGTACAGAAGCGGCTGAAGACCCGATAACAACAGAGCTGTAGATTATGAAGCATTGATTGACACAGCCAACCAGCTGCCGCTGGAAAAGCATGCAAACTAAATCCATCTTCCGAGAGCTCAGATAACCCCTCGTCTCCCCCGGGCCTGGTGCACCGTCCGGCCTTCCAAGCAGAGCTGCTTTTCCCTCCAACATGCATCACTGCTCGTGCACGAGGTTGGAATGAGTCCTCTGGCTCATTCTGTACCAGCATTTTAAAAATCCTCTTGATTTCTCTTTCACTTTTCTGACTTCCTTCCAAGCCTGATCCTGTCTTCATTACACTGCTGCTTATGTTGGGCTTCCTCTCCAGCTGTGCTGCCTTTAAACCTTGATGCCCTTTGTTCATCTGAACTTTCCTCCTGTCGTAATTAATCTGCTGCTCAGCTGGCAGCTTCCTGTTGCGGTCAAGAATAAAGGTCAGTGTTATGAATATCCCAAGGTGCTGCTTAGGTTTTAAAGCTAATATCTATTAGATTTGCTCATTTTTCCCCTTCTCAAAGTGGGAACTTAGAAGTTTTGATGCTAGGTTCTTTCCAGACTTACTTTTCTGTAACATGATGATAGAATGCTTCGTGCTATTTTGACCACTTGACAACAAAACCATACGTGTCTCAGGAGTAGTTTAGTGGTCAGGTTTAGGTACTACAAAGGTTCTGGGCGTGCACTGAGCACCCATGTCCTTGAAGCGATGGGTGTAAGAGTGCTGAGGTCAAGCAGCGTGTATCAAGGAACGGTACAAAGTGCCGAGATTTCCCGTACCAGTTAGTTACGAACCTCTTACCAATGCCTTAGCACCCTCGGCCCATTTATCTCACCTGCACTGTGTCTGCAGGGAGTGAGGATGAGGTTGTCTTAAAGCCCTCTTAGGCTGACATCGGAACTGTTCTGAGTGCAAGGGAATTTGAAATATGAAAAAGTGGTTGCCTGAAGTGGTTTTGCCAGGGCTGATTCGTTTAGGTCTTTAAAAGAAAAAAAAACAACAGTCTGTAGCATCACTTAATTAAAAACAAACAAACAAACAAAAAAAAAAAAACAAAAAAAAAAAAAAAAACAAAACAAAAAAAAAACCACATCGTGGCTATTTGACCTCCTGCAGAACAAATTTAGACTCAGCAGCATAGTTTTATTGACATTGCAGAGCATAAAGAACCAGAGGCTCCCTGGAACGAAGATTTGCAGTGCTGCTCCTGGTAGCCAGGGAGGAGGTGCTGGCTGAGGGCTCTAAGCAGAATAATCCTGAATTCTGCATCTCTTTTGTTTCAGCAAAGTGCTCGTCTGCACGTGGTGGACTCGGGCTTATCTGTACCTTATTCCAGGATTCTTGACCAAAGTCAGCCCTTGTGATTGCCCTATGAATGCTCGACCACAGCCTGGTTGTTCCCAGCGCTGTAGGTTTTCTGCTGCTCTGTTGATGCTCTGTAAGTTGCCACAGTTAGTGTCTCCTGGTCGTTTTTGTTTCTGGCTGATTTATGTTCTATTCGTTTCTGGCACTGTTTGATATTAGCTTAGACAGCGAGTTAGAATTTCTGTCTTTTTTTAAGCAAATGTATCGTTATTAGTTGCTAATATTTTTTGGCGCTCTCTTGAACAATGCACTTCCCATCGTTTCAGTAGCTCAACAGTCTTAAAAGAAATGGACACAAACCCTTTCTACGTGTAGTTCCCTGCTTTTCTCAGTTAACTTTCCCATTTCTTATCTCCTGGAGCTTGCAACAAGGTTTTGTCCAGCTTCAGGCTGCTGGGCAGCAGGTGGATGGCAGAGGCCTCTTGGTGGGGTACCATCCTCAGAGCTGGATGGGCAGCCCGAGCCCCAACGGGTGTGTGAAAATGCACTTGGCATTTCCTCCAGAAAGGCTTTTGCTTCAGGCAGCTCCAGTTCAAATGCGAGGGGCCCGAGCTCTGGAGCCTTCACTGGTGCTTGTCTCGCCATAGCACCCAGGGGACCCGGGTGGCGTGGGGGTCCTGCTGGGGCCAGGTGTCTCACCAGAGTGTTGGTTGTGGTTGGGTTCCCCTCAGGCAACCTAGATCTGCTCTGTAACTTTGTTGTGATACGTGCTCCAAAGGTAAAACATGATACAGCATTGCTCTTAAGTTCCAGGTGACCCATTTGAGTAATACCAAAATTAGCCACCGAATCATATTATTAAATAGTCAAGTTCTGATGGGGTTTAGCGTCTGCCTCAGGATTGGTGTCAGTCTTTCATGCTGTAATTGCAAGGGTCATCCCCACTCATCTTTGGAACGCTTGCCACTGACTCAGCTTTCTTCTTCTCCTCAGCTACTTGCTCTGTGTTCCAGGGTGACTGAAAATGTTGTTCCAGAGATCATCAGTGTGATCCTTAAAAGATCCTGGCTCAGAACGCTTCCCTAGAACTGCTGATTTTAAGGTACTCATCTCTCATAGTTGTTGTTCAGCATCTCCTGTAGTTATCACTGGAGAAAGAACTACATAGCCAGCGTGCATCAGCTTTTCTGTGTATGAGGGGAAAAAAGGAAGTCTTGCTTAAAGAGTTTGGCTTTAACTGCATTATTTTTCATTATTGTAACAGACAAGCACCGCTGCCAGGATACAAAGACCAGTAAGTCTGATTGTTACTATTTTTTGTTGCGTCTTGCAAATTAGTGAAAACTGGAATAAAGCAATGTTTTATTGACTCTTCCTCATTTTAAAACCTTTTTAGGAGGAAGCCCACTAGATGTCCTACAAGTCTTTGAAGTAGTCAACAAGCGCTGGGGTGAGGATTGATATAGCATGCCAGGGCTTTCAAAAAGCTGCCGAGTAGGCTTTCTCAAAGTCTGCTTTAAAAAAAACAAACTGGTTGAAAGATAAAAAGCAAAGGATAGAAATAAGCAGGCAGGTTCTTCAGCAGATGGAGATTGCCAATGGTGGGCCACGAGACTTTCCAGATGAGGAGAGACTGAATTAAAAAAAGAGGCGTGTGTGGGGAGATTGTCAGGGGAATGCAATGGGAGTCTTAGAAAGTATGGAGAAGTTGAATGATTTGTTGTTTGTCTAAAAGTGAGAAATAAGGGACAGTCAGTGAAATTAAGCAGCAAGGTTAACTCCACAAAGTGAACTGTTTCCACACAGCACGCAGTTGTGGACCTCATTGCCGCAGTTGGTGCAGATTAAAGGCTCCAAAAGGAGGTTAGGCAAATCCATGGAGGTTGTGTTCCTTAGGCTTAGAAATGATTCTGATACTCCTACTGCTGAGGGGGAAAATGAAGCCTTTTCTAGCACATTCTTTGCTCAGAGCATCTGCGCTGACCACTGCTGTTTGCCAACATGCAAAGCCTCCCTGAAGCCATCCTTCTGAAAGGTCGTCTTCCAGACCCTGCCCATCTGGGAGATCTTTTAAGTCATGGTAGGGAATGAGAGCGTCCAAATCTTTGGTGCCAATCCCCGTTCTGCTTCTGCAGCAGGAGTGTAATGCTTGAGGATCGGCAGACAGAAACACAAGTGGTTCTCCCCAGTCTTGCTGTGGCCCGGTGGGTGCCCATATCTCCGTTCCTCATAGGTGGCACCAAGTTCCAGGTTGGTTGTATTGTCAGTGGGTTTCCTGGCTTGGCAATGAGCCGTTGCAGGGGACAGATCGCGCTTGCCAGCTTTCCCTCTTCACTCTTTGTGATCCCCTCTTGGCTGGGTGCTGAGACAGCACTCTTCAAAGAGCAGCTTGTTGCAGAGGTGTGGTTCCCTCGTGGGAAGACTGCTCTTCACTCTCTGTGGGGACTACTGAATATCATTTCAGGGCCTCTTCAGTGGGATGTCGGATATCTTGCATCTTTGCACACACTGAGCAGTGTGAACATATGTGCTCTTGGATGTCTGTCACCATATAGCTCTGTTAAAGTGACCCTGTCCATCAGTGAGGTCATAACAGACCCCGCTACGGCCATCTGGCACTGCCCTACTCCTGCGAAAGCCTGCACCTCTAAAAATAGATCTAGTACCAGAATCCAAGAAACAACTTGAATTCCCATTATGTCCCTTACTTTGACTCTGATGGTCCTGACTACTACTTGAAGGTCTAGCTAAGCTAAGCCTTTAGGTCAGGACCCAAGAAAACTAGATGCTGTGGGCAAAAGAACATACTCCAGAGGCACTGCTATTTTTTCAGTTTGCCAAATGACCGGGCACACTTCATTTATAAGGTGTGCCACCCTCAGATAGCTGTAGCTGCATCTGCGTCCACATACACTGTGAACTCCAGAAAGGACATTACAGGCTTTGGTTAAGATCCAGCTCATAGCCAGAACTTCAGTGGAGGCTGCCCTGAGGGTTGTGGGCACCAAAATGTCCTCAGGCCTGGCCGCAGCCATATCTTCAGTGTGATCCTTCTGACTTCGGAGCCCTTACTCTACTAGAAACACCCAATTTTTGGTGTGACTGTTCTTCTCTGTGGTATCGCCTTCATGTTGAGGACAGATGCAATGCTACATTCAGAGGAGGGTTGCAGTTCTGTCCGTGTGCACGGGGACAAAGGATTCAGCCTGTTGGCGTGAGTCAGCACCGGGCGTGTTTCAGTGGGCTGGATCATCTGCATGAAAGCCTTCTGCAGGCATCTTTCAGTGGAAGACATGGGGACGTTTGTTCTGTCTGCAGAGGGCAAGGATGAGAAGCATAAAATGACTGAAGCGCTTCTGTCCCGAAAGAGTGATGCAGTTGGCAGGTGTGGAGGTGGTTGTGCATGTGGCATAAAGGCTTTTGGTGTAGATTCAGTGTTGTAAAAGGGAGATGTTGCATCCTCTGGAGGGTTGCTCCTGCCATGCACCTCAGTGAAGAGCTTTGCTCTGTCTTCTCAGTAACCTCCTCATGTGTCCAGCGAGACAGCTGTTATGTCCTCCCGAAGCTGTCTCCTCCTCGGCAGTAGGCAAAGCCCGGTGGCCAGCAGTGTCATGGCAGGCGGCTCCTCAGTGCTGTAATGGATGACCACCTCTCTGCTCTGCTTCACCTGGCACAGGTTTCCCTGGTCTCAGTGAGGATGCTTTTATTCTAGCTTGTAGCTGTTCAGACACAGAAGGAATCCCCTCTCTGTCTCAGTGCTGTCATACGCAGAACTTCAGGGCTCTTGTGACCCTTGGGCCATGTCACCCTGTTGTGCAGAGTGTTGGAGGCTGACAGGGTAAGAGGGTGAAGCAGTGTCAAGCACCGCCGTGCTGTTTGCTGAGCCCTAGAGATCTGAGAAGGTGGGAAAAACACGTGAATGTGTAAATGGAATGCTGTTCAGTGGCAGCTCTGTGCAGTCCCATGGAGATGCTGCAGCCATGTTACTGGTGGAGTTGCCCTGGTTTGAGACTGAGCCTCAGTGGGAAGAGGTAGCCCTCAATGGGATGCCCTCTGCTGAAATTTGGTTCTTATTTCACCTGCATTGCGAACTGTGGAGAAGGAGCATACCGAGTACGTGCCATGCCTGCCCGCTGCTGCCTCTGAGCGGCTTTGCTTGGTTTCGTTGCTTATGACAGCAGTGTCCCTGTAATGGTGGGACGGTGACTTGTGCAAGTGTTCAGAGCGCAAATGCCTGTCCTGAGCTGTGCTGGGGAATTTGGTCCCCTGTGGCCTCAACAGAGCTGTGGTCCCCGTAACGGGGAGGTGGCTGCTGGGGCTTCGTGAGCCCGTGGATGGCTCCTGTCCCTGGAGGGGGGAGCGGTCTGGAGGGAGGTGACAAAGTGGCAAAGTAACCCAGGCTGTCAGTACCGAAGGTGTTTGCGTGGGTCTTCATGCTCGGATAGAGTCCTTGCGCTTCTGAGTCCTCCATTTGCTGTGTGATCCGGGTGAGGAACCCAAACTGACCTGCGCTGGGTTATGGCTCTGAGGCCTCCTGCTGCTGCTGGCCTTCTGGACAGAAAGGAGATAGCTTTGCTCAGGTCCCCGTCTGTCCTAGCACAGAGGTGTTGGTGCAGGACTGGCAGGCTTTACCCTAGGGTTTGGCTGTGGAAACCATTGGCACAAGCAATCTTCCCTAGAGGTAGCTGGCAGCTTGTGGGAGTTCCTGATCCTCATAGACTTGTTTCATATCTATTTTTTAAAAAAAACAGCCCAAAACCAACAAAACAACAATCCAGAAGAAAAAAATCCATACTGGGATTGTGTTGTCGTCCCTCCTCCCCTGGTGCTGTAGAGGAGTTGTGGGTCTCTCCCAAGGGGTGTGTCCTGCTGAGAAGTTCATCAGCTAACGGGCCGCTGGGCTGCATCACTGAGGGCATCACCAGCAGAGAGGAAGAATCATTATCCCACTCTGCTCAGCACTGGTCAGGCCACACCTGGAATGCGGTGCTCAGTTTTGGTCCCTGCTACACAAAAAAGCTCTGGCCAGGCTGGAGAGGGGCCAGAGAAGGCCACCAATATGATGCAAAAAGCGGGAAGCCTGCCATGAGGAAAGGCTGAGAGAATGGGATTTGCTCAGCCTTGAGAAAAGAAGGTTTGGGGAGACCGTATCACCACGTTCCAGTATTTAAAGGGTGACTGCAAAGGAAACGGAGACTCCCTTTTTACAAGGAGTTACATGGAAAAGATGTGGGGTGATGGGTACCAGTTACTCCTGGGGACATTCCAATGGGACACAAGAGGAAAATGTTTCACGCTGAGAACAACCAACCATTGGAATACTCTCCCCAGGGAAGTGGTGGATTCCCCATCATTGGACGCTCTTAAGATCCAGCTGGGCAGGGGGCTGCGCCGTCTTGTCCAGACTGTGCCTTTGCCAAGAAAGGCTGGACCAGATGATCCCCAGGGTCTCTTCCAGCCTGGGATTCTGTGACTCTGTGGTTCACGGGGGCAACATCTCCAGAGTGAGCCGTTTGCCTGGGGAGCTGCAGCGGGTGCTTCCCCCGATGCGTTGTGGCCTCTGAGGCAGCTGCGGATGAGGACTGCCCTCCCCGAGCACCTCGGCCCGCACCAGAGGAAGGCAAAGTTGGACAGAGTTGTCCGCCCCAGGGGCTTTGAGCTTGATCAGAAATGACTACAGCTGCCAGGATGGCACTTCTGGAAATACCTTTGTTGCAGAAATGTGGATAAATCCACACGGAATAGCTGTGGAGACCTTCTGCTGAAGATAACCTCCTCGGGCTCTGCTCTCCTGTGTTCGTTGATTTGGCATTGCAGCTTTAGCCGATCTCCCCGCTCCTCCCAGGCTGGCAGCCAGGCCGGTACATCCCCGTGAGAGGTACTGCACAGATGCTGCTCTCTGACTCATAGCTATTTGAGAGTAGACTTTCATTTTATTTGCATTTTTTCAGTTACAGATAAGCTAAAAAACTCTAACAAGTGTAATTGTATTGCAAGTATAACTCATATATTAAGGGCAAGAGGGACTAATACAATTATCTCCTCTGTGCATTGGTGTAACGCAGGCCAAAGCTTCACCAAATGTATCACGTCTTGTATGTAAATTGTTTTATGAAACTAAGAATGATACAGCAAAGGCTTCTAAAGTATTCACTCTCAGAGAAAAGTTGTATTTGAACTTCACAGGATAAAGATCAGCCATGGGGACAGCATAAATTATTTAACCATCCTGTGTAAAATACAGTAATGCCACAAATCACTATGCAAGTACATTCTTGGGTTTTTTGCTGTTTCCAGTCAGTGGATCCAGGTGCCACAGGGACATGGATGAGTTCACTCTCCTGGCAGCCCTGTGAGAATGGGCAGAGTCATACCCCAAGGGTTTCCATGCTTTCTTGCACTTGACATGAGGCTCGTGGCTGCGGCAGGCAGAGCTCCTGCCCAGGCGGGACCCGCTGCTGTCCCGGGAGAGCTGCCTGGAGGTGATGGAGGTGATGGACTCCAGCGTCTTACCTGCTCTGGCTCCTTCTCTGCGTGGAGCAGCATCAGGCTCCTCTCTGGTCTCAGGCACTGCATGTCCTGCCCCCTCTCAGCATAGTTCAGCATTTCTTCTTCTGAAATAATTCCCTTTCTCTTCATCACTGGCGCTCCGAGGCCACCCCAGCCAGATTGGCTGCCTGGCACAGAGCCTGGAAGAGGCTTTAATTGTGGTGGCATCTGCTCATCAGCCTACTTGGAGTCAGGTGCGTGAGAGCCTGGCCTGGGACGCGTGGGTGAAATCCACAATGGGCAGCAGTGCTGGGTCTGCCCACGCCAGGGTGGGGAGCCGGGGGGGCTGCAGTGCAGCTTCTGGGACGTTCTGTGGAGCCACAGCTCTCCCACCGACCCCCTTCCCAGCTTTGGAGGATACTGCTCCCATGGTCCCGGTGCGGGAGCAGCACAGCTCGCCCTTGGCACTGAGGACAGCCACTGCCAGGATCGTGGTCCAGCCACTGCAAGAGGGTGATGAGACCACCCACCACTTGTCTTTGCTGGGAGCATCAGCTGAGTATGGTGTCTCTTCCAGGGTGATGAGACAGTTCAAAAAGCACTGAATCCGTACCCCCGTACCGAGATGGGGCATCTGTGAGGCCCCTCCGTGGGTGTGTTGGCACAAGAAGTGTCCATGTACTCAAGAAAGCATGAGTACAAACCCCAGCCTTCTCCATTCCTGAGACCACATCTCCTCTGACTTGCGTGTTACCACTTTCAGTTGTCGTTTCAACTTAGAAGATAGAATCTATTTTAAACCCTCTTCCTTGACTAGCAGAGAGTCTAACTGGTGTCTCTCTCAGTTCCTTATCTGCCTGATGGCTCTGTGGTTTGCTGTGACCTTGACCTCTCAGGTGGTAGGTGATGTAGCTCTTGGATCATAACCATCATGTCCCTGGTGCTGCATCAAATGATTAAAGAGATCGCTTTCCAAAAAATGACTTGTCATTCTCCACCCAGTGCTGTGGTGCAGGCATCTGCGGCGCTGGCCCAAAGGACACACAGCCGGTGACATCAGGGAAGGTACTTGTTGGGGCGTGTTGGCTGCAAGGTCCGGTCCTTTGTTTGGCTGGCGCGGGGTACGTCTGCCTGTTCACCTTGGAAGCGCCAGCTCTTAAGGGGCAGCTTGTGATGCAGGAGCAGTTGGTCAGAAATGGATGATGACAGAGAAATTGCTGCCAGTAATTAGAGGTACATAAGTCTTGCATTTAATAAGATTAAATTGAATTCA
This sequence comes from Ibidorhyncha struthersii, assembly GCA_013398815.1. Lineage (NCBI taxonomy): Eukaryota > Metazoa > Chordata > Aves > Charadriiformes > Charadriidae > Ibidorhyncha > Ibidorhyncha struthersii. The sequence goes on from VZSZ01003478.1 coordinate 69,853, forward strand.
ATTACATTCAATTCTAAATAATATTTAGAAATATAATTCCAACATTGTGCAGAAACAAAAAGGTATATTTTCACATTCCAAAAGAGTTATTTTTTTCTATTTGCAACCCAGTGTTGGTGCCTGAGAGAAGAGGGGATGGGGACAATCCAGGTGCTGGAGGATGCATGGGAATGGCACCCAGGCTTCTTGCCAGTCTGCTCCATCCCAGCAAGGCTCTCTCTCTGTCCAGTTGGTTTGAGAGCTGCTCTTCTCCCAGAACCTGTTCACTGGCACATCCAGACTGCTCTTGGCCGGCCATGGGATGTTAATATTCCTGTATTTTTATCTAATGGATCCAGCAGACTTACCTAGAAAGAAATGCCTTTTAAAAACTTTACAAAAGCACTTTACAGGCAGTGTGCAGAACAGCTTGAGGACAGCCTGCACCCATCCACACGTTCCTCCTGGCTTCCAGGCCGTAGTTTTCCAGCGTTCTGTATTCCCTGTTCTCATTTCGCAGCTCACACTGGTCCCTCGGGGCTGCCTGCGCTGCTGCATGCGTCTGGCTGAGCCTGTCCCACCCGGTGCTCTCCTCTCGTCCCTCTTCTCTAAATATAGAGCCTCCCCCTCCACACCTATCTCCAAGTGATTCGCTCCTCTCCATCTATCAGACTCAGTCACCGGTGCCTCTGTGACGGCTCCATTAGACACGTGCTCGGCAGCAGCTATATTTAGGATTCAGGAAGAAAACGAGCCTTTGGGCTGCGGGCAGCCCATAAATCCACCTCCCGTCACCAAATCACCGTTCTTTTATCTGGAATGGGATCCACAGAGGTGTTTGCAGATGAGGTACAAGTGCCCGTGGAGGGAGGCAGGGCAAGGAGGAGGAGGCAGAGCAGGGTGGAGAAGGGACGGAGGGAGGGGAGCAGCGAGGAGGGGGTGCCGTCCGAAGGGGGCTTGCTGTGCCGCAGCAGTGTGCTCCCTCCCTCGCAGGGGTCTAAGCGGGCTGCGAATGTCTCTTACTGGAGTGTCTTCGCGTGCTGTGAGCGGGTGGCTGTGCCCACCATCGCTGTCGTGACCTGTGACAGCTGTGCCATGCCAGCACCTCCACAGGGCCCCCCTTCCTTCCTTCCCTCTCCCACCTCCCCATTTTTCATAAGTCCATGTCAAGTTGTAGAGAGTTGTGGGTCCCAACTTGTTCACAGGCACAGCAAACAGAGCTTGTCCTGGTGCTTTAGGTATATTTCAGGCCTCTGCTGTTTCCTCATTAGTCAGTGGGAAGTGTTGTGGCATCCCTGCCATGCGCGTGGCGTGCCGGCAGTACTGGGGCCAGAGGTTGCTCCCCACTGACGTTGTCTGGGTGCTCCCACAGCAGCGGGGAAGGAGCCGGTGTACGGTGCAGGTGCTTCCCTGACAGCATGTCGGGGCCTCCTTCTCCTTCTGGCGGCAGCATGCTTCGTGTGTGCTGCCCGAGGAAGGGTCTGGTATCGCCCCCGACCTGGAGCCTCTGCCTCGACCCCCTCTGCCTCCGCGGAGGAGGGTGAGTGAGGTGAGAAGCTGCTTCGGACGAGCCAGGGTTGTCTCTTTTTAATGCTCTCCCGCACATTGCTGTGCTGATCAGTCGTTAACTTTTCAATTTCTTGGCTTAGTGTCTCTTTTTGCCAGTAAGATTAATTCCTTAGTTCTTTGAGACAGTGTTTCCCAGGACCACAAGGATGGGGCTTGGTGGACAACCAACTAATCGGAAGATTCACGGGGCGCCATCAGCTCCCCTTGCACTGTCAGGCTCCAAGAAATCTGCCTCCGGATTAGGTAAACACACCAGGCGAGGCACAGCGCCGGGGCTAGAACTGCACGTTGGGTCACGGGGGACTGCTCCTGCACAGTGACATCCCCCTAATGCTCTGGAGCAGTGGTGCTGCGAGGGCTGGGCTGCTCCTCACCCAGCGCGCAGCAGCGTGTCCCCTGCCAGGGCTGCCCGGGGGGTTGCTGGGCACTCGCTGCTTCTGGGGGGTTGCCAGAGCACCAGCGGTAATCTCTGCGATGCTGCACGTCCCACGCTTTGGGCTCGCACAGTTTTCATCACGTGCACTGCGGTAAAAAACAAACGTGCGCTCCATACACACGTTTACTTATGTGTATGTATATATATACACACACCTGTGTATATATGCATATGTATACACACATATATATACATGTACCTCTGTGTATGTATATACACACCTGTATATATATAAACACACATAGGTACCTGTACTACTCTGCTAATGTACTACGTGCACTGTAAAGCACATACAAAACCAGAAACTAAAAAATAGTGAGATAAAGATGGAATAAACACCATTTAAAAAATACTTTAAAATTTTATTAATATTAGAAAAAATGTTCTCTTCCCGCACCCCAGTGGATTGTTGTGCATGCTTCACTTTGGAGACCGCTGCTGTAGGAGGGAGAGCCAAAGCCACAAAGCATGGGGCATTATTCTGGGGGGACCAAGTGCCAGCATGCCAGCATGCCATGGCTGTTCTTCAGCTCCTCTGAGAAAGAAAGGAAAAAGCTAAAACAAACCAAAAAAAACCACCAAAAACCCACACAAGAGGAGTGGAAAAACAAGAATCAGGGGTGGAAAAAAAAAGCAAGGCTGTGTTTTCAGTAGTATAAGCAAGTACTGTATTTGGTGATTTTATTTCTAAACCTTGGTAAAGTTAACTGTTCTTTCAGCCTTGCCAATAGTCAGCGTGTTTTGCGCGTGAAAGGGAGGTGTGTGCTGAGGGTGAGGCTCCCCCCGAGCAGGACACCTGTGCTGGGTACATACCTTGTACCCCCTGTGGAGGCACCCTTGGGACCGTGGGCTCTGGAAGTGGTGCCCGGGGCGGGGGGCAGCCAGCGCCTGTTCGAGGGGTGTGAGAGGCAGGACAGCCTGTCGGTGGGGTGACACGGCCGCTGCTGCCACCTCCAGGGCTGTTGTCTGTCCCCAGGGCGGGAAACTGGCGTGTGGCTGCTGTGGCAGCATCTCCCTCTGCCAGCAGCGATGGCTTCCTGTGATCGTGAGACCAGGATGAAAGGTTTGAAAGTGCGTCCTGCCCTTAGCTTAGAACAGAGCCCATTGGATCGACAATGCTGTAGGAACAGTAAAAGCTGTCCCTCTGCTTTTGCAGCCCCTTCCCACTGGCTGTTGCCATTCTGAATTCCAACACAGGTTAAAACAAATGTTTATTTTGCATTGTTACTGCTTTGGGTACAAGCAGTTTTTGTCCCTGCTGAAGAAGAAAAGGTGAGTCCCATCCATACTTTGCTCTCTATTTCCTCTCTTACTCACCTTCTTTGTTCGCTCCTTCCGTCCGACCGCCCTGGTCAACGTGTTCACAGACCTGCTGAGATCCAGTCAGACCAACAGCCTACCTGGTGGTGCGGCCAGTATTGGTGGTGAGCAGCACTGAGGGCTTCACGAGGTGACAAATAGAGGAGGGGAGTTACCTGTTAGTTTGGAGTCCCACCACCCTGCTGTAGCCATGGGTGAGTTGGGGCAGTGTAACGCGCTGCCTCGGCTTGGCGCAAGGACCCAGTTGCTTTCTGCAGGGTAAGTACACGGGAGTAACCCTGGGTCATGCAATAAATTTGGTTTTGGTAGTGCGATGCAAATCCCTTCTGTGTTAGGAGAGGGGTAGCTGGGAATGTCTGGCTTAGATGCTTTACATCTCCCTGTCATGCCTCTCATAAGCCATTAGCTGCAGACCATATCTGGGGTCTGCAGTGGCGTCTCTGTCTACTTAGCCAGGCCTGCCTTCCTCCAGCTCCGGCACCTGGAGGCCCTGGCACCTCCTCTGTTGTTGGCCTCACAGCTCAGGCTGGCGGGTTCTCTGGCTTTTTCGCACTTCTGAGGCAGGCAAGTAAAATCTGGAGTTGTTACACCCTGAACAGGAGATCTCGTCCAAGGAGTATGGCCCGAAATGCCTGCTGCCCTGGCTGTGGCCAAAGCACTGTTGGGGATGGTGCCGGTGGTTTGAGTGGTAGTAGAAGTCTCTCTGGGTTCCCGGCTTTGACTCCTGTGCACCTGGAGAGCTTGGTGACCACTGGGGGAGACGGAAGGCTCACCAGGACTGTTACCCTTTCTTCTGTGGAAGCTGCGTCACTCTGTACTGGGATGTGCAAGATTGAGGTGGCCAAAAAGAACAAGGGGAGGAATCTGGCTGCTGCCTCGGGACGTGGAGCGTGTGTTTGCTGTACCAGCCTCGATTCGTCTCTTTGGCTCTGCTTTGGAGTCTTGGTGGAATTGGACACCTTGACGTGGTTTGGAAGTTTTGGTGAAGAGATGTTGTATTGACACTGTTTGTGTGCCTGTGGGGCTGTACACGAGCACGCACAGGACCGATCACATTGACACACGTCTGCAGCCCGGTTATTGTGTACGGATAAATGCTTGCATGGTAGTGGGGTTCACTCTGTGTGCATGTAGGGGGAGCAGAGACAACGGAGAAGTGTTCCTTTAACTCTCAGCTTTGTGATGTGTCTTTTTCTTGTAGAAACCAGAGAAGACAGAACAAAGCGTCTCTTCCGACATTATACTGTGGGCTCTTACGACAACTTCACCTCTCACAGGTAAGTGTCAGCATGTCTCCTTTGTCATTACGAGGAGATTCATTTCCATGGAAGAAGTATCTCCTTTCCCTGACAGAGCAGTAAATGTTGTTTTCATTTCATGGAACTGAAGAACTGGAGTTCTGGAGAATTTGTGGTGTGCTCTGGGAACTGAAGAACATGCGTTGGATGGGGGTGCAGAGTTACAGCTTTGCTCTGGAGGGGAAAAGAGGAGGATGCTGTTGTGCAGGGGGTGGCATGAAGGCAGCTGCCGGCAGTGCTGGGTTTGTGGCCTGGACCACAGGGGTGTTCTCGGGGCTCATCTGGTACGTGGCAATTAGGCGCACTTGCCGCAGCGTGGAGACCGACCTTGGGGAAGATGGTCAGACTCGATGGGATGAATCGTGAAAGCAGGGGGGGTGTTGCTGATTTGCAGTTGGTCTTGAGCACATGTGGCTGGTGGATGTGTTCGTAGGAGGCTGGGCTTTAGGAACGGATCTGTGGGTTGGATTCAGGAATGCGCTTTTGGCACTGGGTTTCTTTGTTTGAGGGATAAATGTAGGTTTGCTCCGTGGAATACAATCCCTGCCTGCAGTCAGACTTCAGTGCTCTTAAAAACTATTGGTCTTGAAAGTAATTGGATGGGCATTATTGCTTATGATGTGACAGGAGCAAATAGTGAGAATTCATTATACAAGAGCTAAGTTATCCTCGAGTCTTGGAGCTTACCACCATGGCAGTGAATGCGTTCTGTTTACTGAGCTATTTATCCCAAATCTGTCTCCGTGGGTCTGAGCACTTTCTGTGCAAAGTAATGTGTGTGACTTGTGTTGATTTACAAAAATCCTGTTACATGCTTCTTCGGGGCTGTTTATATTCTTAACTGATCATGTGCCGAAAGAGAAAATGCTGCTGTGACTCAGAAAATGGCAAAGAAGAAAAACAGAGAAGAAAAAAAGTCTCTTTCCACCATGTCTGAATGCTACAGGGACCCCCAGAAGCTCTGTGCTGGGGTCGTTGGTCGCTCTTGCTCCTAAAGGGCAGGAAATAAGTCAAAATTTGCAGACGAGTCAAAATTGCGTTCCTTAAGCAAAAGAAGAGTAGGTGGATGGGATTGCATCAAGCTGTGTTGATAAACAGTGCGATAGTAAAATAAACCTAGTTTTGCATGTGCAAGATAACACACACCAGAGGAAACACTGTCAGGTACTCCTGCCCATTAAAGATTTTTCAACTCTTCATAATTGCTTTGGAATAAAGATCTGACATCAATGTGACATCACAGCAAAAACATCTTCTTTAGTACTGAGGCATTCAAAAAAACCAGACAAAAGAGTAGGTCAGAAAGTACAACTAAAGCGGTTGTGAAGGAGGGTCACTGGTGACGCTGGGTGCTGGATGGTCAAACAGCAGCTGAACACCAACACAGAAAAACAACAAGGGGAAAAAACAGTAGTAGTAGTAGTATTTCATATTCAGTGAAGGTGTTGGACTGACTTCTGCTCAGGAACAAGATTTGCTGCTCAGGAACAAGATTTGGAGCTTACTTTGATTCCAGTCCAAACCTAAAAAAACAAACAAACAAAAAAAAACCCCAAACCAACAGAATTTTTAGAATTGTTATAAAAGGAAAAAAAGAACAAATCGGAAAATATAATTATTAATATCTTTGTATAAATCTGTACTACACCCACATCTTGAAACCCGCATGCAGACTTCAAAAGTAATACTTGAGAAGTTGACAGAGAAAACAGGTGCTCAAAACTTAAACATCTTCCGTTAGAGGTGAGACTAGATAAGACTGCAACTCTCGAGCTTGGAAAGTGCTGAGGAAGGAGAAGGGGGTTGGCAGAAGTTCATAAGTGTGTGATATGGAAAAGGTGAACTGGAAGTGGCTGATCTCTGCCTGTCTCTGCCCGTGAAAGAGCGTGAGGCACTGAATCATAGAGTCATAGAGTCATTTAGGTTGGAGAAGACCTTTAAGATCATTGAGGCCAACCGTAAACCTAACACCGCCAAGTCCACCACTAAACCACATCCCTCAGCACCACATCTACACGACTTGAAACAAGAACATGAAAACTGAATAAAAAGGAGGAGGTTCTCCATATAACATACAGTTAACCTGTACAACTCCTTGCTGAGTGACACACTGAGTGCCAAAAACTGACAGGGGTTCAGGAAACAGTGGGACAAATCTGAGGAAGAAGAGTCATTTGCAGGGTTCTGAATGTGAAGAGACCAGCTCCGACTCAGGGACTCGCTTGTTGTCCAGCAGCAGAGGTCAGGAGCGCGTGGTGGGAGGCATCACTGTTCTCCTTCTGCTCTCTCCTGGTGGTGTTCCCGCTCTCGGCTGTGGCTGGGAGGTCAGAGGACAGCTGGCCTGACCTGGTACGGCTTTTGCTGTGAGCTGAGGGTGGGGTGGGCTTTTCTCTGAAGCCCAAAGCAAGGTTTGCCAGCCCTACAGGGAGGAGTTTTCAAGGCATGGCCTTCTCCTTGGCATCCTCTGTGGCTGCTGAAATGGCTCTGTGGTCAGGCACCTGGCTGGCAGTGGTCCTGTTCCCAGGCTCGAACTTTTCACTCCATGGTGGAGTGCACACAAGCCTGTGCATCTGACCCCTTCAGAGATCTGCATGGCAGAACGCCATGGGATACCATCCCGGAGAGAAGTGTCCAAGAGAGCTAGTTGATATTCCAGGACAACCTCCTCCAAGCTCAGGAATGGCCCATCCTGACAAGTAGGAAACAGGTCAGGGGCAGCAGGAGGCCTGCAGGGATGCACAGGCAGCTCCTCGCTAACCTCAGCCACAAGAGGGAGGTGTAGAGGGGGTGGAAGCAGGGAGAGGTGACCTGGGAGGCACATAGAGACACTGCAGGGATGGGGTTAGGAAAGCCAAAGCCCACCTGCAGTTGAATCTGGCGAGGCATGTGAAGGGAAATGGGAAAGGATTCTCCAGGTGGGTCAGCCTGTTGGAAGAGGGGAGAGCAGTGGACGTTGTTTGTCTTGGCTTCAGTAAGGCCTTTGACACGTGTAAGGCCCTCATAAATGAGCTGACAAAGTATGGTTACCTACGTGGAGAGCGAGGTAGATTGAATACTGTCTGAATGACCAGGCCCAGAGGGTTGTGATCGGTGGCACAAAGTCCAGTTGGAGGCCACTCATTAGTGGAGTACCCCAGGGGTCAATACTGGAGCCATTACTGTTCAACATCTTCATTAGTGACCTGGACATTGGGGCAGAGCACAGCCCCAGCAGGTTTGTAGCCAGTACAAAACTGGGAGGAGTGGCTGATACACCTGATGGGTGTGCTGGCATCCAGACAGCCAGCAGGCTGGAGAAACGGTCAGAGAGGAACCTCATGAAGTTCAGCCAAGGGAAATGCATCCGGGGAGCCTCCAACTGTGGAGGTATACAAAACTTGCCTGGCCGTGGTCATAGAACGGTTTGGGTTGAAGGGACCATTAAAGGGCATCTGGTCCAACCCCCTGCCATGGGCAGGGACATCACACTAGATCAGGCTGCTCAGAGCTCCATCCAACCTGGCCTGGAATGTTTCCAAGGATGGGGCATCCACCACCTCCCTGGGCAACCTAGTCCTGGGCATGCTGCTTGAGCGAGAAGGTTGGACTGGATGATCTCAAGAGTCTCCTTCCAAGCTCAGCTGCTCTGTGAGTTTCCTAACTGGCAGATGTGTGCTGATGCAGCTTTTGAGTCCTCTTGTTGAGCTACATCTCCACAGGAGTAAACCTCCTGTTTGGATAGTTATTTCCAGCATTGCACATCATGTGATGTGTGCTCCCAGAATCCCTTGCCGACCCAGACCCCTTGTTCAGACCCTTTCCTTCAGACCAGTTTATTTTCTGTATAAGGCAAAACGAAAACCGTACTTAGAGAAAGGTGCTCGCCCTGTGGGTTGTGTGTTCTGCAGAGGAGCCCATCTCGGCTGTCTTGTTCCTGTTTGCCCTCTGATCTGGGGGAAATCCCCTCCGTGCCATACCTGTGCCACACGGGTGTTTGTCTGTATAAGCAGCCTGTGTTGAGGCGCAGGGTGCTGGCAAGGGTGGCGGAATGGAGTCGTCTCCCACAGGTGAACAAGTATGTGTCCCATCTGTCTTCTAACTTAGTCTCCAGGGACCCTCACGAAAGAAGGCAGCTGGGAGCACAGTGCCTGGATTGTGCTGGTGGTGGCAGTTTTGCTCAGAGTGGCCCCGTTTCCCCAGGATCCAGCAGGGAAGGGGGAGGCTGTGTGTACGTGTGTGCATTCGCCTGCACCCTTTGCCGAGAGGAAGAACACATCTTTCCACCCTGAAGTCCTCCAGGACTATGTGTCAGGAGGATGTAAAGCCTCTTCCGCACCCAATCATCTATGTCTTCTTGTAGATCATGGTCCTGTTGGTCTTGGCATTGCCTGGCAGGCAATGCATGCAAAGTGCTGACAAACTGGGCTGCTCTGCTAACGTATGACTGGGAGCTGCTGGATCGCAGTAACCATGCTGACACTGGCCATGAAAACCTGGGGCTTCGACAGATTTTGATGAGTTGAATTGGAACAGACTGGAGGATTTTAGCTGCATCCCCGTAGTATGGTGCGTAGTCATGCAACATAAAAGCTTGAGGACGGCCACTGTGGAGCACGCTACAGGTCCTTCAGGCCAGTATCGCGTGCTGCACGGTGGCCAATGGCAGGTGCTCCATGCCGTTATGGGAACAGAATAAGCAACCCAAAATATTATTCCTGCCTGCAGCAATTTTCTGTGCAGAGTCTTCCTGAGCCAGAGGCAATGTCTTTGTATTTAATAGCCTTTAATGGATCATTATTCTGTTAATTTGCCCAATGACATGCAAGTCAAGTGCTTTTACTCTCTCTCCTGAAAAGGAGAAGGAGTCAGGCTTGGCTTTGGTGGAGATGGTGAGACAGTGGTGGTGCTGAACAGTGGGGTGCTGTGTCTTCTGCTCCTGCTGTGACAGAATACTTACAGTGGGGAGACGGGAAACGAAAAAGAAGTTTCCTAAAACATATATATGTGCTCGTCATTCACTCATGGGTTGTCTGAGCACAAAAGTGAAACGGCCTCACTGTTCAGGTAGGGCAAACGGGTGCAAGGTAGAACAAATTGCTGCCTTTGTTACGGTCCTTGAGACCACGTGCTGGAGCCCGAGCAGCACCAGCCCTCCTGTCTGCAGGGGTGGGTGATGTGAGCAGCACCGCCGGAGCCATCAACAACCCAACCAGAAGAAGACGTTCCCCAACAGAGGCACCAGGTGGTTGCAGAAGCACCGTTTCTGCTCTGAACTCTCTGGGGTTCAAAATGTGGCTATTGCCAAAGCACGGAGATGGTGTTGGTGACCGGGCTCGCAGCGTGGCACTGAGCACGGGGGAGCCGTCGGGGGTGCAGGGTGCGTGTTGTCAGCGTTATGGGGTGGAAGTGGAGTTTGGAGTCGGTACCATGCAGCTTTGTGGCCATGGGGTGGCAGTCAGGAGTGCGGGGTGTGGTATGAGGGTTCACATGGCGGTTTTAGGATCCCCTTAATAAATAGGACAAACAAAATGGATTTTTTTCCATTTTTAAAAAATATTAAACATTTGGGCCAATAGATTCCTTGAGAGCAGAAATCAAGAACTAACTAAGGTGCTGTAAGATCACCGCAGCAGATCGATTAACACGATTTGCAGGAGAGTGCTTATTCCATCATCTCTGACTTCACTGGAGGTCTCAAACGTGGGAGACAATTAACATAATGACAGTGTTTGAGGAACAACTTAAAAGTACTTGAGAAAATTATACACAAGTGACTTTAGATTTCAGGAAAATCCTTTGAAATAGTTGCAGGTTTGAATGGATGCCCTGTGCAGTAGAGCGGGGAACAGCATCCACACGGCTTCATTGGCAGTTGGGGTAGGGTATGTAATTTACTCTTTTTTGGCTTAATATGGTGAAAACAAAGCTACGAATATATGGAGGGGTATATTTGAGAACATAAGATACTAGGCTGTATACTGAATAAAAGTATTTTCTTCTGTGGAATCAGCCCCTGGGGAAGCAACATTTCTGAGTTGTAACTTCCCGAGCGTGTTGCCGGTACCAGACGGTTGAGACAAGGTCTGCGTGGGCAGAGGGTGAGGGACTGTTTGGGGATGGGTCCCCCACCTCTCACTGATCTCACTTTGACGCATAGCTGCAGTTAAAGAAAGGAGAGAGCACGAGGCTGCTCCGCAGTCGAGGTGTGCTGGGGTGCATGCAACCAAGGTCACCAGAGGGCAATGAGAGCCTTCCCCAGCCCGCTGAGGATGAGGAGCACGGGACAGGGCTCAGCAAACCTAATCTGGTCTGAAATAGCAATAAGGCAAACAGGGAGAGATGTCTGAGCGTGTTCTTACGAGAAACAGGCAATCACAAAGGGAATTGACTTGTCTGATGAACTATGGGAATTGACTTCTCTGATGAACTATGTTAAGGAAAGAGATTAAAGTTATTCGAAATTAACTCTATAAAATTAAGAGCCCACATTCTACATGGCACAGCTGGAAAGGAAAAGAATTGGGAGTAATAGACAACGTAGGATTTACTTTTTTTTTTATTATTCAATCACGGGGATTAGTTGAGCAGGGAGAGAGATTACAAGTGTGAGTATTCACAAGCCATCTGGACGGGCCTCCCTTTAGAAGAGAGGAAAAATATGAAGTCTCTGAGCAGGGATTTCTGTGCCCTTAGATGCTGTGACTGGACAAATATGTCAATACACAGAATTATAGAATAATTCAGGTTGGAAGGGACGTCTGGAGATTTTCAGCATCACCAGTTGCTCAGAGCAGGGCCAACTAGACCAGGTTGCTTTGCATGTCTCCAAGGTCGGAGGTCCCACAGCCCCCTTGGGCCTTCGTACCAGTCTTGGCTTTCAGGGTGAAAAAGTTTTCTGTATATCTCATTGTAATTTCTTGTGCTTCAGTTTGTGACCATGGTCTCTTGTCCCATCCCTGTGCACCTCCAAGAGTCTCTCTCCTCTGTACGGTCTCCCATGAGGTAGTTGCGGGTGGCAGTGAGGTGTCCACCGTCACTCCTCCAAGCTGAGAAAGCCCGGCACCCCCAACCTCCCCTTGCACACTTCAGTCTGCTCAGGTGGGCTGAGTGAGCAAACCCGTAACATGATCAGTAAAATCACCCAGGAATCATTGGGACTGCACCCGTAATTTGTTATTTCTCCTTTCCCCTGACATGTAAGAGAGCGGTACCTGTGTTTGCCCCGCACGGATGCAGTTCAGTGGCTGCCGTTTCCTTCTCATCCCTGGGTCCTGTTCAGGGGTCATCCATCCCTCTCGGCAGTGTGGACATAGCTCATACTCCCCCATCGATATCAGCATCTTTGGCTACGTCAGGCACTGGCATCCCCATCCCCTGAGCATCTCCTCTGCACATTGGTTTCCTCGGGCTGTACAGAGCCGTGCCAGTGGTGGGGACATACGAGCCAAGAGCTGGTTGCCATTCTTCCAGACGGGACCAAGGAAAAAGAGTTGCTCTGGATTTCCTCAAGCTGTCTCATGGCTGTGTGTGGCTCTGCAACAACTTCCTTCATTTTTTTCCGTTTTGCAGCCTATTTATTGGCTCTTCTTGCCTCATCCGTCCACAGCGCACTTAGTTTAGGATTGGTATTAAAACACGATGAGTGGGTGGAACCCTCCCTGATTCCTGCTCCTGCCCATTCCCGTCTAGGAGGCCAGCAGCAGGCAGGGAGTTGGAAATCGCATCGGCTTTTTCTGTCGTTGTGACTAATTAGCAAGCCTGGAGAGAAGCTGTGTTATGGGCAGGGCTCAGCGAGGAGCATGGAGAGCCGCAGGTAATGGCCTCGCGGGACAGGGTGTCGAAAACACCCCTGCAAAAGGAGTTTCATGCTTAGAAACGGGGCATGAATCTTTGAGAAATGGATTGTGCAACTTGAGCTGCTGGCCAGACGGCGGCAGCGGGTCTGGAGAGGTCGCTGCTTTGGGTGCGTTACAGGCAGTGGGATTCTACAGCAGTAAGCCCGTCAAGTTGGGAAAAGGTAATTTGCACTGGGCTGGTGCAGCCTTCATTTCTATAGCAACCAAAGGGTAGAGGGAGGAAATTAAATCTCTTCTTGAAAAGGATTTTGTATAATCTCACTTGTCAAATTAACGTGCCTTCAAAATAGTCTTTTAAGATCTTTTGGTGAACGGTATCTTTTGGGACCACTTACCTCTTTCCCCGAGAGTTTCAAGAACAGGAGATGGGAGAAGCGCGCTCCCCCCAGGCCCGTGCTTTCCCTCGGCAGTCCTTGTGCCTGGGTCCTGCGCCAGACTGCTCAGCCTTTTCTGAAATTTAGGATTTCGGAATTGGTGGGTAATACAAGGCTTTATGGCCTTGTATATGAGAAATAGGACCAGGCAGTGATACGACGAACTCAGTGAAGCAGAGCATGGCCAGCAGCATGAGCTGGTAGGAAAGGTGCCTGAGCTGAGCAGCTCCAGCCTTCAGGGCTGCTTGTGACGACTGAAGGAGCATCGGAAAAGGGAACTGTTTGCTCAACCCCCTTCATTCTCTTCTTTAAAAAAATATTCAGGGCGACTGGTTAACAGTTTGAAAAGCAGGCCCTGGGAAGCTGTACAAACAATCTGTCCAAAAATTATTTGCCCAGTGCAGAAAAGTTCCTGGGGTTTCCTGTTAGTTTTTCCTTTCTTTTTGCAGCTGAGTGCCTGATGTCACTGCCACCAATGTCGCTGTGGGTGAAAGGCCGGAGCAAAGGGCTGGTGGTGGGGTGATGGGAGGGATGGCGCGCACTACACGTGGTATTTGCCAGGAGACTTGGTCAAGGGAGTCCCATTTTCTGCAGTGTATTTGCAATCATTTTTGGTCGGGTAATAGACAGAATATAACCAGGACTTGAAAGAGGTGACAACTGGTAGAGCTGTTGGTCACTAAACAGCTCGTCTGTCCGAGACTAAAGTCCTTCTGGCTCCTGCTCTCTCTCGGTTTGAAAGCCTTTGAAGCACATACCTGCTTAGCGATGGATTCCTGTAAGGCATTTTACTCCGAGAGGTTTTGGAGTCGTGGGTAGTTCTCGGCAAGCATCAGCAGGGCAGCAGCTGATGACACATACAGGATGTTAGGAAATAGGAAAGAAATAGAAAGTCTACTAAAAATAGCATTATACCTCTATGTAAATCTGCAGTTTGACAGTCTCTTACTTGCAGTGGTACTTTAGCCACCTGAATAAGAAGAATTAGAGAAGGTTCAGAGGCAACCAACAAGGGTGACCCAAAGCACAGACCACTTCTCATTTGAGAAGAGGTGAAATAGGCTGGAACTCTTCAGCTCGGGGAAGAGGTGCCCAAGGAAGATTTGACAGAGTTTATGAAATCATGAGTAGGCAAGGAGAAGGTGAATATGGAACAATAGTGATTTCTCAGTACAAAGGAATGAGGTGGCACTCTGTGGAATTAGCAAGCAGCAAGATTAAAATAAAACAAAGTACTTTGTCACACTGCAGGTGATTAAATTGTAGAATTTATTCCTACTGCATGTTGTAGAGGCCAAAAATATAAATGGTTTTGAACTGGGAGTACAAAATTACTGAAGAGTAAATTTGTGACCAAGAAACGCTGTGAGTTGTTCAGGAGCTGTAGGTGAGGAATGCGGTTACTGGCTTTCAGATGCGGGGAAGGTGTCACATCAGGGGATCATTGGTCTTTACTCTGTTTCCTATGCTCTCTCCTTTGCTGCTTGTTATTGACCATTATTCACAACAGGATGGTGGTGTCACCGAACCCCTGGTCTTCTGCAGTGCCCTGTCCTCGTATTCTGGTTTGCGAAAGGACATGAGGTGGAAGGAGTCAGCCTCCCTCCGTACTCCAGCATTGAGTGTCATTGAACACTCAAGACTAACTTCAAAAAAACCAATAGACCAATAACCACAAAGTCACAGATTCCATAGAGGGTGTGCTCTTGTTCTTTCATGCTAGCTGGAAGAATAAAACCAGCTAGACCATGTTGAACTGTTTTCATTTCTTCTCAGCCACCTGTAGAGATGAAGATGACTTGGTTGTTTTAATGTTTTACAGCCATCAAACTTAGTTGTTTGTCTTCCATGTTCTTTGGTTGGTCTTTGAGAACTTTATTTTCCTACCAACCGTTTGATGTCTTTGAGCAAGGCATGGATGTTTTCTGTGATGCTGCACTTTGTGTAATGGTTTTCTCCCATCTACTGACTGGGGTGGAGGAGAGGCTTTTGTCATCTATTTTTAGTGGAGAAATTCATCTTGTGTAACTTCAGACAGTGCAGTACCCTCTACCTGACCTTATCGTCAGGGTCCTCTTTATGGTATGGAGTAGCAAAAGGGGAGTTGCAGGGTGCAATTAATTTCCGTCTAAAACAGTCATTTAAGTCGGGTGAATCATGACCTCGTTGTGCATCTTTCGCTCCATAGGTTATGAGGGAACCACAGCAGTAGTAGCACACAGGGAGACGTGCACACCGTCACTGTCTAAACTTAGGCAAGATGCGTCCTACTCAAGGTGTTGACAACAAAAAGCTCTTCTTTTAACTATCCAGTTAAACCCGTGTCCTGGTTTGAGGTAAAACAGGACCGATTTTGTTCAGTAACTTTGCTTCTTAGCCAGGCCTCTTCTAACTACTGAAATTAACAGCATATTGTGCAATGTTTGCTCTCAGAGTGATAAGACCAATGTTTATAGTTGATGCCCAGACATAGTATGCAGAGAGGCTCTTGCTTATCCTTATTGCCAACCAACTTTGTTATTTGCCCTGTTGGAGGGTTGGAAGCAGAAAAGCGCAGTGGGGTCCCACCTGCGGGGAGGAGCGGACAGGACAGGTGACCCAAAACTGACCAACAGGGTATTCCATCCCATCTGCCTCATGCTCAGTATAAAAGCTGAGGGGTCAAAGGGTCATCTCTCTCTCTTCAATGGCTGACATCTGAGGAGGACTCTCTCTGTTCGTCTGCCTTTGGTCCCGATCCTGAATGCAGATCCAGAATCCGGTTCCCGTCCGTCACTGTGTCCAGCCTGCCTCTCTCTTTGAAGAGGGGTAGAGGGCAACATCTGTCAGTCCCGTCTGGGGTCCCCCACATCCCCAGTGGCCAATTTGGCCTCAACCATGACAGATTAATTGGCACCCAACATGGGGGTCAAGCAGGGTTGGACCAGAGCTGTGAGAGATTGCCTGTATAGTTTGAATTCCAGCTTATTCAGAGATTAGAACAGACAGCTCACATCATGTCGTTCTTAAATGAAATGTTATATCGTGCCTTTAATGGGCATCGCGTTATGGATTCCGTTACTAATTACACTTTCAGTTTTACTTTGGGAAAGTTTACTTACTGGTTTGATGCAGGAAAATTGCACAGTAAAATCTGACTTCAGATACATTCCCAAATATGATGTGACTCATCCCCTGTGATCAGTGCCTTTCCGTGTTGCACCAGGAGTTGCTGCTGCTGTGGTCCCTTCCCCGTGTTGTGCCCCAGTACTGTGAAAGTCTTCAGCATCGTTATTGTTGTTTACTGACTTGGGGACCTGAAGGAGCAGAAGAGGAACCCACAGCCACTCTGTTGACTTCAGCTCCCCAAAGCTTTAGAGCATTGGGGCAGGTGTCATCCTTCCCCCGTCTGGAGAAGAATACTTGCTTGATGAGGGACAGAAGACACTGCGAATGCCCTCAGTGAGTCACTGCAAATCCGGCAGATTTGTAGGCAGCATGAGAATTCAGAATCATGTTGACAGATAGAAACTATTGTTTGAAAATGCTTAGATGCAATTCAGTAAAGAGAAATGCAAATTACCACAGTTGCAGAAAAGCGATCAGCTGTGCAAATGCAGGAGAGAGAAGAATGGAGAAAAAGTTCAGAAGTTACAGTGAATCCTAAGCTGAACATCGGTTAGCAATACCAAAGCGTTGTAAAAACCAAAGATAATGGGATATTCAAACAGAAGTCCAGCAAACATTCTCCTTAGCTTAGCACTGGACCAGTATGAATTGAGATGCTGCACTGAGTGAGTGCATGGCAACAGTCTTCAAATGCCTAATTTAAACTGCAGAGGTGGGATTAAACTCTGCACCGTGCCTTCTTGAATAGGACAAGAGGTAATCTGCAACAATCACAGCAAACAAAATTTTAGCTAGGCAGTAGGAGAAAATTTCTAATTATAAGGGTAGCATAGCATTAGAAAAGATTGTCTAGGTAGTTATTTAGAGGTCTCTCATTGGAAAATAAAGAACATTTTAGACAAATGTCTGTTAGGAATGTTTTGGTATAATTGATCCTGCACCGGGACAAGCTTTCTTCAAATCACTTGCAGATGGGGTTTCTGTGATTTTTTTATTATCGTTCCTGAGCTAAATGTCGACAGTCCTTCATCAAGTGTTCCAGTCCTGGTGGATGGGCTCCAGGCTACATGTATCACGACAAGACTTGGTAGTCGTTCCTTGAGTGTCATGGGGAAAGGGAAACAAACATCTCTCATCGACGTGAGCAATTGTAAGTGATTTGTACTTATTTCCAGAAAGCAGTTAAAAGCAGGCAGTACAGGAAACTGCCATACCTCTCTGAGCTGTATCATTGTCTGCAGAAGCTAGAAATATGAAAAGTACTGTAGATTCTTACAGTATCTTCTCAGTGAATTTTGGTGGAGTTGTTTGCTTTTGATTAGAGTCTGCTGGTTCTTGTTCTTCCAGGCAGATAATCAGATCATTATAAACAAACGAAATTAAAAAAATGTTGTCACATGTTCTTTCCTCCAGCACTTCTTCAACTCACAGTAGTTCAATTAAACAGGTAAGAATTAGCAAAAATGTTTTCTGTTTTGATAAAATATGAGAAGGGGCGATTATGTTTAATTTGACTTCCTGTGTATAACAGCCCATTAAATTCTAAGTAGATGTTGTATTTGATTACAAAGACTTTTGGTAGGCTAAAACATGGCATATTCGCAAGACTAAACTGTTCTTTGCTTCGAGAGCCCTTCGACAGTTTTGGGATTTCACAGACAGTTTTCCAGCGGGGGACTAGTGTCATAGGATGCAAAGGAGGTGAAAAGTCCTGGATATTTGTACCAGTCTAATTTGGGACATTGTTTGTTCCCCTCCTCAAATACAGTAGTTGTTTGACTCAGAGCACGCAAGCATCCTTGCACAACCTCAGGGGACTGGCTTGCCCCAGCCGTCGTCGTTTGTCCTGTTCTGACCAGTTTTTGTGTTTCAGCTTTCCCTGAAGCAGCATCCGCAAAGGAGGGAGCAGGCAGGAGCAGGCGGGGGTGTGGGCATCGCACATTTCAATATCGGAAGCGATCCCAGCTTCCAACCGCCTCATCCGCTCCCATGGGTAATTTGGGAAGCAAAAGTCCACCGCTTCCTTGACGTGGTGTTCAGTGTTTAGTTGCCCTCTCCAGTGGCAATTCTGCCTTATTCCAGGGCTCTTGACTCACAGCTCGAAATCTGATCTTTTTCTCAGCATTGTTTGAAAATTCTAAAATACTGAAAGCATTTTTCTTTCAGTATGTACCTATGTATAGAGATCTAGATGCCTCTTGACCTTCTCTTTCATAGGAATAAATCAAGCTGATTTTCACATTGTAAGACTTCCTTTCCTACTCCTGGGATTCTTTTTTCATTGCCTTGTGGTCTCGAATGTTGTCCCGTCATTCTTGAAGACGCCAGCTGTTCTCTTCTGGTAATGTCATGTGTACAGTGGGAAGAGCGTTTTGTTTCCACTGCGCCATTTTGACAAGTGGAGCGATTGCCTTTCTTCGCTTGATTGTAGTGGGAGCTGAGGATGTGGCAGTATATCCTTTTTGAATTGTTGCTTTCCAAGAATGTCTCTTATCTTGAAAACAGAGCCTGCATTGTTGATACTTTGCATTTACCTGCAAGTGTTAAAAACTTTTTTTGTCTGGAGTATTTAGTGACGCAGTCCGGATCGCTCTGACAATCGCTTCCTCTCTGCTGTGGCAGCGTTCTTTGTATCCTCTTCAAACACAAAGATCTTGAGTTTCTAAATCAGGGGTTTACATTGTTATTCACAAACAGGATATGGCTTATTCAAAGAGTCTCTCCAATCACTAAAATTATTTGGGGTGTTTCCCAGTACCTGTGTGGTCAGCCCTGGGACTGCTGCCACGCTCGTGTGACCACGGTGAGGTGGGACGCAGCTCAGCGGTGCAAAGGTCGGACAGTTTTGGCATAGACACCGCCTGCAGTACGGATTAGGACTAGTCCTTGTGCTGTGACTGGAGGCAACTGCCCACGCGGTGTCTGTCTCCTTTGGATTACATTTTTTGGCCTGTCAGTGAGCACACTTTTCATATACTAATATGTCCTATGAGAAGGTTGCATGGAGTTAATTCATGTGCAGTGGTACCAAACCCTTGAGCCACAGTACATGGTCTCCTGTGGTTGCCATCATCAATTATATTGGGATATTGACAAGATGCTTGACAGGATCGACCTCACGTTAACCACACCAATGAGATTTCCTATTCGATATTCCAAATAAAGCAGCATTCTGCCACTTTACTTAGGACTGGAGCCAGGCTGGTGGTTTATAGTTCTTGTGTCATTCCTGGCAGTCCTTCCAGGGTCTGGAATTTCCCAAGTTTCCAGAATTTCTTAAATACTGACATTTGTTACTGAGATCGTGCCTTAGCTGATTTCCCTAAAGCTCTTCGGTGTAAAGCATTCTGCCTTTGGATTTGAAAATGCTTTATTTTAACAGACGCTGCCTCGTGCTCTCCGTAGAGGTGACAAGTTTTCTATTCCACCCACATCGTTCTAGTAGCAGATGACAGTGCCCTTCTCTCTTCCAAATTCAGCACCGAAGTACCTACTGGACACTTCTGCCTTTCCTACGTCACAGTTCACATTTCCTCACCCACCTCAATGCTGGTCTTATACTTAAGCCATGTCTAACTTGTAGGTGATCTCTTCTTGCACTGGCAATTCTGTAGGTGCTATGAAGAACACCTGTTGAAATAGTAGTTGGTGTATACTACAGCGTGTAAATGCTCTTGAAGGAGTGAGATGCTTCAAGAGAAATCATGAACCTTCACAGTCAGCAAGTGAACAAAATGTATTTTGCCCATTGTAACCCATGCAGAGTCACCTCTCTAGAGAGCTTTGTGAGACCAGATGACTTCAACAGGACTCATTCTAACCTTCCAGCCAAAGCAGGGTCTGCAGCATCACTTGTACTCAGTTAAAACCAGAGAGGTTTCTAGTACAGGTTTGTTGGCTCATTTGTATTAAACTGTCCTTGGGCAAATGTTTGCCAAGATCTTTATGCCAGTGGTGTCCTGAAGATCAGATGCAGCACGTGCTCTTGGTTTGCAGTGGCATTTTCTCTCGGATTGTGTGCCTGGAGTTCAGCTGCCTGTAGCTCTTCCAGCGAAGTAACTCGTGACTTGTGCTAAGATTACAGAGAAGGGTAATTCAAACCCTTGTGATACATCTGCTAGGAACACGCTTTGTAAGAATGAGGACTAAAAATGTGATGCAAATCATCTAGTCAGAACAGAAATGCTGTGATCGCTGTTTTACTGCTCGCTTACCCATGTGAGCTTGATCTGATCACGACACAGGGGCTGTGCAGGATGGGGGGATGCCCCTCACACCTGTGGGTCACGACAGATGGGCTGGAGTCTGCTGGCTGGGGGCCGAATACTTTGGCAATAATGCAAAAGCTTTTAACAGCGAGGGTAATTTATTGTTAAGCAGCTGAAGAATGCGCTGGACTCCCCTCTGTGGGGTCACCCATCGGCACTGGGAAGACGTGCATCTGAGCAGGGCTGACATGGAGATCTGCAGCCTCTTCTTTATGGGAAGCTGCCCTCAGTGAAGACACTCTGATGAAAATCCACCTTCCTCGAGGCAGGGGGGTGGGACCGATGGGTGAACAGGACTGCCACAGTGAATGCCTGATGCCTCTCTCTGCACCTCATGCCACCGTTGACCGCGGGTGCCGGAGGCGAGCGCCGCTGTGCCAGGATGCGTTGGGGCAGAGCTCTGCGGCTGCCTGGCCAGGAGCTGACCGCCTCCATACTGCGTCCTCTCGTGCCACGGGTGGTTGTTTGGGCGTAAGCTGGCTGGGCCGGGGGTGTCTGTAGTTGTCCACTGCCTGCAAGGCCGGCTGCACCCTCAGGGCTGGACAGACCTGAGAAGGGGGTAGTGGGGGCAGCCAGAGGGCTGGAGGGACTGTGGAGGAGAGGCTGCTGTGGCGGGGTGTGCTCAGCAGACCTGGGTTCCTGCGCTGGTGCCTTAGCTCCACCATCACTGGCTGCTCATGGCCTGGACAGGTGTACTCTTCACTTGGTAAAAAACTGGCTGGATAGCCATGCCCAGAGAGTGGTGGTGAATGGAGTTAAGTCCAGTTGGCGTCCGGTCACAAGTGGTGTTCCCCAGGGCTCAGTGCTGGGGCCTGTTCTCTTTAACATCTTTATCAATGACCTGGATGAGGGGATCGAGTGCACCCTCAGTAAGTTCGCAGATGACACTAAGTTAGGCGAGCATGTTGATCTGCTTGAGGGTAGGATGGCTCTACAGAGGGATCTGGCCAGGCTGGACCGATGGGCTGAGGCCAACGGAATGAGGTTCAACAAGGCCAAGTGCCGGGTGCTGCACTTGGGTCACAACAACCCCATGCAGTGCTACAGGCTTGGGGCGGAGTGGCTCAAAAGCTGCCCAGTGGAGAAGGGCCTGGGGGTGTTGGTCAACAGCTGGCTGAATATGAGCCAGCAGTGTGCCCAGGTGGCCAAGAAGGCCAACAGCATCCTGGCCTGTGTCAGGAATAGCGTAGTGAGCAGGACTCGGGAAGTGATCATCCCCCTGTACTCGGCACTGGTGAGACCCCACCTCGAGTACTGTGTTCAGTTCTGGGCCCCTCACTACAAGAAGGACATTGAGGGGCTGGAGCGTGACCAGAAAAGGGCAACGGAGCTGGTGAGGGGTCTGGGGGACAAGTCTTATGAGGAACGGCTGNTGACAGGATGAGAGGAAATGGGTTCAAGTTAAGCCAGACGAGGTTTAGGTTGGATATTAGGAAAAATTTTTTCACTGAAAGGGTTATCCAACATTGGAATAGGCTGCCCAGGGAGGTGGTGAATTCACCATCCCTGGAGGCGTTAAAAAAAGGGTAGACGTGGTACTTGGGGATATGGTTTAGAAGTGGGTTTTGTCAGGTTAGGTTAATGGTTGGACTCGATGATCTTAAAAGTCCCTTCCAACCTTAATGATTCTATGATCACTTCCCAAGCACCGGCGGTGCCAGGAGCGGAGTAGGTCCCTGGTCACCTCCTGCCTGCAGGCAGCCCACCCCCAACCACTTCACTGCTGTGTCCATCCCTCCCTGCAGAGCCCACTGGGGAGGTCCAGGTGACACCAGCCCTGGCTGGGGAGGGGGCTGGCCAAGGGGCTCGGGCTTGGCGCCTGGCGAGCAGAGCGGCTCCAGAGGCTGCCAGAGAGGCTGGAGCTGGGCACTGCCGTGTCCTGGCTTCCCAGCGTGCCCCAGCCGCATGGCTTCTGGACCACCCCACCAGTCACGGGCAACCTGGCCAGGTGGGGAGCTCCTGCCGAACGCCATGGCCCGCTCAGGGTGTAGATACTCCTGGAGTTCAAACAACAGTAGTAATGGGTCTTTGTTTTGTGATTTGAATTTATTCCGGTTAGAACAACATTTAATATGCTGACATCAGTTACGGGGATTTGAAAGTAGCTTCTTGGCCTGTCTTCTGTAGGAGATGCTGAGGAAGAGAAGATTCATTCTAGAGGAATGACTATAGCTGGTTCTGGCACTTCACATAAAGGCCAAGTAGGGTTTTACTTGAGTGAGGGAAAATTCAATCACCAAATGGGAAACGGGATGTTTCAGTCAGAGATGTCGCTTAATAATGGGTCCCCCTGGTGTTCTGGAAGAGCTGTTTTCATCCTCACAAAATTAAATATCTCACTTTCTCCAGTGGGTTTCATAGGTCTTGTGGCAAGAGGAGGTTGAACTGCAGATCTCGGAGGCAGCTGACCTGGGGAATCAGAGAATCAATGAGGTTGGAAAAGACCTTTAAGATCATCGAGTCCAACCATTAACCCAACACTGCCAAAACCACCACTAACCCATGTCCCCCAGCACCACCTCTGCATGTCTGTTAAATCCCTGCAGGGATGGTGACTCCACCACTGCCCTGGGCAGCTTGTTCCAGCGCTTGACAACCCTTTCCAGGAAGACATTTCTCCTAATACCCATCCTAAACCTCCCCTGGCACAGCTTGAGGCCATTTCCTCTTGTCCCATCACCTGTTCCTTGGGGGGAGAGACCGCCCCCCCCTCGCTACCCCCTCCTGTCAGGAAGCTGTAGAGAGCGAGAAGGTCTCCCCTCAGCCTCCTCTTCTCCAGGCTGAACACCCCCACGTCCCTCAGCTGCTCCTGATCAGACGTGTGCTCCAGACCCCTCACAGCTCCGTTGCCCTTCTCTGGACACGCTCCAGCCCCTCAGTGACGCTCCTGAAGTGAGGGACCCAGAACTGAACACAGTATTCGAGGCAGGGCCTCACCAGAGCCAAGTACAAGTGAGCTGCTGCTGCTTTCTCAACCGCATGAGTGTTGAACTGCTGAAATGACCCTGATGGTGGACAAGGCTTCATGGTACAGGCAATGGCAGAAGAAATAAGTGTGTGACAGTAACCTGCAGTGTTTAGCACTCTAAAGAAAAGTGTTTTGCTTGCGTGTTAATCAGATTAGCTCTGGGCACACGAGTGAGATGCACCAACCAACTGCATCTTTGAAGCACTTTGCCAACCTGCTGTGAGCAGCAGCGTGCACAGCTGATGGCACTTCCCGGGAAGGGCAGATCCCAGCGCATGGGGAAAAGGCACAGAAACACTGCTGAGTGCAGACTGTAGGTAGAGGTGATGGCAGAGAGCAGACGAAGCCGTGGGGTGTTGTGTTGGTACAACATGAGCATGGTTTGAGCAAGGAAAATTGACAGTCTTAAAACTTCTCTCCACTCTTCTTTCCATCTCCAGGACTGCACTTGTTACTCATTCCTGTCTATAGACAATGGTTTCAAACTGGAAGAGGGGAGATTTAGATGAGATATCAGGAAGAAATTCTTGACTGTGAGGGTGGTGAGCCCCTGACGCAGGTTGCCCCGAGAAGCTGTGGCTGCCCCATCCCTGGAGGTGTTCAAGGCCAGGTTGGACGGAGCTTGGAGCAACCTGGGCTGGGGGGAGGTGTCCCTGCCCAGGGCAGGGGGATGGAGCTGGATGGTCTTTAACGGTCCCTTCCAACCCAAACCATTCTGTGATAAATAATGAGTTAAGTCTGTCAGTAGCGGGCCTGAAAGCTAATTTTCTCTGGTATAATTATCAGATTCATAACTGATACTACAGCCAAAAAAAAAAGCCTTTACGTTACCCTGCAGTCCTTTCTGCCGTGTTTGTGAAGGGCATCTTCAATGGCAGTATTAAGGCGTGCAGCAGATAAGTCTGTCCCTCGCTCTCTGGCCAGACCAGTTACCTCCAGCTGTGAATGGTGTGGCACGGGGCCCGAGCTGGACCACCTCCGCTTGCTGCAGCTGATGCAGCTGCTCCCCTCCTGCGGCGCGGGAGCGTAGTGTCCTCGGATGAGGAGCGTTCGCATCAGCCCCGAGAAGAGTGTGTGGAGCTGCCCATATGTTAGCTGCACATATTTGCATGTATGAATACTAACACTCATGTGCACAGCGGGAAAAACATAATAACAAATCACAATAGGTTTTATAATTATTTTGCCTGGGTGTAAATTACTGCTGGAGCTGCAGGGCAGAAGAGAATCAAACCATAAATCTGTCCCCCTTCCTCCGTACACCAACTGCAGCGCTGGCTTCAGAGCAGTGGCGGGTGCTGGTACGCTGCTGCTGCAAATGTTTTGTGAGGGTGATTTTCTTGTAATGTTTGTTTTGTTAGGAATGCTAATTAACTTTCAGGCTGGTGATTACTTGGAACACTTATCTTTAAAGAAAGTAGTATTCTGTTTGCTTTCCTTAAGTTTCTGCTACATTTATGTTCTTTTCTGTCTTTTCAGGAATAGTTGTCACAGTTGCTATATGTGTTCCCATGGTGCAAGTATTAATTATCAAAGTATTTCCATTTCTATTACTGTCTTGGGGTTTTTCACGATGTGGTCTTCTATACAAAAACTTTTTCATTTCCTCGTTGTTTAAACTGAAGTGGCCTAACAAATATGTAGTATAAGAAGTCAAGAAGTCAAAAGCATTACATCGCTAATAAATGTGGTCTTTTTTTCTACTTCACCATCCCCTGGTGTTAAGAGAAGTCTCTGGCGTATTACTCCTGCGCGGTGACTCCAGGGTTGTTAAGAGTTTGAATGAGAGTAAGGTGAACCTTGGAGTCCCCAAGGCGGAGGTGATGGCTGGTGTCTGCAGAGCTGCCGGTGCAGTCTGTATCGTGGTGTCTGCAGCCTCGGTAGGTGATCTGGTTGGCTTTCCTGTTCTTTAGACAGCCACAGCAACGCAAGGGTTCAGATCTGTTATGTTCTTCAGCTTCTTCAGCTTCCTTGAGTAGCAGCCATGCCTGAAAGCTATTTTCCACATTTGTTTTTTCAGCAGATTATTGCTTTCTCCCATACAACCCTCATCACGACGTTACATGCCTATGTCACGGTCATATTGGCCTTTTCATTTTCAGAAGACTGCTTGTAAGCTTAATACTGTGACAAACAGCTTGCTTAGCAGCCAGGGGAGCTGGGATGAGCGCATTGTGTATGCGCTGCATCGATTTCCGATACAGCCCATCAGTGGCGAGCGAGGCACTCTTGAACGTCAGTGCAAGCTCTTCCACAGTGGAGCTCAGCAGGGGGTTTCAGCTGCGAGGCCGTGGGATGCGCTGGTGGAGCGCGGGGGCCTGCTGCCCGCAGGAGCGAGCCCTTGGCTGGGGAAACAACCCCGCTGGCTTCTCAGGTGGCTGCTGTGCTGTGGTCACGTTCCAGTTGGGAGAGGGGTCTGGGGTGGTCTTTCATAGCAGCGCGGGTCATTTCTAGGTGCTTTTTCGTGGGTGGGAGAACACTTGAGGCTGCGGACAGCCAGCAGGTATTCTTATCAGTACAAAGGTAAAGGGAATAAATATGTTTCTGGAACGGGTTCCTGAAAGAGATATTTGGGTTTTGTCTGCAGTCCATGTGATGGGTGTGTGACAGTGAGGAAGGGAGGAGGGGGAAGAAAGGGGAGGTGATTGATTATTAACTGAAGTACAGTAATGTAAAACTAAATTGATTATTAACTAAAGTTCGGTAAAAGGGGCTCGTGCCAGACGGCGACAGACTCTCAGTGATTCACATCTCCATCGCTCTGCTCCATCGGCTGGACATGGAGCAAAGGAGTGCTCGTATTGAATATTGGCAGCATTAGGGTTGTGCAAACAGAATTCCGCTAACGCTGCTCCGAGCTGTGTCAGTGGAATGGATGTCTCTGTCACTGATGTCACTGAAGTAGCTGATAAACACAGGAGGCCGCTTAGTGAATTAATCGTTTTTCATGTGAAGTCTTTGCTCGTTGGAAACCCACTATAAGCACTGAATGTGAAATTACCAGCGTGTAAGGTATTAAAAAAGAGGGTTTGTTTCTGGGTGTTGGTGTTATAAACAGAGATGACAAAATATATTGTGAGAGCCAGAGTGTGTTAACCTAAAGGTATTCCTAATTACAGTGAAAAGTTAATGATAATTATTACAGGGAAACGTGTCAGACCCAAGGGAAGCAGTCATATTAGAATGAGAATTGTGCGAATTACTGGGTGTCATGAGTACGACATGAAAAAGTGAGTCCAGGAAGAAAGGACAGTGATGGAGCCTGCTGTGCGGGGCTCACCTGGGAGGGTATTCCAGCTGGCCTTTTCTGCCACGGTGCCCTGCGGCGTGGTTTTGCAAAGAGGACCCATCCGGTATTGTGAGATATGTTGTTTTCATCTGATGAGTAAATTTGCGGAATGACCTTTGCATGATGCTGCCCCTTAAAATGAGCCGGGAAGCTGAGCTCGGTCTGTGTCAGCGGTCAGTGGTCTCTCTCAGCCAAGGCAAGGTGAGAGACGAAGGTTCACCAGGGGCTCTGCGTGTCACCCTGGCTGGAGCCATGCACAGCCCCACTGCTCCTTGTCGAGGGACCACCACGGATCAGAGACGTTGCAGCTCCTACCTGGTTTGATTTGTGAGAGAGCAGTTCAGGTAGACAACCGAAGGCATAAAACCAAAAAACGTCATTCGTTTTTTTTCTCATTCTGAAGGTGCTAAGCCATTTATTAAAGAGGCAGGAGCTGTCGGTTAAGTCCATAAAGGATGTGTTGATCAATAGCAACTGCACCGCTTGTGCTGAGTCTGGAACAGCTGCAGTCGCAGTGTACATGTGATGTGGACGTGCCCGCATGCCGAGGGTGTTCCTGGTTGCAAACGTCATGGAAGGGATCGGCATATGCACGTGTGCAGTCAGGGGAGAAACCTTGCCTCAGAGCTAGCAGCTGCTGGTGGTGGTGGGAGTGCTGTCCTGGGACACATTGCAATGATCAGAGCTGAGACGAGGGCATTTGGTGTTGTGACACATACACAGCTGCCTCAAGGTGGGCACAGCCATTCATGGCATCGCCAAGAAAGTATAAAGGTCCCCTCTGACTCATCCCATGAACCAGCCGATGACAGGAGCCTGCTGGCACTAGAAGTCATCCCTGTGGATTGCTGGAACAGCAAGGGAGCAGCTGGAGCATAAGATGCTGCATACATGACATCTGTTCTCTTGGAGAAATTAAATTATTGCTATTGAGCTCTTAGAAAATTGCGACTAAATTGGTCAAATCTCAAGCTGCAGCAGTACACCTGGTAAAATAAAACAGTTTGTAAAACAGAAGGACAAAGCGATGCCTCCACTGATGAAAACCGTTGAAAGTCAGTTCCAACATGTGACCCTCAGGCAAGTTACTGCATCAGTCGATGAGGTTTTGGGTGATGTCAGAAAGTATCGCAGCTATCACAAGGAGCTGGATTTACCTTTAATGCAAACCAGTGTGACTTGAAGGAACAGTGCCCATATCTTGGGCCACATAAGCATCGGTGCCATTAAATAACTCAAAGAGAAAGACTGGAGGCTCTCTCCAGGGTGCAGCAGTTTCCAGTATTAGAGGACCGAAGCACAGCCTGAGGTTGATCAGCTCGTTAAGACGTGTGTGTGTCAGGAAAACCTGACATCTGGTGACCCTGGATGAGTTGCTGCCCTCTAACACTGAGTATCTCGTGAAAGCGAGCAGGACCAGCTCCGCAGATGGAGCCGGTTGGCATAACCAGTACCACAGCTTCTGATGGGTGCCAGCGTCACCACCAGGATGGGACTCCCAGATAGCGGGTGAGTCCTGGTGTGGAGATCCTGTAAGAGAAATACTAAGGGTAGTACGATTAAAATATCAATGGAACTGTCTGTATGAGCAGTCACTGAGAGAGCCAGTAGGTCAGGGATCACAGGCATGGCCTGTCCTGATAACCCCAAACGTGCTCAGCAGTGAAACCGCTCAGCACTGAGGCTGCTGCTGACCTGGGCTGCGCACGGTGCGAGTGCTGTGTTGGATAGAAGTCCTGTGTGCTGGTAACGCCACCGCGCAGATGACACGTCAGCAGACTACATGCCCTCTGATAAGGGGAGGATGGTGACAAGGTCACCGCGCGCTGCGTGTACCGTTCCTCATCGTTTTGATCTGCAGGAAGACAGACTGTAGTCACTACATACCCCAAGTGGGGAAAGAAAAGGTAGTTGTCAGCAGCCTTGCTTAGGATTGAAGAGGATGAAGCAAGAAAGACTCAGGACAAGGATTGTGTCATAATAACCGTTGACTCCTACAGGGTCTGAAAGACCTGTCCGAAGTCGAGTTTGGTTTTGCCAAACAAGAGGAAACCAGGAGACAAGGTGAGAACTTAACCCCCACTGTCCCTTGTACTGTCACACAAGTGACCTCCATTGGAGTATTTCATCCTTTGGCAGTTCTGAGTACGTGGCTATGGGAACGTAAGTGGACAGAGTCAGCTTAGTAGGAGAAGGTAAATATAGTCCAAATCACCTTCTTCAGGGAAGTCTTGTGCCGAGTTTCTTACAATGACTTTGCAGCAATGACCAAAACAGACAAAAGCCGGTGGCTGAGCACGGTGAAGGGCTGTGCTGTAACCATTCTTCAGCTACTGAGGCTCAGGCCTGCCATCAGGTGTGATTAAATGTTTGGCTTTTTTTGAACTTTAATCTTTTGGTTTATGGGTGAGGTTTTTTCCAGTGTCACAGGTTAGGGTCTGAACAGAGCTGTCACTGGGAGTCACTTCAAATGCCCCGGGTGCCAGAGCACGAAGCAGAGTGGCCAGTCCGGTCACGGGTGGTCCTGACAGGCCAGGGACAGTCAGCCTTCAGTGCTGTTTGTGGGGCTGATTCAGAAACTGCACGTTCCTGCATTCATGGCCAAAGCAACCAGCAAGTACAGTGAGGGACTCCGGCGGCGCAAGGAGTTGAGGTGTGTCTGCTGCACCGCCTCCTGCTCCTGCCGTTTCTGCCAGTGAGCTTTCAGAAGTGGTTTAGGGGTGATGGATTTGATTCCTGAGGGACACATTTCTTTTCAAACCCATAAGTGGATTTTCTAGAAAAGACTTAGAGCAGCGTGATGTGCACGTGCTGCAGACATGACTCTCTTCAATTCAGGTGTGGGGTTTGTGAGCTGAGAAGAGTTTTTGCTGAGCTTCGTAAGAGGGTTGTACTGGCTTAGGCAAAGAGTCCACTTCTCCTTTCTCTGACTGAGACAAGTCCCTGGTGAACAGGGAAGGATATGGGAACAGCGCATGTATGTGGCAATGCTTCCCCAGCACACTCTGTCCATGTCCCAACAGCTTATGGTTTGGAGATTCTCCATCCAGTGTGTCCTGTACACAGTGATACGTAAGGGATTGCTCTTCCAGGAGCTTGTCCAGTTGCTCCTTGATTCCGTGTAAATTTTTAGCACAATATCCTGTGGCAAGAAGAAACTTTATCCCATGTCATGTGAAAAGTACAGTTTGTTTCAGACATAATCTTCTAGGTTGATTTGATGTGGCGTAGTCCTTGTGCTGGAGAAGGCAATAGGCAAGTCACCATTAGCCCTCTCCGTAACACTCAAGATCTGGTAGATCCATTTCCCCTGGGTTGTGTTTGTTCCAGCTTAAGAGTACTAAGCAGCACCATTCATTCCTTGTACAGAAAATCTGTCCATACTTTGGACAGTCCATGTCATCTTTCTTTTTTTCCAGTTGTGTTGTATACTCTCCCAGAATGGGGGATCAGTTACTGCAAGTATTTAAGATGTGTGGGCATTTTGGCTGTGCCTGTGGTATAAAGTCCATCTGTCTAACTCACTTTTCTCTGCTCATCGTTCTTGGCCGTTGTAGGACTTTAGGCTGACGCTCTTCATGAACTGTCTACCACAGCCCCAAGTTCTTAATCCTGGTAGTAATGGTCAGCTCAGAGCCTGTCATTTTATGTATGAGGAGAGAATTATTTTTTCCCACGTGCATCAGTTTTTCTCCACCTTACATTTCGTCTTACATTTTAAGATCTTTCTACAGTTCCTCACAGTTTTCCTTCTCTTTATTATCCTGAATAACTGAGCATTATCAGCAAACCTCATTACATCTCTTTCGTTCCTCTGGTAAATGATCTAGGGCTGTGTTGAGCAACGTAAGTCCCCATGAGACTCCGCTGCTGACCTTTCTTCTGATGTGAAATCCAATGATTTATTTTAAACCTTTTAACAAATTTAACATGTAAAAACCTTCCTTTTTAACCCATGGCTTCTTAGCTTCCTCAAGAGATTTTCACGAGAGACCTTGTCAAATGCTTTTGGAAATCTAAGTAGACTTTGTCAAATAACTTGGATCTCTGCTTTTTTCCCGTTGGTCATTCCCTCTAGCTGTGTCCCAGTTCACCCCTTGCTCTGTTCTGGTGTTGGCCCATTGCATTTCTCCCTGGAGCCTTCTCTTCTCCAGGCTGAACAACCCCAACTCTCTCAGCCTTGCCTCATGGGAGAGATGTTCCAGCCCTGTGATTGTTTCCATGGCCTTCTCTGGACCAGCTCCAACAGGTCCACATCTTTCTTGTACTGAAGACCCCAGAGCTGGGCACAGTACTCCAGGTGGAGTACGAGAGCAGAGTAGAAGGGGAGAATCACCTCCCTCCACCTGCTGGCCATGTTTCTCTTAATGCAGCCCAGGGTACGGTTGGCTTTCTGGGCTGCAAGTGCACATTGCTGGCTCCTGTAATCCACCAATACCCTCAGGTCCTTCTCAGCAGGGCTGCTCTGCATCCCTTCATCCCCAGCCTGTACTGATACTGGGGATTGCCCATGTGCAGGGTCTTGCACTTGGCCTTCTTAAATTTCATGAGGTTTTCACGGGCCCACTCCTCCAGCCTGTCGAGGTCCGTCTGGATGGCATCCCTTCCCTCCAGCAAATCGACTGCACCACTCAGCTTGGTGTCATCTCCAAGCTTGCTGAGGGTGCACTCAATCCCACTATGTTGTTAATGACAATATTAAATAGTATTGGTTCCAGTGCAGACCCTTGAGGGATACCACTCATTACTGGAGTTTATGAGGCAAGACATTCACTAAAAATGCCGCGTTAGCTGTCCCAAGTGGGATATTTATCCATGTGTTGGCTGGCTCTCTGCTTGTTCCAGCTGCTAGAGCCCTGCCCAGGGAGGCATCAGGATGATGGACCTGCAGCACGTTCCTTCTCTGCTGCCACCCCTGTGAAAACAGGCGCCACATGCCCGCCGTCCTGGCCCCAGGTCCCACTCTGCATCTCACCGCAGCCTGGGCACCGTGAGCGGCACAGCTCTGTCACCCCGAAGGTACTCTGAACACTTAGCTGTCCACTGACTGCTCCTGGTGGCTTGTACCTCTCCTTTTTGTTCCATAACCTCTTGTAGGGACGCTTCACTTCCAGATCTGTCTACCTACAAGTCTCTGTGCTGCTGAAGGGGAAACCTCCCCACAACAGGGAAGCAAAAATTGTATTTAGTTTCTCTGTCATGGCCTTACTGTCTCTGGGTGCTGCTTTGTCACCGTGATGATCTGACCCCAAAGATGCTCTGGTAGGCTTCCTGCTCTGGATGCACTTGGAAACTCATTTAAGTATTAGTTTTGATGTCTTTTGCAAAATGTTCCACAGATTCATATTTGGCCTATCGTACTGTGTTTCTACATTTAACCTGCAAGAGATCACGATTCTTTCCCTGTTCCTCATTTGGATGTGGTTTTAGCCTTATGAAGGATGCTTTCTGGGGTCTCATCGCCTCCTTTTCCCTGCTGTTCAGCCGTGCCAGCTTCTTTCTTTCGTTCTCAATCCATGGCATGCATTTGTTCTGTGTCTCTAGCACAGTGCCCTTAAGTGGTCTCCATCTGTCTCTCCTTTGCTGAGGATGGAATAAATCCACATTGTAGAATTTGCATTTTGTAGGCCTTGTTTTTATTATTTATAGACATATGCATTGTTCTTTCCTGAATGTGTATTGGGCAAGAGGAAAACATAATGTTCTTTAATCTCCTTTCATTCAAGCAAGGGGAGATTTTAGGCGTCATCTGCCCTTCCCCAGTACATTTGACACCTGAAGGCAGCAGTGGGGCTGACTCCTGTAACATCCCTCTGTTTGTGACCACTTTCCCCTTTAAATATAAGCAGTAGGAATACTGTGAGCTAGTGAGACATCGTAAGATTCAAGATGCTGTTGCGTGTTACCTTCTCTGTCTCTGTGCATCTGCGCAGCCAAATGGCTCCGGCGTCAGCGTCAAACAACGCTGTTTCTGTGGAGCAGAATTCCCACAGGTGACATCGGTAATTTGGCAGTGCCGAGCGCAGATCAGAGGCTGCCTTTACCTCCTTTTTTACTAGACATGATTTTGCACTGTTTGCTGAAGAAGTGACAATGGGAGGCTGTGAGTGATGGACCTGAGCTGCTCTCCCTGCAGACTGAGGCTGCGTTTGCTCGTCTGCGGTCCGGTGTCAGGTGTAGCCTGTCTGGTGGAAGGTGTATCCAGGGGGAAGGAGCTGGGTGGCATCACGGACTCAGCTGCAGTGCCTCTTCTGGCAAGTGAGGATGAAAATCCAGGACAAATAGCCTCTTTCTGCCAGGATAAATATAAGCCTGATTATTCTGGGGGCTTATCTTTTGTGCATCTCTGCGATGGCATCTTTTCCTCGACTTGACTGCTTCTCGGTGTTCACAGCAAGGACTTAACGGCTTTCTCAGTATCGCTGCTCATTTGGAGTCAATGGGACTTTCTTAGACTTCTTGTTCCTTAATGAGCCGTCTTGTTTTAATGTTTTGGTTAATGCCCTAGAAGTGACCAGCTTGGTGTGTTTAAAGGAAATGGATCCACTACTGAAAATTTTCTGTGAAAACGGTCCCTGTCTGAACGGGGAAACCACTGCTTTCAGTGCCTTTCACCAATGGTCTTCCTCACCTCCTGCAGTAGCTGATCTTCCGAATTTCTCTGGTACTCACAGCCCATGTTTCATCCCAGACAGCAGTGCTGGCTTTGGGTTTTTAACTGGTGTCAGAAATGTGTTTGACCAGTGCTGGAGGGAACATGATCTCAGACAGGAGACCCTTCCTGAGCGCTTGCTGCGCTTTCAAATTGTGTGTGTTGGGGGGGGCTGGAAGATGGTTTCTTCTGGAGTTAGAGTTGCTTTTCATCTGTCAGTTTGCTTTTGACATAGTTCATAATCAGTGCATTGATGAGCTGCCTCCTGACTGAATTAAACAGAAAATCTTACTGATGATCATCAGTGCTTCAGGACCAGATAGGAGCATAAATAGGCTCCTTTCCAGCCCCCTCTCCCTTCCCTGCTGTCCTTCGCTTTCGTTACAGAAGCACCAGTGCCGCCTGCGTTCCCAGAGGTTTCCCCATCTACGGTGGAGATTTAAGTGGTTTATTTTTCTATTCGGGATAGGGCTTTTCCCAGTTTCACTTCAGATGTTGTTGCAGAGTCCCCTGGCTGCCATTCTCTGTGCCGGGAGCTCTTCTGAGACAGCAGTGGGATGCTTCAGACCTGCTCCTTTCCTCCAGGCTGCTGCTCTCAGTAAATGTTCGAGACGAGACACTTGATCTTGTCCCACTGTGGTCATTCTTTTTTTCTCATACTCAAATAGAGCCCAGAAATACAGCTGTGTTATGCTTTGGCTGGCATCCGTGCTGCAGGAGAACAGGACGGTGTGCCAGCAGCCCCCGCAGTGCGCCCGGGGCTGGGCAGTTCTCTCCGGGCTCCACCGCGGCGAGGGACGTGTGATCGGCAAACCGTTCAGCAGTGGTGTGCCCAGCTGATCCCAAACTGCTGGGACATCCCTGTTCCCTGGTGTTCTCTGCTGGAAGCTGAACTGTTTGGTGTATAAATCCAAGGGTGATCTGTGATTGCTCTCCCTAAAGCTTTGTTGGCTCTAAGTGAGATAGGGGTAGGAAGGAGACCTGTGTGCCATCTTGTCACCATCCGTGCTGGTTCAGGGCTCGCTTGCTCCATGGGATACGTTTGATCCAGGCCAGCTTGCACACTCCTGGAGAAGCCCAGCCAGAGCACAAGGCCAGCCATAGCCAGAGACAATTGTAGAGCACAGTTTGGAAGGACCTACCCTGTGTTATGGCCTTGATTTTTTGGGGGAGAGAAGAAAATGTGTCCATAAAGACTCGGGCTGTACCGCATGCTCTTGGGGCCACAGCATGGTCTGTGCCCCACTTGTGTGCCATTACTATAAATCATCCTTCCGTAGTGGGAGATGTTTTCTGCACAAGGTAGCTGAGCAGAATTCCTGTCCTTGCACTGCCTGGCTGTGGGTGTGGAACACCACAGTGTGTGGGTGAGGTTTCTACTGGGAGAGGCCTGAAGCGGTCCATCTCTCCATCAACATCAGCTTCAGCTGATCATAAGCTTGAGGGAGATTTATCTAAAAGTTCACAGTGAGTGGCCTTCCATCACCACCCTGTTCCCCTGCTTCAGCAATATTCTACTGAGAAGTTGTGTGACACCTTCTAAGCATTTTCTCATGGGAGTAATCAAGCCAATCAATCAAATCAGGTTTTTACTTTCCTGCTGGGCCTTTTGTTTTCCAGGTGTCCTCCTCAGGACTCTCTGCTCTTGACCCACATCCTTCTGGAAGTATGGTGCTACGAACTGGGCAACTGGCGTGTTACCTAACTTTACTAATGTGATTCACATCCCTTCATTGTAGGTGTCTGCCATGTAGGTGTCTGAGCTCATCGCCCTGGTTCACCCTGGGAGTCAGTACAGATGTGTGCAGTCAGTGGAGCCAGGGGTGCCATTCATTTGACAAAATGTAGGCGGTCATTTCAGCATGGGATGAATCACAGCTCCATTGACTTCACCAAATACTTCTCCATTGAGTCTAAAAGGAGCCTGGAGCAACTTGCTCACTGTAGGTGCTTGTGTTACATACGCCCACATTTAACTAGATGACTCCCAAGGCTACTGCAGCATGGGGTAGGGCAGAAGGATTATTTCGGGTCTTAGACAGCACTCCTGTTTATATATCTCCAGTCAATCTGTCATCCTTTTCTCCAAAAGTGTGACACTGCTTCTGATGCTTATGAGTCCAGGATGGTATTCATGGCCTGTCCTGCCAGCTGGCTGCCCAGCCTTTCCTCCTCCATCTTCTGTTTTTCTTTTCATGGTACCTGACGGTAGTACCTTGCACTTCTCCTTTTTCCTCTGGTATTTTTCAGACTGTTTCTCCAGTGGTAGTACCACGTGAATCCAAATCCGCTCTTCCAATGTGCTGCTGCCCTCTCAGATGGGATCTTCTGCAAATTTAAGTTTACTCTCTGTTACATCCTAGTCATTGGTGAAAACAATGCTTGAGTTTGTCCCAAGGCAGACCCCTGTGAAATCCCACTTGATACATCCTTCCAGTTCAACAGGGAAAAACATGTCAAACCAGCTATTTACTCAACTTGCAGTAGTTTATGTTCCCCTTGTTTTTTATAAGAACGCCTCGTGAGAGCATTCAAAATGCTTAACTGACATCAAGATACATATCACAGAACCGCCTTTCCCATGTTCATGAGACCTGTTATGCTTAAACAGAAATTAGGTTCATTTAGCACAATCAGTTCTTTCTAATCCATGCCACCTGGTATTTATCACCTTCTTTTCTTTTAGATGTTTTATTAAACTTGTGTTGTTTTGTTAGAGGAATTTCCTGGGATATGAAGATGAGTTGCTTCATTTTATACTTCCTTTGATCTTTCTACTGCCTCTTCTAAAGGTGAGAATCATCCCTTTTTCAGATCTTCTGGAGTGTCGTGCATCCCATGCAAGCTCTCAGAGATAACCCAGCATAGATGTCAGATACTTTCCGCTGGCTGCCTGAGCACTTCCAGTGAATGTCACCAGGCCCAGATAATCAAAAAAAACTCTAATGCTTCTAACTACTGTTTTTTCACTTTAGGGTCAGAGCTTATCTTTGTTGTTATGGTGTTACCAGGAGTTAACTATAGCTGTTTAGTACAGCCATAACCGTGCTATTTTTTTTAATTGTTCATTTAATAGACTATTAGAATCACAGAACAGTTTGGGTTGGAAGGGACCGTTAAAAGCCATCTAGTCCAACCCGCCCTGCCCTGGGCAGGGACACCTCCCACCAGCCCAGGTTGCTCCAAGCCCCGTCCAACCTGGCCTTGAACACCTCCAGGGATGGGGCAGCCACAGCTTCTCAGGGCAAGCTGTGCCAGGGGTTCACCACCCACACAGTCAACAATTTCTTCCCAATATCTAATGTAAATCTCCCCTCTTCCGGTGTCAAACCGTTCCCCCTCGTCCCATCACTCCCCTCCCTGATCCAGAGTCCCTCCCCAGCTCTCCAGGAGCCCCTTTAGGCACTGGAAGGGGCTCTGAGGTCTCCCCGGAGCCTTCTCTTCTCCAGGCTGACCCCCCCCAACTCTCCCAGCCTGTCCNCCCCCCTGCCCTGCTGGCCATGCTGCTGGGGATGCAGCTTGGGATGCCGGGGGCTCGCTGGGCTGCCGGTGCGCGTTGCTGGCTCATGGCCAGCATGTCCCCCCCACTCAACACCCCCAAGCCCCCCGGGGCAGGGCTGGGACTGGGTGTGCCCTGACCCAGGTGCAGGACCCTGTGCTTGGCCTGGTTGGATCCTGTGAGGTTCACATGGGCCCGCTTTTCCTGCCTCTCCAGGTCCCTCAGGATGGCATCCTGTCCCTCAGGCATATCAACCACAACACTCAGCTTGGTGTTGTCCACAAACTTGCTGAGGGTGCACTCAGTCCCACTGTCTATGTCATTGATGAAGATATTGAACTGTACTGGTCCCAGTACAGACCCCTGAGGGACACCGCTTGGCACCAGTCTCCATCGGGACATTGAGCCATTGACCACTACCCTCTGGATGCGACCATCCAACCAATTCCTCATCCACTGAACAGTCCATTCATCGAATCCATCTCTCTCCAATTTAGAGAGAAGGATGTTGTGGGGGACCATGTCAAAGGCCTTAGAGAGGACCAGAGAGACAACATCTGTAGCTCTTCCCTTGTCCACTGGTGTAGTCACTCCATCATAGAAGGTCACTAGTCAGGCAGGACTTGCCCTTGGTGACGCCACACTGGCTGTGTAGAATCACCTCCCTGTCCTCCATATGCCTTAGTATAGCTTCTGGGAGGATCTGTTCCATTATCTTCCCAGGCACAGAGGTGAGGCTGACAGGTCAGTAGTTGCCAGGATCCTCCTTTCTACCCTTGTTAAAAGTGGGTGGAATATTTCCCTTTTTCCACTCACCGGGGACTTCACCTGGCTGCCATGACTTTTCAAATATCATGGAGAGTGGCTTGGCAATGACATCAGCCAATTCTCTCAGGTCTCTGGAATGCATCTTGTCAGGTCCCACAGACTTCTGTATGTTCAGGTTCCTCAGGTGGTCATGAACTTGATCTTCTCTATTAGGTTTGTCCCTCCAAAGAATCACAATGTTACTGAAATATTCTGCCCTAGTCAAGCGTCATATGCATTAACTGTCTTTAATTTGGTTTCAAGAAGACAAACCAGCAGAAAGTCTGACACTCAACCCTGCGGAAGCGAGACAGTCCGGCAGACCTTGTGTCATCTTGAGGAGCAGCTCTGAAGAGCCGTGCTGCAATGCCTCTATCATTACATTGGCTCGTCGGGTTATTCATTTACCAGTTATATGTAGGGCACAGTAATCTGGCAGTG
The DNA here is from genome assembly GCA_013398815.1 of Ibidorhyncha struthersii. NCBI lineage: Eukaryota > Metazoa > Chordata > Aves > Charadriiformes > Charadriidae > Ibidorhyncha > Ibidorhyncha struthersii. The sequence continues at coordinate 107,696 of VZSZ01003478.1, forward strand.
AACTTGAGGTGCTGTTTTCCATTGGGTATCATAACTTTGTTTAAACGTTTATGTCACAAGAGTGTTAAATCATTATTTTGCTTAATCTTTCTCTGATACCTTAAAATAACTCCCTACTACATCTTATTTTTTGAAAGTTCCTATTTTTATTTAGACAAAAATAAAAAAAAAGAGTAATTCAGGTTATTTTTTTGGTATGATACTCTCACAGGTCTTTGATTACACTGCTTCATCTCCTTTCCCAGGCAGTGTTTTATTGCTTTTTCCAGCCCTCGGAGCTCCGGCAGTGCCGATCAGCGGCATCTCAGGTGCTTCTCTACTCCCCCACAATTCTAGTTCACAAAGATGTAGGGACTTTTTACTTCACGTTTTATATATATCTGGCGTGGACAGTGGGATTGAGGGCACCCTCAGCAAGTTTGCCAACAACACCAAGCTGTGTGGAGCGGTCGACGCGCTGGAGGGGAGGGATGCCATCTGGAGGGACCTGGACAGGCTGGAGAGGTCATGCAGTCAAACCTTATGCAAACCTCATGAAGTTCAACAAGGACAAGTGCTAGGTCCTGCACGTGGGTCGGGGCAATGCCAAGCACAAATCCAGGCTGGGCAGAAAATGGATGGAGAGCACCCCTTGGGGGTGCTGGTTGATGAGAAACTCAACATGAGCCTGCAATGTGCGCTGGCAGCCCAGAAAGCCACCCCATCCTGGGCTGCATCCCCAGCAGCGTGGCCAGCAGGGCAAGGGAGGGGATTCTGCCCCTCTGCTCCACTCTGGGGAGACACCACCTGGAATATTGCATCCAGCTCTGGAGCCCCCAACATAAGAAGAACATGGACCTATTGGAGCGGGGTCAGAGGAGGGCCATGAAGATGCTGCGAGGGCTGGAGCCCCTCTGCTGGGAGGACAGGCTGGGAGAGTTGGAGGTGTTCAGCCTGGAGAAGAGAAGACTCTAGGAAGACCTTATGGCAGCCTTCCAGTATCTGAAGGGGCCTATAAGAAGGGTGGAGCGGGACTTTTTACAGGGGCATGTAATGATAGGACGAGGGGTAATGGCTTCAAACTGGAAGAGGGGAGATTTAGAATAGATACTAGGAAAAAAAAATTCACTATGAGGGTAGTGAGGCACTGGAACATATTGCCCTGAGAAGCTGTGGCTGCCCCATCCCTGGAGGTGTTCAAGGCCAGGTTGGACGGGGCTTGGAGCAACCTGGGCTGGTGGGAGGTGTCCCTGCCCAGGGCAGGGGGTGGGACTGGGTGATCTTTAAGGTCCCTTCTAACTGAAACCACCCTGTGATTCTATGATTCTACGATTCTATCTATAGAACTAACTACTGTTGTTATATCAAAACATTAAGGTGTCCAATGGATCTTACTGTAGTCAGTTACGAACCTGAGGGCTTTTTGCTGCCTGTAGAGCTGGGTGACAATGGGCAAAGGGTTTGCAGGTTCTGGAGGGACTAAAACTGGGAGTGCTCTTGCAAGGTCCCTCTTGCGAGTCTGACTTCATCAGTCCCTCTGTGGACGACACAGTGGAAGAGAGTGAGCTAAAACAAATAAACATCCAATATTTCTAGAAGTCCCACAGCTGCCTTTACATACTTACTTTTGGAGTGTTTGGGGACAGAAAGTAGTGTGTTGGGGACTTTTCCTGTTGTTTCTCACACGTTTAGGTTTTTGAATGAAGGTTTTTCTTGCCAGTTTATTTGGAGGAGGAGGAATAAATCAGAGGTGGCAGAAAGAATCAAATATTCTTTGTGCAGAGTAACTTTGAGCAGCAGCAGGTTGAACTTATTTAAAGGTTTGCATTATTGCAGGAAAGCTTGGCAGATGAAGACTGGTGGGGGAGGCTGGGTGAAATTGTAGTTATACAGAGTACAAGCAGTTTTGTCAAGAGTTTCCTCAGTTTATCACATGGATGAAACAACCACAGAAGTCCTATGGGAAGAATCAGAGGTACAGAATTTTCTTTTGTCATGGATTCCTCACTTTCTCATTGACAAAGCAATCGCAGCAGGACTAATCGAGCACTTCAGCCCACCACCAGGTAAATAGAAATCATTATTTTGTACATAAGCATTTGTTTCCCTTTCATTCTCTCTCTGTCTCTTGGATCTACATGTGCACAAACATGTTCTTGTGGAGGTGGCAGAATTTGCTCTTGGTGTGGGGTTAAGATCTGGCACAGGTCATCTCCAAGGTATTGACCTGTCATATGGAAAAAGAGGGGATGTTCCTCTGCATGCGAAATGTGTTAGGTCTAACTCTCTTCCTAAATGATAAGTCATAGTTCAAATAGAAGATAAAGGGTTATCGCAGAATCACAGAATGGTTTGGGTGGGAAGGGACCTTTAAAGGCCATCTAGTCCAACCCCCTGCCATGGGCAGGGACATTTCTCAGTAGGTCAGGTTGCTCAAAGCTCCGTCCAACCTGACTTTAAACATTTCCAGGGATGGAGCAGTCACAACTACTCTGATACAGGAATCACGGTTTGAGGTTGTCTGGCTCTTGTTACATGGACAGGAGGATTATGTTACCATAATAACCTCTTCTGGGCATGGTGGTTATGGATCTGTTTCCAGTAGGACACTCTACACTTGGAAGAGAGGATTTCGTTGTAGAGGGGAGAGTTTTATGCATATTGAGGGACCATATGCCTAACCAGCTCTGCTTTTGAAAGACAGGCAATGTGTTGAAAATGCAACATAAAGAGATGACTGTATGACAGCAGCCACCTCCTTTAAAGCAGTTCACATAGTTTTGTTCAAGTTTTTCCACATCTAGGTACTTTGTTGCATGAAGTCACTGTTTTTATAGCTAACTTGTTTTTTCATGGATAATGCCTAAGCACATCCAAAATTATAGCGCAAAGTGAACTACCAGGGAAGTGCAAGGAACTCAGACTTGTGTCTTGCACCAGTTTCCGTGGGCAGTGTCTGTTGTGCGTCTTCTAGAGTGCCTGGGTACCTGCGACTGGCGCATGTATTGACTTTTGCAATTGCCTTCCCTTGGTCTGGAAACAAAGGAGTATTTCTGTCTGTCTTGCTAGGAGCTGGATGCTGCTGTGGTGTTAATGGCAGAATCACAGAAGTACCCACCCAAAAAGGCATTGTGGTGTCCTTAAATGCAGCGCTGGCAGATAAGGCTGCCAGTAGCCAGAATGCAGAGAGGTGTCTCCTGTCCTGGTCCTTCTTGGTCGTGGTCTATGGCTGCTAGAAGTACGCACCAAAATGTGGGTTGCTGTCGCAGTCCATGCAGCAGCACCATGAGCCCATGGCCTCCTGCCCAGGACACCCGCCCCCTCCCCGACCTGGGGATGTTCATGGGGTCCCGGTGGGTGACACAGGGTGACGCAGGGTGCAGCCTGAGCCCCGGCAGGACACCCCTTCCCTGCAGCCTAGAACAGGAGACTTGGCACGGCGTGGCATGGGACGCATGTGCCGGTGGGGTGTGTGCCTGCCTGCGGCGGCGGTACCACGCATGTTGGGGCACCTTGTACCGCAGTGTGCGAGCCCAGCCTGCTCTGTGCCAGCGCCTGTCCACGGCCGTCTCCTCCCTCCCGCCTGCACCCGCTGCTGCACCCGCTCCTTGGCAGCGCATTCCTGTGCAGTGCGGTGCTGCACGGGGCTTTGTTCCCCATCGCCGCACGCTGGGCAGAGCCCATCGCTGGCTGCAGGCGCCCCGGTCTGGGAGACGGCCCCTGCTGTCGCTCCCTCTCTGCCCCTCTTGGGTTTGGCTTGGGGTCCAAAGCTCCGTCCCCACGCTGCCGAGAAGGACTGAGGTCCCTGATTAATTCCACTCTGATGTCAGACATGCGGCTCTGCTGGGAGGGATTTGCAGGGCTGCATTTAAGCTCCCGTTTGCTGAGAGAATCCCTCTCCCATCTCCCCTCCCCGCGCGCCCCCCGCCCCTCCTGCCGTGCGTAGAGGTGGTCTGCTGGAAGGGTCGCCGGTGGCTGGGGTCCGTGCGGAGCTGCGTGTCCATTCCTCTCTCTCCACCGCTGGATTTTGCCCGTTCTTCTCATCTGGCCGCAGCAGACGGCAGGGAGAGCAGCTTTGTTAAACTAGGACAATGCAATGCATCCCCCCTCTGCTAATGACAGACCGTTACTTAGCAACGCAGGGGGGGATTTTAAGAGAAGATCAGAGCGCCAGGATGAGGATATAAACTCTGCTGTAATCCCTCCCAGGGAACTTACCAAAGAGGCACCTCTCCTTTTGTCAAGCATCTAATTTTTGCATACGAGAGGCAACCGGAAAGTCTCAGAGAGCTGCTTCCCTGATGGATGGATGGCTGCCTCCCCCCGCACCTCCCCTGCTCAGGCGCTCCGCTCTTCAGTTACATGCTAAGGGCATCATTTAAAGGGAAGCCCCGAGTGGGATCAGTAAGCTCCCTGCATGCGTATGCAGGTGACTGAGAAGGGGGCCGGTGGGCAGAAGGGTGATCCAGGCAGCCGGGGCTTTCCTCCACCTACACGTTGAGGGAAAGTAGCTTTCGTCTTTTTGTTCTGACTTTGGGCAAGGGAGGGAGGGAAGCAGATTGTGCCCAACTCCTTGCTGAGATGAAACGGTCGATGAGAAGAGGTCTCCTTGTCACAGGCACAAAGGCCACGTCCGCCTGGCAGCATGGTGCTGAAATCTAACCCTAGCATCATTCTCTTGTGCTCTTTCCTGCCCAGTGACTACATCATTGAGGAGAAGACGGCCGTGCTGCAGAAGAGGGAGCATGAGGGATTCGGGTTTGTGTTGCGAGGGGCCAAAGGTAAGGGCTGCTTCTTTCGCTCGGTCCTGGGGCTGGGGGGGAAGCTCCTTCTCCTCACTTCGGCTGGTGCTGAGGACCGCGTTTCCCTGGCTGCACCGAGCAGCCCGCGAGCCCTGGTGCATCGGGGTCTCTTAGGGGTGTCTCTTCTCCTCCGACGGCGAGGCGGTGTGAGTGCAGCTCATCTCTGGTTACGTGTGTTGTACAGAAAATGCCATTCGTGGTAGATGTGCATCTCTTGCACGTTCTGGGGTGTTTCTCTGGTACAGATGTCAGTATTTGTAGCTTTGCTTTTGTAGGAGTTTTCACTTCTGCCTATTTACTGAGGATATAAAGTGCATGCGCTCTGTTCCAGGTGCAGATGTAAGCCCCCTGGGGCAGGGCCTGTGTACTCTGTGGCTTTATTTTTTTCATTATGCTTGAAGTATTTCACTATACATTGGCCGTGTAGAGTTGGGGGTCCTTCTGATGGGAGCCCTGGCTGTGTTGGGGTTCAGCCCCAGTGTGAGGGCAAACTAGTAGATGTCTGTGCTGCAGCTGCCACTGTACCTTCCACCCTGTGTGGCCAGGCAGCCTCTGCTCCTGCCTGGGGCACACGTGCCCCGCGCAGCCCTGGAGCACCTGTGCTCGTGCAGCCGGTACCTTGGACCAGCTTGTTACTGTGCCTGCTCTTGCGAGAAACCAGTCTTTTTGCTACAAAAAGGGAGGGTCCCTTGGAGACTGGTAACGAAGGTGCTCATATTCAGGTGGGAGGCAGGCTTCAGCCCCTGTGCTGGGGAGGCAGGTCCACCCGCGGCTGGAGGGTCCTCTCTCCAGCAGTTCCAGACCAAAGGATGGGGAGAGGCGAGGGGGGCTCAGAAATGCAGCTGCGGAAAGCAGAGGCACAGCGGTGCACACTTCCGTCCCTTCCTCGCATGTAGGGTGCAAGATGCAGGAGGGAAAGCATAAGCCAGGGGCTGCCGGCTCGTTCAGTAGTGCTGTTTCTTTCCTGGACCTCAGTGTGGCTGAAGATCGTTGTGATTTGGGCTTTAATCTTGGGTGTGATTTTCTGTGGGATTCCTGAATTGTCTTTGTTCTGTCCGTAGTGCGAAAGGGCTCTGTTGCTGGTGGGTGTGTTTGCGTTCCTGGCGGAATATGGTTGCTGTCTCTCCCTCCCCTCTCTCTCCCCTTCCCTATATATGTGACATACGTGTCTGTCCATGTGCTGCTCACATCAGTCTGTGTAACATGAAGTGAAACTTCAGGGCTCAAAATGGCATCCTTTTTTTTTTTTTGCCAGATCAGACTTGC
>VZSZ01003479.1:0-58620 GCA_013398815.1 Ibidorhyncha struthersii
GTCTATGACCTTTGGAAGAGGGGGCAAGTCTCTCATGAAGATTATAAAGATGTAGCGAAGCTATGCAGGGAGACAATAAGAAGAGCCAAAGCACAGCTAGAGCTCAACCTGGCTACAACTGTTAAGGATAATAAAAAAAGTTTCTATAAATTCATTAATAACAAAAAGAGGATTAGGGAAAATCTCCCTCCTTTATTGGATGCTGAGGGCAACATGGTTACAAAGGATGAGGAAAAGGCTGAGGTGCTCAATGCCTACTTTGCGTCAGTCTTTAGCAGTGGAACTAGCTGTTCCCTGGACACCCAGCCTCAAGAGCTAGGAGACAGGGAGGGGAAGCAGAGTGAGAGCATCACGATCAAAGAGGAAGAGATCAGTGACCTGCTATGCCGCTTGGATGCACACAAGTCTATGGGACCGGATGGGCTACACCCAAGAGTGCTGAAAGAGTTGGCAGATGTGCTCGCCAAACCGCTTTCCATCATTTACAGGAAATCATGGCTAACTGGGGAGGTCCCAATGGACTGGAGGGTGGCAAATGTAACACCCATCTACAAGAAAGGCAAAAAGGAGGATCCAGGTAACTATAGACCTGTCAGTCTAACCTCAATACCAGGGAAGGTCATGGAGCAGGTCATCTTGAGTGCCATCAAAACCCACATAATGGGCAACCAGGGGATCAGGCCTAGTCAGCATGGGTTTATGGAAGGCAGGTCCTGCCAGACGAACCTGATCTCCTTCTATGACAAGATTACCAGAATATTGGATGAGGGAAAGGCTGTTGATATTGTATACCTGGACTTTCAAAAAGCATTCGATACTGTCCCCCATACAATTCTTGTGGAAAAACTGGCTTCGCACGGCCTGAATGAGCATACGATCCGCTGGATCAAGCACTGGCTGACTGGAAGGTCCCAAAGAGTGGTGCTCAATGGATTTAAATCCAGCTGGCGGCCGGTCACAAGTGGTGTGCCTCAGGGCTCAGTGTTGGGACCATTTCTGTTCAACGTCTTTATTGATGATCTTGATAAGGACATAGGGTGTATCATCAGCAAGTTTGCAGATGACACCAAGTTAAGCAGGAGTGTTGATTCCCAGGAGGACAGGGAAGCTCTACAGAGAGACTTAGATAGATTGGATCACTGGGCCAACATCAATGGTATGAGTTTCAACAAGGGCAAGTGCCAGGTTCTGCACTTGGGCCACAATAACCCCATGCAGCGCTACAGGCTTGGGGAGGTGTGGCTGGAAAGCTGCCTGGCAGAAAGAGACCTGGGGGTTCTAATTGACAAGCGGCTGAATATGAGCCGGCAGTGTGCCCAGGTGGCCAAGAAAGCCAACGGCATCCTGGCTTGTATTAGAAATAGCGTGGCCAGCAGAAGTAGGGAGGTGATTGTGCCCCTGTACTCAGCACTGGTGAGGCCACACCTCGAGTATTGTGTCCAGTTTTGGGCACCGCAATACAAGAGAGATATCGAGGTGCTGGAGCGAGTGCAGAGGAGGGCAACGAAACTGGTGAAGGGCCTAGCAGACAAATCATATGAAGAGCGGTTGAAGGAGCTGGGACTGTTTAGTTTGAGGAAGAGAAGGCTGAGGGGAGACCTCATCACACTCTACAACTATTTGAAAGGACACTGTAGAGAGGTTGGTGCTGGTCTCTTCTCACAGGTAATTAATGACAGAACAAGAGGGAATGGCTTCAAGCTCCAACAGGGTAGGTTTAGACTGAACATTAGGAAAGAATTTTTCACAGAAAGGGTGGTTGGGCATTGGAATAGACTGCCCAGGGAGGTGGTTGAGTCACCATCCCTGGATGTGTTTAAGAGACGTTTAGATGTGGTGTTGGCGGATATGGTGTAGGGGAGAACTTTGTAGAGTAGGGTAGATGGTTGGACTCGATGATCCCAAGGGTCTCTTCCAACCTAGACAATTCTATGATTCTATGATTCTGTGCTGGGTGCCGGTGCCCGGGGCTGCAGGGACCCCTCTGAGGGGACAGGGTGGGGCCGCACCCCTCAGCCGGGCTGGCGGCGCCCCGGGGAAAGCGGGTTTGAGAAAGGGGGAAAAGCCGCCGGGCGGTGAGGGGAACGGTGTGAGACAGCCCGGGACACGGAGGGCCGGGCAGGGGGAGGGAGGAGCCGCTCCAGGCCCCCGGCAGAGACTCCCCTGCGGCCACGGGGGGACCCCGGGGAGATGGTTTTCCTGACAGGAACGGCCGCCACAAAGGGCCCCACTGGAGCAGGGGAACGCGTGAGGAGGAAGGGGCAGCAGAGAGGAGCTGTTCTGGAGGGACCACGATCCCCCATCCCCACCCTCTGCACCGCTCAGGGCCAGGGGAGGTAGAGGAATGAAAAAAGGAGGTGAGGGGAATGTGGTTTAGCTTCTTTGTCTTTCTCACCATCCAAAACTATTTTAATTTGCAATTAATTAAAATACTTATTTCAAGTCAAGTCTGTTTTGCCCCTGACGGTAATTGGTAAGTGATCTCATTGTCTTTGTCACGAGCTTTTTTATCTTATTTTCTCCTTCCTGTCCCGTTGAGGGGTAGTGAGAGGAGAGAGCAGCTGGGTGGGCAGCTGGCAGCCGGTCCATCCTGCATGTGCATTAACATCCAGCACATAATCCTTCTTCTGAAATGTATAGCACTGCATACTGGAGTGAAATCTCCTGAAAGTGGGAGAGAAAGAGGGAGAGGAGGAGAGCATGTGACACATAGGGGAAACGGAACAGTGTCTCCGGACCAATGTTTGAGATGCCAACAGGTTCCTGCGTTCATGGACTTCCAGGCTCGAAAGAGCTGCTGTGCTGGGTAACACCACTTGTCAAGAAAATTTCTACAGGGTTCTTCATAGTAAATCAGAAATGGGGCTTTACGTTTCATAGTAATTCCTCTGTGTTGGGAATGCACAGCATGACAGTCACTAATCGAATGTGTCGCTGTAGTGTTTGTGAAGATGAGAGCTTAACAACAAAACTTACTGTGCTGAAACTAACATGTTAAAAAGGAGGTAGGACAAATGAAAACATTTTTCTGTCCCTGCAGAAACTCAACGTATTGCATGAAGGTGTCCATGTCCTTGACGGTAGCTCAGAATGAATCTGGGCTTTGCTACAACAGCAAGATCAGATATCTGGAAAAATCAGAAGTCACTAAGAGAAAGACAATCTCCTGTCCTGATATTGAGGATTACAAAACAGCCAGTCAAGAGCCAGATGTGGTGTGGTACAAGGTAACTCTTGCTGTCTTATTGCTATTGTGCTGAAACTATATAGAACTTCCACTGTTTTCAGTCTGAGGCATAGAGATGGCCTTTTCTGAGCCTGCAGTGGTTTGTGACTGGTCTGGAGGACGCTTTCCAAGTATCACAGAAGAAATACTAAAGTACAGACAAAACTACCCAGCATAGTCATTGTACAGCAGAAATCAGCATCAGTGAGGCTGTTCTGTGCAGGAGGTGACATGATTTCACTAACAGCAATACCACATTCCCAAACCACTGTGCCTCTGTAGCAGTTTCCGCCTTGGTGGGATGTCTCCCTACCCAATACTGTTGTAGAAACAAAGGGATGCAACTTACAATGGACCCACAGGTGTATCAGCACCACCAGCTTCAGTAGAGCTACCCAATTAATTTTTATTAAGTCTGTTGGGTAATTTCACCAAGGCTTGTTAATTTTTACCCAAGCGTGCTGGGTAATTTCACAGAGATGGTTTTACTTTTGCTGAGGTTCATTGAGTAATTTTGCTGAAGTCTGTTAGATACTTTTACTACTCGGCAGGTAACTCGGCTGACTGTACCTTGTCCAAAGCCTATCAGGTATCATACACCACTTTCAGCAGCAGATGTATCAGTGATGTGTTTCTGTATCTCCCCAAGAAAAAAGGAGAATGACTAAAATATGGGTTGTCAGGCAGATGGCAGGTACCAAGACCATAGCAAGGTCTGGCAATTTTTACCTGCTGTCTGGACTTGGACTAAAGTCTGATATTTGAAAAGCCCTCAGGTACGAGTTGCTGCAAGAAACAATGCAGGAGAATAAAGAGCTGAGAGTCAGAGGGAACAAGAAATAGTTGGGCAAGAGGAAGAGCTCAGTGGGGTCTGTGGAAAATAGAGTTTGGATTGTAGGGATAAGGGCAGAATGAGTTTATGGCAAACTTGGTTCAGATAATGAAGACAGAAACACACAAACTAGTTAAATCCTAAATTTTGAGTGCTTGATTTGCCAACCTTAATAACATTCTTTAAAGATAGTTATTTTGTGTGAAATAAGTAATATGTGCAGAGCTGAAGATTTTTTCCTTCTTAGCAGGTTGCAACTGAAAAGAGCAATTATAAAAGTTGTCATCTACTTCTATTTTTTACAGAAATCTCATGTTCTATCTTACAGTAACAAAACTTGTACCATAACCTACTGTTAGCATAAACAAAGGTTTTTTTTTCAGCCATTGAAGCTGTTTCTCTCAGCATATGCATGGATATCTTCATTGCTGTTCATGCATAAGATATAAAATACATGTATTCAGTTAAATCTGAAATCTTGGAGAAAAGAGGGTACCAGAGAGAAGCTGTTTCTTGCCCTGTCTACCTAGGTGTAACTGAACACCAGTTCACTGAAGATCTCATTTTTTCGCAAGAGCACACTGGAAAAATAGTCTGGCAGGAATAATCTTCAGCTGTCATGGAGCAGCAATCAGTCTAAGGAAGTTGCATGTACAACTCCACTTCAACGACGCTTTGTGCTGACCAAGAAAGGGAACAGAGGGGTCTTTGTTCCATATACCCACATGTATTTTCTGGGTTGCACACACAGTTTGTGTGACACCAGGCTGGAGTCTGACAGCTGACTGACAAGTCATCACTGCGGTGAAATTGAACAGAATTGATGTGGTTGGATGATAACAGTGAGACAATCGAAGTCGACAACCTTTAATCTGGCTTGATAATGAAAAGAGGCATAGTGGAATAACCTACTACATATACCTCCTTATCCATAATTAATAATAAGGTGCTATCAGTTCAGTTCCTAGACAATACCTATGTTATCTGGACCTGAGTCAGGAAGCTCAGTAATGTGAAATGTCAATATTAATGTTATACAGAAGGTATATATGTCAGGTTCATGAGAACCTGCCAGTTCACTGGTGGTGGGTGAGCTTGGACCTGTGACTGATGAAATACCATCTCAGACGGGACAGTAGTAGTGCAAGCCCACCGTGTGCAGGACTCACCCTGCCTCCCAGAAGGCTTCTCTATGTGGAGGGATTAACGAATCTGAGCCAATAATTGCATCAATTTACAGGGAGTTAACTGTAATTTAAAGACAGTCTTAAAATAATTATGCCTGAATAGATTTCTACATGCAGACCTGGTAAGTATTAAAGCATTTGCTATGAGGATTTAACAGTAGTATGAACTTCACTTCTGGCTAGAATTACACTGCATGAAATATTTATTTTTAAGATTTTCACAATTAATACCATTGATATACACACAGCACTGTTGTGCCTCTTAGAACTGTTTTGACAAGAAGTATAAGGATTGTTTTGAAATAAACGTGTGTGTGAAGGCATGATTGAATGAATAGGATTTAACAGTAAGAGCAGTTTCATGAAAAATCAACTGGCAGAGGAAAAAGTATATTGCATCTAGAATGTGGAGTCTTAATCCATTGAAAAAGTATATTGCATCTAGAATGTGGAGTCTTAATCCATTTCCACCATCTGTTTTCTACCACTGGGTTGAAGGAAGGGCTGTGAAAACAGTCAAAATATCAGATGAAGGATGGGTAGTTGTTATCTACCCTACAAAAAACAGAGTTGTTGAGGTGCTGCCACTTAAATTTCAGGGAAGAGAAAAAGTAGCATAATAGTTCACAACTTAATTATTGGGGGGAAAAAAACCCCAAATATTTAAGATGTCTAAGGAGAATGAATAGACTAGAAAAAGAAACTTTCAGATTCTCCTAGCAGGCAAACGTGGTGCAAAACCAGAAAAGAGCAATTAATTTGTTAAACAAGCAACAGTCGTACAATTGAGCACGTACTTTTTTAGAGAAATTATCAAACCTTTGGCAATAAAATCTAGATTGTTTCCACAATATGAAGACAAGTTAGATTTTTTTGGTATTGGTTTGTTTCTCGGCCATTTTCGTTGCTTAAAATACAAATTGTTATGATTTTCCAGCTTCTTCCCTTTTTTTGCTTTTAATTTTGTGAATTGAACTAGTCTGTGAATAACAAGCAGAATAAAACAGGCATTTTCAACATATATTCAGAAATCCTGCATAGTCAGTAGAAGAAAAATGAATTCACTAAAATTTGGGAAAGGAAGGGTTATAAATCATTTTAAATATCAAGTGTTCTAAGCAGATACAAAAAGAGACAATTAGGAAATTAGTAGTACAATTCTAACAGAACGGTTCCTTACTATAAAACCACAATAGCACAAACAGTGGTTGTGCTAAATCATTAATCTCTGTAGTAGTAAAGATGTCACCCTTCTTACTACAAACACGTAGTTTATAAGAATATAAAGAGTATGAAAACACATCTTCGATGTCTTTGCTCTCACACTTTTTAAAATAAAATAGAGAATATGAAAGTGGTAACGTATGATAGGGTCTTTCAGTGCTGCACTGAAAGGCTGCATATCTGAAATATGCTTACTTTGTGTATTCTGAGAATTGTATTCCTTCTAAATTAGGATTGAATAGAACTGAATCATATTCTTTGCGTAGTGTTCAGATTTAGTTACTCCAAGTAGGTGGTTGATGCACCTTCAAATAGGACTAAAAAAATGGATGCAAATCAGAAAGGATTTAATGGCATTTTCTGACTCAGATCTGTGTCCTGTGTGAGTCTCAAGCGATGCCACTGTAATTTAGTAATAAAAATAAGCTCTGATGCTTCCTGGCACAGCAGATAGGATCTGGATTCTGATCATTCCCTGTCACTGGTGTTAACTAAAGTTCACATGCAAGACAAGATTACACTTTTCTTACAACTGTACTTTGGAAACAGAAAGATAACCTGAACACTGTGTTACCTGCAGTAGTATCGCACAGTTTCAGAATTCAAAATCTGACCACATTGTAACTGAATTTGGCCTACTACAGATAGGGATAAATGCTTCAGTGCTCCATTTTCAAGTGCAAGCCCAGAAGCTCCCTGTGCCATCTTTTTATTCCTTTATTATTATCCTTTAATTTAGAACCAGGCATTATAGTTTTGGAATGTCTATGGAATCCCATGAAAAAAAAATTATGTGTCATTCTGATCTCTTGCTGTCATGCAGTATGTTTGCATGTCAGTGTATTTTCTTGTTTGGTTGTTTTCTTAAGAGAAAGCTTTGTTCTGTTTTGTTTGCTGTATTTCTGAGACTGCTGTTGCAGATGAGCAGAAAATAGGGCATAGGTCTGGGCTATTTACACAAAGCTCTGAAGCTGCTGAGCCTGGTGTAACTGATGTGAGATTTTTAGCTGCAGTCTGAGAGCCTTTTCCGTGTTGCCACCTTGAGAGAGGGAATAGAGGGGCATTAGAAGTACTCGGGCCCTCTGTTGCTTTGTGTGCTCTGGGTCTAGAATTAGCCAGAGCCTCTAGAACTGCCAGCAGTACTGAGTGGTTCAGAGAACTGAGAAAAGCGTGATTTTGTTTGCAGGCAGAACAGGCTTGATGTTAAAGTTATTGAGAGACAATAAATATATAATCTGAAGGTACCACTTTAAAGAGACAATGGTCAGATGGTGCCTATGCTTTTAGTTCAGAGCATTCCAAGATGTATTCAATCATGAGTACCGTTAGCATGGAGGGTGACTGATCTGGCTGCAAGCATACAGTATATTAGGAAGGGGAGAGCCTCTTCTTGCACTGTATCACACACTATACAGAAGGACTCAAATGCTGTTCCAGTAGGACCACAATTCATAGTGATGAACCTAAATCTGCCAAGTAACAGCTAAGATTTGCCTGGGGAAGCCAGTGAGAGTTGCAGGCCATCAGTACCATGCACTCCATCAGAGGACACTCGTGGGGGTGATGCCACAAATTGCCCAGTGATAGGTAAAGGCTGAATCAGAGCTTATCAGGTGCCAGAGAAGCCAGTGATGAAAAACAAGACCATAAGGAAACCAGGCTTCCTGAATTCTCTTGCTCACAAAACTGCTGTTTTTCTTCCTGTTTTCTTCTGTTGGTAAATGCTTCTAGCCTGAGACTGTGTGTAAAGTTTGCCTGCAGGCTAACTCTTAACAGATGTTGCCCTTACTCCCTTCAAACAGAGATGCATTTTAATGGTCCATCCTAAAGTAGAGGTCTTGGCAGTTGTTGATCATGGAAAAGAGAAGATACTTAACCGTTGCTTCAGGGCACCATGTATTAAACACGGCCCATGTGATACAGTGGGAATTACTGAACCTTAAAAACATTTCTGTTTAATTTCTGTGTTCAAATTAATTCCAGTTTCAGATCTCTGTGCTTTCTGAAATTGTATTTGAATTTGAATTGCAAAATATATTGAGATGGTTGTTTACTTATGTATAATACTGAAAATCTGATCAGGCAACACTGTCTTATGTCATACAAGCTGAGTAATTTTGGCAATGGATTTTTTTCTGCAGGAATGTAAGCCAAAAATGTGGAGAAGCATGGTAATTCAGAAGGGAAATACTCTCTTAATACAAGAGGTCCAGGAAGAAGATGGAGGAAATTATACCTGTGAACTGAAGTTTGAAGGCAAGCTTATACGAAGGACAGTTGAACTGAAGGTTACTGGTAAGAATCATTGTTCTATGCCAATATTAAAAAGAAAGATTAAAAATAATAAGAAAAAGTGGTTTTCACATGTCAGTGAATCTATTTGATAGAATTAAGTCCAAGCCAAATCCCAATAGCCGAGCAGTCCCAAACTAGAGGAAATTTATATCAAGATCTTATAAAATTCCACAGAAGACTACTTCTACCTTTTGCTCTGTACAAAACCTGGAAATACTGGTAGCAAAAGCAAAAGGTAGAGCACATCTAAGTCCTCCTTGTACACTGAAAGCAATTCAGTCTCTGTTTTTGTCATCAATGCTAAACAGAGGAAAGGTTGACTGAAGCTGCCAGACGGGTTTTTGGTCAGGTTTGTCCTAGAATAAAACACAGCCAAAAGAGACGTCTTGTGTCATTAATATTTTTTTGAGTGATTGTTCCATATTTTAAAGTTTTGGTTTACTTTATGATGATCAACTTCTCTAGTCTAGGGTTTGTGTTTAGTGAAGATTGTGGCACAACTTTTTCCAAGAATGAAGTTAGGAACATTGGACTGTCAGGGGGAAAGTAACCTGCTTATCAGGAGGTCATACATTATATGTTTCTGAGTCCATGTAGTAATCTACTAGTCAACAGTATTTTTCTGTCTCATTTTGTCAGGTACCAGAAATGAATGGGTAAAAAAGTATTACCCACCAATATATTCTTGATCCCTTTCCATTCCACTGTGCAGTATGACATCTATAATTATAATTTTGCTTTCAGTGTCTGTGGAACTTTGCAAGTATCTGAAAACAGTTGAGGTTTTTTTTCAGCCTTTCATACAAAACCATATAAACAAATAGGTATTTTCCTGTCTGTGTTTTAACATACTGATTAAAATGGGATCCTTAAAGCGATGATAAGTAGAATTCTGCTTTCTTATATCAAACTGAATTAGTCCATATATTTCTAATATGTTCTTGAAATACAATTCTTCCCTTTATTTTGAGTGAAATTCCACATTTTAAATGAGTTATTTTCCCTGTGTGCCAGATTCATATATCATGTGACTCTTTATTGTCCATTTTTGACCTTGGAGAGATCTCTAAAGTATTGATTTGACCTACCTGACCCCAGACCTGTCAAATGAAGATGTAATACCTGCCTTGTGGATAGTTGCTATCCTAGGTAGAATGCTGCTCTTCAACCACAATATGAACTAAGTTTGACAAAGTGAAAATGAGATGCGTCTAATTCAATTCCCCATGATGGATATTATTTAGATAACAGATATTCTGTACTCTCCCTCTCATCATGACCTTGCTAGAACTCATGTGTTCTTTTCATTATTTGAACAGTGTGGTATATTCATACTTGACAATTTAATGAAATTGTCCTAAACTAACTATAGTATGTATTAAAGTTAATTGTTTTATTAAAATGTTTATGACTGGAATTATTTAAAATGTAAATATGGAATATGCAAGTGTTTTCCTTTATGCAAACTGCTTGAGAACAAGGAGGTTGTTCCCCTTGTAATTTTGTGTGAAATTCATATTACCTTAAATTTCCTTTGGTTTATAGAAGCACGTATGTTAGTAAACACCTTTTCTGGATTTAAGTGTCTGGGAGATGTATCTGATGTTACGTGTTTGATGGTTGAATCTCTAGATATCTGGAATAAGCTAGTAAGTTTGTGTAGATGACGACCTGAAAATATGGATTAGAACTACAAATGTAATAGATAGAACCATGTAAGCGTGTTATCTTATAGCTTGGTGCTTCACCATGTTTCTTTCTCCTGTTTCTGTTTTGTTTCAGTTTGTGAATTTTATATGCATGCCAGTTTAGACCTTTATGGGGGACAGGTCAAAGAAAACTCTTACAACAAACAGCAGAGGATTAGTTGTGTTATGTGGCTGGCCACATCAGGTGGAGGGTCCTGAAGCAGATCAGACCACAGGCTGAGAGCAGGAGGTTGTAGAGAGGTGGGGGTTGACCTCTTCTCGCTAGTAACAAGCAAGGAAATGGCCTCAAGTTACACCAGGGTAGGTTTTGGATGGATATTAGGAAAAAGTTCTTCACAGAAAGGGTTGTTAAACATTGGAACAGGCTGCCCAGGGAAATGGTGGAGTCACCATCCCTGGAGGTATTTAAAAGATGGGTAGACGTGGTGCTTAGGGACATGGTTTAGAGGTGGGTTTGGCAGTGTTAGGTTGATGGTTGGACTCGATGGTCTTAAAGGTCCCTTCCTACCTAGCCAAG
Source organism: Ibidorhyncha struthersii (assembly GCA_013398815.1). Taxonomy (NCBI): domain Eukaryota; kingdom Metazoa; phylum Chordata; class Aves; order Charadriiformes; family Charadriidae; genus Ibidorhyncha; species Ibidorhyncha struthersii. Next base: position 10,991 of record VZSZ01003479.1, read on the forward strand.
TCTATTATTCTATGGTTCTATGACATACTCAGGGACTTCGTTGAAGACTATGTCTCATGGGAGGCAGAAAGAAAACTACATACTGGTGTAGTTGTTGACACACATCCTGAGAGTTTGCTTTCCCTGGGGCTAGTGCAGATCTAGGTTGGAGGCACCTCTGGAGATCATCCCATCCAACGCCCCAGCTCAAGCAGAATTGGCTACAGCAGGCTGCCCAGGGCTGTGCCCAGTCGGGTTTTGATTGTCACTGAGAATACAAACTCCACAACCTCTCTGGGCAAGGCTGCCACAATTTTCAACCACACTCACAGTAAAGAAAGGTTTTTCTCATGTTTAAACAGAATTTCTTTTATTTCAGTTTGTGTGCCCATTGCCTCTTATTCTTTCACTGGGCACCATTGAGAACAGTCTGGATCCATCTTTTTCACACCTTTCCCACCAGGTGTTTATACACATGAATAAGGTCCTCATGAGCCTTCTTTTCTCCAAACCAATTCCTCCCAGCTCTCTCAGCCTCTCCTTGTAAGATAGATACTCCAGTCCCTTAATGATCTTTGTGGCACTTCACAGACTTGTTCCAGTGTGCCCATGTCTTTCTCGTAGTGGGATTGGTGTTGCACTGGGCCACATTATTCACCTGTCTGAAAACTGAGTTCTCATCAAAGTAGCGTACCAGGAGGAGCTAGGGCGGGACCAGGGCTCAGACTGCTGAACTTGCTGGTCTTTATAAATCACTGTTAGCAAATATTGCTGAAGGCCTACCAACAAAGCTGTGGTAGAATTGACTCTGCCAGCCTGCAATGCAGGTGCAGAGGAAAGGATCTTGCTTACTGTTTTCTTCAGGAACTTTCTAATGCTGTTTCTAATGCTGTTACTTATTAACATGCCTGAAATGGCATTTATTGGCAAGTGCCTGAGTTCCTGGAACAACAGAGACTTTGAACAGCAAGACCCTGTTGGCCACTGCTAGCAGCCATGGTAACCTGAAATTATTAAAGAGTTACTCTGAAAGTAAAACAGGCAACTCCACATCTCTCTTGAGCAAGGAGAGCTGCGGTGCCACGGAGAGAGAGGAGTTTGGATTAGATTCCTTGTAGTCTTTCAGGCACACAATACTTGAAATACCAGTTAAGTCAATTAAGTTATTTACTTTATCCCTTGATTGTAAGACAAGGATCTTTCCTTTTTTAAAGTTCCATCAAATCTGTGGTTTAGTCCTTTTTAAAGATTCTGGTAGTTACGGAAGTGGCAATATGAAATAACTTATATTCATAGGTAAATGCAGTATGGGCATCTAAACAGTCAAACTTGAAATCAGAATAAATGCAATGCTGACAGAGCAGAAGCTGGAATAATGGAAAGGTTCAGGAAAATTTGAAGGTGCGGGAGCCAGAAGCACCATTTTAACTTGCTGTTGGAAAAGGTAATCAGAAGAGTTAATGATATCCAAGACTAATGCAGCAGCTTTACTGAAGATGTGATCCCACCAGGCAGCCTGATCAAAGTTATTTGCAGACGAGAGCAGTGGTAGACTTAGTGAAAAATGACTGTGTATTTGGTATTCATATTAGTGTTGCTTTAGCATTTATTTCAAGTGTAGTCTGCTAGGTGAGACTTTTAATTAGGGGCAGAGCCCTGCTCTTACTAGTTAGTTATCCAGCGATTATTTAAGCAAAGTTCCAGAGATGTCTTTAGAGCTATTGGATTAATTGCCTTAATTTCCTGTGCCAGCGTGTTGGGGCAGTGGCCTGAGTGGCTGTGGCTGTGCAAGGGAGCTGCAAGGACAGCACGTGCCAGTCCTCAGGCATGGCTTTCTTCAGATCCAGTCTTGCTTTCTTACTTTTGCAGACCCAAATGGAAGAGGTAGAAGGGGAGTTCCTATTCCCTTTCTTCTTCCTGTGACATGATATTAGCTACTATGAGATAATTTGTAAGAAAAAATCTCTGGGGTCATAGATAGTAACTGAAAGCCATCAGTGTAATTCCTGGCCACAGTAAGACAGACAAAGAGATCTGAGTTGTATTAGTAGATGAGCAGAGCAAAAAACAAACAGGTAAAATTGCATTTGTAGACAGGAATAGTTGGACTACACTGGAGTACTGTATGTGGCTGGCAATGTTATCGTATGGCTACAGTGATTAAGGTAGGGGTGAGCATGATTAAGATGATAAAAGGCTTCAGAGGCTCTAGTTCTTTGAGGTTGTAGGGAAAAGGCTTGCAGCCTAGAATATATTCGAAAAATATTTTGACACAAAGTATTTATAGGGACAAAATCCTGAGCTACAATACAGCACTAATGAGCAGTGCCTAAATCTTGGTGTTTGGGTGCATTTAACGATAATGGATTGTCAACAAAACAGCTTTTTCATCACTAGTGCTTCATGGGTTTGTTATATTATGCAGACAGATGTGAAACAAGTCTTGTCAGCCTTTTTTTTCTGAAGAAACACAGCAACAGCGTTATGTCTTAGCAAGTAACATGTAACCCTTCGGTCTATATGAAAAATAAAAGTATATGTATACGTTTTCACTTTGCCTCTTGATAGTTTTGTTGTGGACAAACAAGTGAGTTTAGCAACTGTGATCCGGGGTTCTGAAGCCTAAAAATGTAACAGAAACTCAGTTTTTAATTAGATAATAAATTACAGTGCACCCACATAGAAAAAATTAACATGCTAATATAAAGTTACAGATAGTCAACAATATCAGAATTTATTAGTTTTAAATAAAATTACAGGTATTCGGGAATATCAGAAATCATAAGCATTTGAATTAGTATTGTTAAATGCCAGTGTTTATTGAAGAACAATGATAATATTCAGCTAAAAAGAAAAATGCAAACATAAAAAGTCATGTTGTTTTTGAAAGGCAATTTAGGCAACCTCCTGCTTACCCCAACCCTACCAACCAGTTCACTCTGCCTGATACATAGGAATGTTTCAATAGCTTTTGGGATGAAAAAGTGTAATTGAGGAAAATACCTGCTATGTTTACCTGCTGCTTCATCATTCTTTTTTGGTTTTGGAACACTGGTCTGTAAGGGAACAGGCTCAGAAGAAGATGTAGGCAGCTGTACGTTGGAGGTCGGGGAAAGGGTGGCCCCCCTGAGAAAGGAGCAAGACCTGCCCTCATGGGGTGGCTCAGGTGTCCCCTGGCAGATGGGGCTATCTTGCAGGGATGTGATTTTCCATAGAAACCTATGCTAGTGGGAGAGTTTGCCTTGTTCTTTCTGCTACGTGTGAAAGGAGGTGATTTGTGAACTTGTACTGGTGAATTATTTTCCAGTTTGACAGCAGAAGGTGGCCATTTGACCAACTTCATAAACTGCTGGTGATGGATTGGAGTGACATGCAGGAATTACTGGACCACTCTGTCTGGAAGCCCTGTCCTCCAAGTTTCCTTCAACCTCTACCCTGTCATATTCTTCACAGGCTGCTAAAATGCCTGACTGTTCCTAAAAGTCATTTATGCAGCCGTATTTGTTTTGACCGTCCTAAATGACAAATTATTCCACATGGCTACATGAATTGAGCGATTCTGCCTGAATTCACTCTTTGCTCATAGTTCTTCAATTAAATTCCTTCAAATCTCATTACATTGCTCACTTTTCAAATTACACCTGCTGCTCTTGCTAGATTTTGTTTGTGTGTTTGGGACCCCTTTATTAGCACAAGTAGTTGATGGTGATTTGCTATTGTTAAGCCAAGGGGAGTGAATTGGGTTTATAAATGCAAATGATTAGTCATACTCTCCAGCAGCTTTAGGGACATACAGAGACAAGCTACCACAGAGTTAGTGAGGGTATGAGCTAAAAGTATGTCCGCTGTTTGGTGGTAGTTGCTTTTCTACATGTTTTTAATCCTCTGTAAACAGAGTATGCTATTTTACATTATTTGTAGTGGAATCTAGTGACACACTGGCAGGAATCAATGGGTGCTGCTCAGTACAAATTTACACCTGTAGTAATCTGTAACTGCACTCTAAGCTCTGTGAGTTTACAGTAGATAAAGTATTATCAACAGAATCATACAAATCACATGTTGACTGACAATGGTTTTGGCTGTTGGCAGTTTCCAGAACAACCAGAGCAAAAAGTGTTAAAATAAATTAAAAGCTTATTTGAACTGAACTGAAACATGTCCTTTGGAATTCAGACTATTATAAGGGATTTACTTTTATACTGTAAAATATCAGAATTGTTATTTGCTTAAAAATCTGAAAACATTTAATTATGATTCTATCCCAACAGCATTATGTTTTGGCACAAGCAGTTTACTAATCTCCAATGAATTTATGAAATGCTTCAGTATTGCTTAAGTAGTTACTTATCCAGAAAAACAGTTTATCTCTAAAAGGTCACTGAGCTCTGAATATCACTGAGTAGATGGGAATTGGATATACATAAAAACAGGGCCAACATAAGACACAGGTTAAAAAGGTAGGTGGCTAAGGAATACAAGTGGATGAACGGAATGTATTCAGCAGAGGTTTTTGCAGTGAGAGGTACTATACAAAGGACATGCCTGTTGCACAAACCTCTGGTCTGTAGGGATTCCTAAGTTAATTCTGAAGGAGCTTTTTCGGCAGAGCTAGTTAACATGTTTGTATGGCTTTTGGTACCCAAAGTAGCTCTGATGTCTCTGCGTGGCATTGCACTCTGCAAAGGGCAGAGCCTCTGGGTCCTGGTGGAGGCTGGACGCACTCTCACCCTCCCATTATTGCTTCATAGTCTAAGCTCCAGAGCCTTTTCTTTGGGGATGAGATGAAATAGCTGTTGTTGCCACCATTTTATCATCAAATAAGGCAGTAACAAGTCATTTAGAGCATTGTGTGGAATTTCGGTTTATGTAATTTTCACCAAAGGTCACATTGCAACATTTTGTATTTCTTATTTTGTCAAATGACTTCTGTTTTGTGAGCCAAGAGATTTTAATTTGATATGTGGGTGTATAATTGTTAGTAATACATATACCTACTACTGTGTATTACTAGAATCTTTCAGCATTCCTGAAATTAGGTGTTTTGATAGTTCCTATTAAAATCTTCTTTTTTAATTGATTTTTTTTTTTTTAAAGTAATATTTCTCAGGAAATTTCTCATGAAATGCCGGAATTTTCTCCAAATGCAGACTCTAGTTCCTGGCAGCACTAGACATCTCACTGAATCCCTGGGATCCAGGAGTTGCTTGGAGTGCAGGGATATTCTCATTCCTGATTTTGACCAGTGAATCTGGTGAGAGCTGCTAGCTCCCCTCTCTTTTATTTATTTGTATTTTCAAACATGGGGCAGAGTGCTTGTTGTCTCAAATAAAGCAGAAGATATTTCAAGGAAAGCTTAAAGCAGCCTGTGACTTTTCCTGATGAAACAGACTGAAAAGCACTCCAAGGTATAATATGGTGACGTGCGTATGCTGCGAGTTAGCTTGTCCTTCAGGGTTTGCTCCTCCTCACGTACTTGCATGGCCAGTGCTATTGGGGATGGGACGTGTTTGCTGTATTTAGAGCTGATTCCTTTTTCCTGGAAATAGCTGGTCCTTCTAGCAAGCCCCTTTTTTAGTTCCACATCTCCAAATGAAAAATTTCCCTACTTAGAGTTCACCAGAATTGTATCGCATGTATGGTGTTGAAGTTGTCAGCAGCTGTTGGACCCAGGAACATGCTTTTCTTTCTTTCCCTTCTTTCCTGGCTTGGCAGCTTTAGCTTTTCTTTCCCTGCCATGAACAATGTTCAGTTCACTCTCAGTGCTTGGCAGTCCTCTCCACTCTTGACATATGGCCTAGGGTGCCTGTCCCCCATCGTATCCCATGTGAGTGCTTTAGCTAGAGCTCACTGTCTTGGCAGGAAATTTACTATTTCCAGCCGAAGGCCCAACTTCTGCTCTCTGTAACTTCACGGGGAGCTGCTGGAGTACAGTCAGAGAACATTGGCACTTTCTACTTTAGAGCCCAATTTTGTACTTTACAACCTATTTTTATCCATAAGCCATAACTCCCTCCTGTACTTAGTAATACAGACAGCAAATCACTGTGGAAAATGCTTCTGGAGTAAGGGGGTGATAGATGTTTGCACCCTGTTTCCTTGACTGATGTGAGGATGTATCTCATGCCTTGGCCTCAGGAGGATACAGAGAGAAGGGGACTCATGCTGTGACTTCCCTGACATCTGCCTGTGGGCTGCATTGGGCTTTAAATATTATTCTCTAATAGTGTCATAAAGGAAAGATATAATGATTAACTGACCAGAGCTGCTGAGCTCAAAATAAAGTCTGTATTTTCAGATTTTCTTCAAATGTAGCGTAAGCAGTTAGGGTGGATAATAAGCTGGTAAGATTTTCACAGTGACTTGTATTTCCATTTCAATTCATGGTGTTAGTACATGCCACTGGCCAATGGATTGTATTTATAGTGGTAGAGGCAGCGGGGCCTTCTTTCTTTCTGCAAAACACCTTTTAACATTGGTTTGTATAGAACATTTACCAATATTTGAGAGCAAAAGAGAATAAATTAACAAAATCTAGAGAAATCTATTGTTGGGGGAAAAATATTTAGAAAAACAAAAGGCAAAGAGAAAAGCAGCTTGCTTGTGAGTACAATTCTAATAACTGTGAAAAGGAGATACTTTTGTAATTCAAAAGAGAAATCTTGAAGTGAGCAAGTTAAATCTGCAGAAATTCTGTACTTCTGGGAGGGATACTACAGATTGTTTGGGAACAGAAAATCCTTCCTTTTCCCTTCTAATGCTGACATGTTAAAATATATAACATTTATGTCATATCTGAAGTGACATTTTCTTGCTGATATAATTTACACATTTCCATAGCAAGACTTCATCTCTGTCTCCAATATCTTGACAGTGTCAGGGAATCACTTTTTCATTAAATGCAAAGGATAGAGAAAAACCTGCCCAAATTAAGTTTCTACGGAGAGTCCCAGACTTTAAAAGACCTTTAGTAGGAGGTACTGTTCTTAGCAATTCCTCTGCTGCATTTTTTTCTAAGTAATGCATTGCATCTTCTAATATTTTGATTTTCTAAAGGAAACCTTTCTTTTTGTGACAGAAACCAAACCAGAAATGGGTTAAGTGCTGACAAATACAGTACTAAAAGAAGAGGAAATGAATTTCACAGCTGGGTTCTCAAACCATTGCTAAAATAACTGTCTATTTAAAGCTACTACAAAATGCCAAAAATTAGAGTTTTCTTTTGATATATTTTATGTGATTTGTATTATTTTTTATCAAGGTCCTTGTTTTGTAAATATTAGGTTTCTGTTTCTTACAGTAAAGTATTTATCTTAAACCTCTAATTCGGATTTTGCCTTGTTACATGTCTGCCCAGCAGCATCCCATTAACTGCCGTAGACAGCTAAGCATGTTTCTGTGGTCAAAGCACACTTAATAGCCACTAATTTCTATAGTGACTTTAATTTTTCTAGCTACCTCAGGCAAACCCAGTGTGATCCAGAAAGAGAAATGTGGCCATTTGCTTTTGACCACATTTGGAAAATGGAGCAATTTCTCTGCCTCTTTCAGAGTGTTCCTTGTTCAACCATGCAAAAACCCCAACATAAATCTGCAGGAACTTCTGTGTCTGTGAAGAGTCAACAGGAGTCAACAGGAAAATTCAATCCAGAGCTAGGTATCAGTACAATGCGGGTGCCCATTCACCTGGAAGAAGTGACACAGCCAGTCATGTTCTGTCTCTTAACATCTCCTTTTCACCTGACACCCAGCGAGGTCCTGATAAATTCACCCAATTCTGCTGGTTTCGAAAGCACCTCATCAAAGTCAGTAAGCTGAGGATCTGGACAATATCTGAAGGATGCATGTGCCCATTCGTGATTGCTGTCTGAACTGTGTCACTGTTGAAGTGACAACACGGTATATCCACAAGGATAAAAGCTCCTTCATTTTTGGTCCCTCAAATGATGCAGATTGATGACTTTCCCATTCACCAGAGTGACCTGTTAATACAGGGCTTATGAAAAACGAGTTTGGAAGATAAACATAAGTATTACCTCCATATTTCCTGGAGAAAGTACAAGTTCTAAGGGCAATGAGAAATGTAGCAATATGCTGCAGTCTATGAATTATATATAGTGTCAGTACTCTTGGCGCTTTACTTACAGCTTCACAAACTGCCTTCCTAGCTCATGAACATGCAAAGTAATTAGAATGGCAAATAGCGTTAGTTTTTATTGACCTGTGATGCCCCCTAGTTCTCTGTCATGTTCTTGAACATCATCTAGGTTTTTTCCTTCAACCTTAAATCAGCAGTTTGCAGTTTCTGGCATTGATTATTTGGTATTGTCTAATTTATTGATGTGGACAGTCAGGGCTTCCACACTTGTTATCGGTTGCTCATTTATCCAATGATCTGTCATTGTGCACAGCAACTGTAGCTTGCTGAATCACTTACTATATACTGTAAATGTCAGATATGAGCTCCCACTTTAAGAACTGCCTTTTATTCTGGGAGCCACTGAGCCACATTCTCTAAGTGTATTGTGCTTTCAGTAGTGGAGGTGATTTAGTATAAATTATAGGATTGCGGGGTTTTTGCCCACAACAGTGAGGTAAAGTGCAGCCACTCAAATAAACCTGTACATTTTCATTTCCTATATAAAAGAGGCTTCCTTCATCATGAAAGTGTAGGCTGGATGCTCGTTCTTCTTTATTAATAATAGATAGGCAGATAGATGCACAGACACAGAGTAACGCTGCCCCTGAAACCATTTTGCTAATGGTAAAATAGATACACGAGTGAGCAGATTGCTTCACCCACTAAAAATGAAGCCTTCCCACCCTCCCAGAGAAACACTGCAAATGTTGACTAATGTTTTGTCTCATAAGAAAAGTGTGAGAACAGGAAGCAATGACTATCTAGTTCCCTTGAAATGACTGGAGAAATTTTAATAGGTGAACTGTAGTAACTTCAGCTGGGAATTAGGGTTATGTTTTCTTGGCACAATATCGATGCCTTTCAGCGCTGCTTTGTGCTGCATAGCACTTGTGGCTGAGTATCTGAGATGAAAAGTTCTGCTGTGGAAGGAATAGTGCTCACTACTGAATTGTCAGCATTATTTCTTGCTGCACTTACGTGATTCTCAAAGGTGCCTTATTCAAGTGCCTGTTTGGCCTGACCCTGTTTAGCTTATGAGATCTGACAGTAGTAGTATTGCTTCAGGCTCTGATGTTACTCTTATGAAGTTCACCAGAAGACTGAAGCTAATAACTTACCAATGTTTGTTCTGTGCCTTGCAATTTTTGAGTTGAAAGGACATACAAAAATACAGCTGGTGTGTTAAGTACCCTTTCTATCTTTAATACTGTGGAGCAGCATGGAATATATGTTCTTAATTTTTGTCAGAACCAACCAAGCTGTTTTTTGTCTTTGGTAGTATTGATTGACCTCTTGTAAGCAGGAGAAAAATAAGCGTTCAACTAAATTTGTATTTAGGTGTTTATGACTCCAGTCCATTTCAAAGGGACAGGTAACTACTAGGTTACATTAGACTTTCATGTACTGGCTTATTTACTGTATGTGTTGAGTGGTTTTTGCAATGCAAGCATGTTTCAGTAAATAAAATCAATATGCAACCAATGGGAATGGAACAGTAAGTGATTGAACTTTTCATCTTTTTGGCTTAAAATGAAAACCTCTCAAAGGTATTGTTTATGACAAGACTTATGGGCTGAAGTACTCTGAGAAAGTACAGGAAATACAAAGCACAGAATTGCAAACCAAAATGATTAAACAGTAAAATTAATAAACAATATAGTTGTAAATTTGTATGGCAGCCTTGAGTTCTTACACTCTGTTTTTTTCTGGTATAGTTCAGCTGTGGATGTAAAGGACTGTTTCTACTAGTGGCAGTGTGGTCTGCGTGGTCTCATTGTATTTTATCTTGGCTGGTACCGGTTCTCTTGTGTGGGTGCCTGTCTGCCAGGAATTGGTCTGAGATAATGTCATAATGGGTTGAGATGATAAAAGGCCTCTGGTTGTATCAAAGCAGACTAGATTCAAGCACCAGATGGCTTTTCAACTTTGTAGAGTACATATCACATTAGCAATCCAGTTGTGGATAGTTGAGTTGCCGATCCTAGGCCATGAGCAGTTACAGTTTCTGGCAGGGAAGGAACCAATTTGCCATAAGCCGTATATGCCCTTACAACTTCTCTGGAACACACTACCATGCTTCTTTTTCTTCCTAAATGGGAAAAGAGGTGCATCTGGAACAAGGGAGCTGTGACCCTGTCAGGGCTCTGACAGCTCTGTAACCTCTAAGTGGCCATAGCAACTGTGTTTAGGCAGATGTTTTTAAAGAGAATATTGTTATCTGAATGTATCTATGTATGTGTGACTGTGCAGTAAAGTGATCTGATTTAGAGATGTCATTTTAATTGTGCTTCTCTTGGGATACATGATGTTGCAGAAATACAGGCAACTTAATTTGTAAACAAAATAGGAATGAGAGGTACCCAGTAAGTTTTTCAGCATGGTGTGGATGCCAATATGAGAGGAAGGGGCCTCAGAAATACTGTGGGAAGGATTGGATGGGCAGAGAGGAAGACCTTTGGTACTTGGTTGAATTTTCTGGTATAAAAGTCTGTTTGAAACTGCTGAAAAACCTAACCAAAGCATCAGATTGATGAAGAAATGTGAGTTTTCTGAAAAAATAATGAGTTTTGTCGAAGACGGATGTTAGCATTTGCCCCCTTATGAAATATTTTTTTACTTCCATACCAAAAATTCCATTCTGGGATAAACTGCAGCTTTTCTGTGGTGTTCTCCAGGGGGAGAGAATTCACTGTTTTCCTAACTAAAAGATTTTTTTCCATCACTTGACAAAGAAGCTGCATTAGAGCTTTGGGCAATTCTGCACTCAGAGGAAATACTGTGATCCAGTCTGAGGGTGGGAAGAAAAGAGGGTATAGAGGCCAGCCTGGAAAAGTGGTGGTGCTCAACGGTTAGTATTGTGGTGCCCACAACTCCAGCAATGACAAAGCTAGCTTATCCAAAGAAATGTTTCATAATTTACTCATATAATTAAGTTAATTTGCTTGGGATTGTTTGTTTTAATCAAACTTATTGAAGAGAAATTTCTTTTCCATGTTAGTGGCTTCCCATACAAGACAATTCAAGTTCCTGTAGATTATTCCAACATGACTGGAGCAGGATAGTAAAGCATGGAAGTATTTCCAACCATCCCCTCAAGGATAGTTACCAATGCATTCACTTCAGAAAAGCAGTCACGGAAGCTGAGCACGTCTAAAATATACATGTTGTGTCATCATACTTGTAGGGAAAAATGCCTCTTCGGGGGGTTTTATGTTTGATTTCTGCTTTTTCTACACCTTCAAAACATGAATAATTCTATTCCCCACTATCTACTGTTCTGGCATCACAACTGGAATTGTGTATTTCGTAAGCAAATATTGAGGTTTGTTTCAGCTGGAGCTCATGGCATGGGGGAGAGGTTAATGTGACCCACCATACTCTGAAGATAAGGAGTGGGAATTATATATATTAGTTTAATGTAAAGGGTATTGACTGGAAAGAATTAAAGATGGTTTCTTTTCATTAAGTTGTGGGAGGGTCAAAGCAACGGCTTTCAGCACCTCCAAGATCTCTGGCTATCTGCCACTGTATCTATATTCCCCATCAGCCCAGACCTCATTTTAATATTTAAAATGGTACCTGTTTTCTGTTTCTAGCCCTCGGAAGGGCTTTAATTCTTTTCCTTGTTCTGCCAGTGCTCTAGCTGCTACAGCTGTTGCTGTCACATTTAATAAGGACTTTGTAGAGTTTAAATATTGCATTGCTGTACCAGCTTTTCTTTGGCATAACAGAAGAGCTTTGTTCATTAAGATGAGGTGCTCCTCACTGGCTCTGCTGCTGACACGTGGGTTTCAGCTGAAGGTGACAGGAACTTATAACTTGCCGCGGTGTGCACATGAAGCTCCCTGCAGTACAAATGCTGCCTGACACCGTAATGCAGCCATCAGTGGCGCTAGGAGTTTGCCGTGCTCCGTGATGGACTCCGTCCAGCACAGAGCCCTCACTGATTTGTCCTGGGACTATGGTATTCGCAAACGTAGGTCTTTAAAATAAGAATTTTAAATTGACTACATTATACTTCCTGACCTGTAGTTGTGTCATTACTCCAACTTTGTGGTTGTATATTTCTCATTTTAAAATCTCCAGTGATACTGTGATTCTTTTTATGCAGTAAATAGGTAACTTTCCTGTGCTCACTTGCAGACTAGGTGGGAAATAAGGCAGCAATGTGGACAGTAGCTTGACATTTTGAAATGTCAGGGGGAGGAGGAAGCGAGACTAAAACCTGATGTCCTCATGCCTACAGTAACACAACTGCTTATTGAAATATTCTTCTCCCCAGCCTTGAGCTCTGTATGTGTCAATCCAGCTGAATATAATAGGGGCTGTTTACTTTGACAGGCAGTCAAAATTCAAGAAAAACATGGAAGAAAACACTCATCCCCAAATCTGCAGTGTACTGCTCTATACCCTCCTGTGTACATTGTATCTTCTCCCATTCTCCTTCCCCCCAAACTCCTCCAGCCTTTTGCACAACCAGGTTAGATATTTACATTCATTCTCAATGTTAAACTGTGCATTAAAAAGTCCTGTTTCCTTCCTGAAGCTATTCATCATCTCCCAGGACCTTTGATGACATCCCCTTCCTTTGATTCTGAGTCATTCTCATGTTTTCAGTATGACAGTGATATTTTTTTTTTCCTTAACATTACAAAAAAGACCAACCTCTCTTGTTAGAATTTCTTTTGAAGTATCCGGGGTGAAGAGAGCTAAGCTGTGGGATAGAAAAGTATTGCTAAAACATGACATTTTAAAAAATTGATAATAAAGTCTAGGTTAAAAAGAAGTTACTGTTCAATGCATTTATTTTCATCTAAACATTACAGGGTGTTCTTTTGTTTGAATTTTCTGCGTGATGAAGGAAAACTGATGAGTGCTCATCTTGGTAAAAATACTACATTTCAAGAATATTATCAATTAGATTTGGACATCATGGCACGTTTCTATTCTTTAAATAGGATTTGTTTTGGCTTAGTGCACTTGTACTGCTTTGATTCTGCTTTAATTCACAGACATTTGCGTTTCTCTGCTTTCACTGCTGGTAACATGCTTGGTGAATAACAGCTTGCTGGGTTCACATTATGAAAATAAGAAAAGGAAATGAAAACACAGGTCCTTATCTTCAAGCAACGATGCCTAAATTAGAGCAAATCTTTTTGTTGTTCTTATGTTTGCTAAATATAAGAAGCAGTCAAATCCCAGAAGCTGACATGAGAAACATCTGCAGTATGGAAAGTGGCAATTTGAATTCTCAAATCCACGACATAGCCATGCCCTCTAAACCTGCACCAAATAAAAGTTTAACCCAGAGATTGTTTCCATGTTTGTATTTGAGGTTCTCCTTCATTCTAATGCATGCTTTCATGTCTAGCTGAGAACTTACAACCAGACTGTGCTATATTGTCACAGGGGGAGTCTCCAAAGGGCAGCTGGAATCAGTGACCCAGCATCAGTAGTCCAGATCAGTCCAAACACTTGGTGGAGAGGTGGAAGAAGGAGGCTAAAACAAGTACCTAAAAGCAATCCAGAGTGTCAACTGGCACAAATCAGAAATAAAATTCTACGAGACAGTGCTGCTTTGTACTGACCAAGGGCCTTTATATTTAATTCTCAGTTGCTTATTATGGAGGTGGATTTTAAAAGTTACTCCTGTTGATTTAGATTCAGCTTGCAGCTTGTCGTATATGCCAAGGACCTTGCCATCAGAGAGGGCATTGTAAGATAACACAAGTAACAACAAGAGCAATTGTCCTCCTCTCATCTGAAGACCTAGTGTACCAATTACTATTTAAAATCATTATTTAAAGTGTTTGTCATAAACCCTTTCATAGCAGGAGCACTTTTGAAATATTAAATGCTATTTTCCTTTTAGCCAGAGCAAGGATTGGAGGAAAGATGGAGTCACTTGGAAGCATGTGGCTGCAATTTCTCCTATGAAGCTCATTTGTCAACATAACAGATGCACTGCTGTAGTGATGGGGTTGTTGTTGTGTGTGCTGTATATCACTCCAAGGGTTGTCCTGGAGGCAAGATGCGCATGTAATATAAAGCAGTGGAGGAACGTAGCTCTGTTCTGTCTCTGTCAGAGGGTATGATGACTGTCCCAAGGCAAAGGGCAGATGCCACCATGCTGACATGGTGCCGTATCCTTGCAGCATTGTGTGGTGGGCTGGCTGGCACAGCTTCCATGCCCCGGCTGCCTGGGCACCTCTGCACTGCTAATGCAGGCACTGCTTGCTGAAGGTGCTCTGTGCTGTGGTCCATTGCATCATGTAGACACACGTACAGTGTGCTCATTGTCTGAGCAGCTACTAAAATTAAACATATAAGTGCAAGTTCGTTTTTTACGTTTTGGTTTTTTCAAGGCAGTCATTTGTATTAGAGGTGGGAGGCGGAGGCCTGATCAGCAAGGAGGCTGGCCATGGTATCCTTTATATTGGTTTGTGTGAAGAACAAAGTCAATGAAATTGATAGTTACATTGGTGTAAAATTCAGGGAAAAGTGGTGCTAGGCTTCGAATATTGTCAAAGTATTTTTTCTAAATTTCACCTTGGTTTTAAGTTTCTGACTTTCAAAAGAGAAAAAGAGCAGCTGAACAGATATTTTTCTTGCAACAAAAATGGCAACAGCAAAATCAACTCTGGCCTCTGATCAAGCCTGAGAAATTTCAGCCTGAAAGGGGAAGATTTGTAAGTCACTGACTTGGCACGAAAGTGCAACCCTTGTATATGTACTTGTATCTATAGCTATCGTAACAAGGGCTAATGCGTGCTTACCAAAGAAAACTCAAAATGGCAAAACATAATGATAGATATGTAGGAAATAGAAAAGTAACCATGTGAGTAAATAGTACATGGTTTGCAAGAAATCCATTGCAGCATGAAACTGAAAGAAGAGTATATGCCAACTTCTGAGATGAAGGTGATTGTGCTCTAGACAGTTAACATCAATAGCAAAAATCTAGGATGCAATAGCAAATGTGTATATTAAGCTGTTTTTATCTAGGGTAGTCTTTTTGATCTAACAGCAGTTAGATGGGTGTGACATTCCTAGACTCATTCCCTGTGTCACTGGAGGGGCAAACCATCTGAAATAAACAGTCTGCCTTCTATTAATGTTAATCAGAGTAACTTGCATTGTACTCAGTGGCCTTCTGCAAGCGTACAGTTGAGCCTTTGGTCTGTTGCAGACATACATGGCAATGCTGGGCAACAGCTGTTTAGAATCTGAGGGGTGAGGGGAGCACACAAAAAAGAGCTTCCATTTCTGTGGAAGAGTGTGAATTTTTAGTGGGTGTTAAGTTTCCTTTGCCGTGGAGAGCAAGCTTTTCAAGCCGTGCTTTGTTGCCATGTGAAGAGAAACATATGTGGTTCCAGCTGTGAAAATTATCATGCGGTAACTAGTCTCAAATGACTTTGCTGCTTCATTTCATAGTTATAATTTTGAAAGCATATCACAGCAAAGGCCTTCATCCAGGACTAAGTTCAAATCAGATTTTGAGTTTTGAAATTGAAGTTGGTTGTGAAGTCCTCAAGCATTTAAAAATGCCCCTGAAGAATTTAACAGATGAAAAATGTATTTTATGTTAAACAATTCATTCAAAAGGTAAACAAAGAGGAGGAGGGAGGAAACAGTTGTTTCTTAACATCAAAATAATTTATTCACTTGATTTTTGGATTGTCTTACCTCTGCAGAAAAATGTGAGGACCTTAAAATAGAGGTAGAGATAGGAATGCATTGATCCCAGGAGCAGGCATGCAGATATGTCCTGTTGTGTATTGTGGAAACGATGCTACATACATGAGTTTACTCAAAGCTCCTAATTCTCTACCTCCTCATCTTCCTGACGGTTTAGCTGTGTGTGGGGGGAAACACTTTGTGAGCTGCTTGAGCTTTCTGGTCTCGATTCTGACTCTTAAGTCCCTTACTCAGAAATGTCAGGAGGGTACTCATGGGCCTTAATTGATTTCTGTGGGACCAAGGTTATGCATGAGGCTGTTGCCTGTACCTTAACCAATTGTCTATTGCTGTTCAGCAAAACATAAACAAGTGTTTTATTCTCCTTGAAGTCGATGAGATTTAAGCACAATGCTTAAGGGTAGTCACATAGTAGAAGACTTTGGCGGAACAGGAATGGCTTTTCAGAGAAGCGATGCATGTGGAAACCTTTGCAGGGTCCTTCTGTCTCCCACAGCTGCCTCTGTTCACCTCCAGCTTGACTATGCGAGGCTGGCACATGTCAGAGCGCAGCTTTTCCAGCTGTGACAGCACCGCAACTACCATTGCTGTTGTAAAACATCCAGTCCCTTTCTCTAATGCTTTCTAATCCCAAACACTTGAAAGTATATGGGAAACTTACGCTGAATCAATACCTTATGAATAAGGAAGCTTTTCTTTCAGAGCTGATGATAGAAATGAATGTTTGGCTCTTGTATTGAACAACGTGTACTTGTGCAGCAGTTTCATCTCTGAATGGCACTTTTAGCTGCAGCTACTAGAAATATAAATGGCAAAAAACATGCTCTGTTGTGAAGGCCATGTTGAAAATAAAACTTGTCTTGTACTTGTGTACCAAGTAATAATGATAATAAAAAAAAAACTGTTCAGAAAGTGCTACTACTTGAATTAGGCATGTCTTCATCTCGTTAAAATAAATGTATTTATTAAGCGTGCATATCTTTATCTCTTATGTAATGAGAATAACAGAGCCATATCACAGATCTGCAGTGTCTTTTGTGCTCTACAAATTTGGTGCAACAGCCACCAGACAAAAAGTGATTTATACTATGTCTTGTAATGGGTGGAATAATTAACAGTGGTGGCATCCATCACTTCTACAACATGCTTATCTCAGAACTTTTCCATTGATTCAAGAGAAAAGCAGGAACAAAACACAGGAACAGAATGATAAAAGTCAGTTACGTACTCCACCCTTTAACTTGGTGTGCCTAATTTGGACACCCGATGAATGAATCTCTCCATGTGGACACAGTCTGGGTTCAGTTTGTCAGAAGTTAATTCTGCAAGGGTATGAACAAGGCCCCAGATAAGCCCCACAACTGTCTATGGAATTTGAAGGCTGTCGAATGAGTTTCAGTTTTGCTTTCTGCTGAGACACTTTCTTCACTGGGAGCATGTAATAGCTAAAGATTTTGGAAAAGTTTCCTGTCATTGTAAGGCATGTGATCTTGGATTAGAAGGAAGAGATGATATCTTAAGAAAATAGTGCACATGAGTAAATCATTGTTCAGGTCTGCGGTGACTTATTTCTGATTTCCAACACCTGTTCACTTGTTCAAACTTTCAGGGATTTTAAAGTGAGACCGATTGAGAATCTGACTGTCTGACTTCATGCACTTCTCTTTCATTCTTCTGGCACAGGCATACACTGAGGTTACTGTATCTCTTTTTCTTTTTCTTTTTTTTTTTTTAGTAACTTTTGCAAAGCTGCTTGCGAAGTGCAGCATCATCAAACTGCATGGAAGTGACAATCCAGTACAGTAGTACCCTCTGACAATAATTTGGAAGCAAAGAAATGTTGCATTAGATACAGAGTGTAACCCACATTGCTCCTGTGCATCTTCCTGCAGTCCTTTGATTGTTTTCTGCCATCAATAGCCTTCTGTTAAAAAGTAAAGTTTATTTGCTAGCTTTGTTGGTTTTGAAAAAATAGGGGAGCAATAAGACAATGCATAATTCTGTACAAGATGTGGACATAACGGCTCTCAGAAGACAATTGTAAAAATCAAGATCACTGGGATTAGTCTTTTTTCTGTATTGAAAGTAAAACAACACATTATGCGTATAGGAGATGTCTGGGAAGTACTAGGTACAAGATTTATGAGAAGCGTAAGTGCAGTATGAAATTGTCTGGTTAAAGATAATAGCAAGGTTAATAAGAGGAGGAAATAATTTTCTGACTATAAATCACATTTGTAATGATGCAAAGTAAGGTTAAAAGGGCATTTGGATCTTTGGCTCCATCACCTGAGATAGTTCCCTTAGCACTGATGTATTCCTCAGCATTGCATGGTGCTATGTCATTTGGTGTGAGGTGAAGGAGGCAAGCAGAGTTGGCTAGTGTGACTACCTAAAACCAAAAAAAGTTTACAGATTTCGGAGATTTTACGCAAGCAGATCTCAGTTTAAGGGTGGGGCAGTTGCACGTTTTCTGTCTAGGAAAAGAAGAGTGAGAAGTTTGTTAATTTACGAGAGTGCCCGTGAGAGCTCAGAGGAGGAAATGAGGTTATCTCTAAAGCACACCACCAGTTGTGTCCAAAGAATACGTTCAGAAAAGGAGGAGGCAATAGCACAGGTCATCATAGAAACTATTATACATTGATATGACATTTAGTTCTGTTGCCCTTGAAAAACAATGGCCTTTAATTAAAGAGCAATATTTTTAGTGAAATACAAAATAGCTTAATGAAATATAAAACTTTTCTAGTGGTCATTGAAATTCAAAGCACTCTGAGTTCTGGCGTTAGTGCAGAAAGAAATGTAATATAAATATGTACATACTGTCTGTCACAGCTCCCATGCCACGTTGGTTGTGTTCTTAGAGCACGTGCAACTTTCTGTGAATTTGCTGACTGATAAATAATAATGTCATTTACTGAGTTCCTCTAACAGCAGACACATAATCAAATGTTCAAAATAATTATGTAAGATTCTAGTTGATCTGAAGAAAGTTGTATAGATTAACAGCTATACATACTTGCCAGCTTTGCTTTTTCACATAGAAATAGGGGCAGTTGTGTATTTTATTACATTTTTTCTTTGCTGGGAGTCAGCGTTCCAAACTCTACAGAAACCTATGAAGGATTTACACACTTGGTACTGCAAAACACAGCTTGAAAAAAACATATTGAGTTTCTGTGCAAGGCCCTGTTTCAATAACAAAGCTTGCACTGCATCTACCTAAATATTCTTTAAATAACTTTAAAAAAGGAAGAAAGAATATGATCATTCCCTGAGAGTACAAGTGCTTCTGGTTTTAGTGGACATGAATCTTCATCTGTTACCGAGGTGCTTGTGATCAGTACATTAGAACAGGTGTTATCCACACTAGTAAAGAGGAGGTTTTGTCCCCCACTAGTGGTTGACCCAGGATGATAAAAAATATCACAGCTGGTTGCAAGTGGCAGTACTCTGTTACCATGGTTAATAGGTGTCTCTGCATGGAGATCTGAAGCTGCCAAAACTTAAACCTTCAGAGTTTCAGCTCTGCTGCTCACCCTGGTCAATTCAGGGCTTTGAACAAGTTACTGAATTTGGAGTATGTCCCTTTCCCCTGCCAAGAAAGGCTTGAACTGTTGGCGCAGAGTGTAGGATAACTGGTGAATTTGTGCTTCCAATATTCTGTAGGTAGAAGGATAGAAGCAAAAATAATAGTTGTTGTTATCTACTAGGGCTGTAACTCCTGATTCTTCCTGCATTTGGGTTTTGCTAAAAGTTTTCACGTTTGGGTAAGTCATCATGTAAACTCAGAGGGTTTTATAACTGGGAATGCGGAGGTGATTGTAAGAAAGCCCATGCCTCAGCTAATTACTCTTATATAATTGGTAATATGCCAGCAGGACAGCGTTCAACTAGCTTAGATTCACACCAGTCCTAAGAGATAGAAGCTGGGGAAGAATAGCGGCTATATACCGCTGTAAAGTGTTACAGTATTTGTCCTGTATCCAAACACTTCTAAGACAGATCATACCAAATTCAGTTCTCTCCTGAAATCAGAAATATGGTGATGGATTCAGAGACATTAAATCAGTCACCTGGGAGCGTGAGGATTGGGGCAGACCTTCCAGTTTTGGCCTGTCACTTTGGGTTCAGAAATGAAGGTTACCCTGCTGCAAAGCAGCTGATCTCGGGCTCCCCCAGTTTCTCCGGCGGTAACACCAAACCCAGGGCTGTACACTGTGCTAAATAACAGCAAGGAGTCTATTCCTCATGGTGTCTGTGACATTAGCAGTCTTGTTAGAAAGGAAACTCTATTTAGGTAGTTCCATATTACCTATTTTCTTCCTAGGGAATAAAAAGATCTGGATGAGAACCATATGATTCAAGCCTACTCGGAAGTTATCCACCACAACAGGAGTAAAAATTTGCTGGAGAGTTCTACTGGTGTTAAATCTCTGTGCAGACAGTGTCTGGCATCATTTTACTAGCAGACTAGATATGCTGTTAAAAATTATATCTATTATATCCATCCCAGAGGTGTTCATTCAGAAGAGAGTAATGGAGCTCAGCTGACAAAAGGGATTTGTCCATTCGGACATGCCGAAAGGCCTTAAGATAAGAAATAATTCTCATGTAAGCAGTTCCTGAGTTAAAATATTAATTTATAGGAAATACTTTAAAAATAGATCTTTTGAGGAAATTTTATATAGCTCAGGTTTCTCATTTTTAGAAGCTTTAGAGCTTACCTCACCTGGTAAGAGTTTGCAAATCCAATCCCAATGATTTGTGTGTCCACATTCACACTTTTTAAGGCATAATAACTTCCTGAGCAAGGAGTATGTTTTGCTCAGGACATTGCCATGCTATATGTTTTGGGGAATTAGCTCAGGGAGCTCTTTCCTCTGGCAGTTTCACTGGACAAACCTTTGTCCTGATGGAGGCTCATTCGCCTTCACTGAACGGTGCAGTGGGGATGGATGGGCATGACTGCAGAATCCTGCCCTTTTATTTACTCCCTGAAAGCCCTCCCTGAGCAACTGGGTTGCGGGCAATTCTCTGACAGACTGAGCTGTCATTTTTAAAATTACTTATAGACATAGGAAGTACAAAACCAACACAGAAACCACCCTACTTTTCTCTTCGGAGGAGCCCTGCTTCCCTGATGCTGTATGCCCCACTCCATGCACGCTCTCTGTAAGGGGCTGCTCTTCGTTCTGGCAGGGGGCAGAGTTTCTAACTCCTCTTTTACGTCCAACTTAGCAGCCAAATTTCAGCTTACACACCAACATGTATTTCTTAGGAGGTTTCTATATATTTTCATAACTAATTTATAAGGTGCAATATCAGGTAATGTGCTAACATCTGAATTTATCACTTGTGTGGCTGCCTGCCTTTACTGTTATAATTCTGCCTATAGAGCAATCAGTTTGTCTGACGTGGTTTTTATTCTTTACTTACTATGCTGCCTACTGCTTTTGTATCCAATGGGTATGTAGAGAGTGCTACTTTGAGGGCTGGAGGACGTTTGGGGGTTATTTTTCTCTTATAGTTTGCTAGAAACACTGAAGAACTATGAAGGCTAACGTGCTTCTGTTGAGCTCATTCTTTAGTTGGTGTAGATTTTGCCACTCCTCTAAATGAGCTCAGAGATTACATATACTCTAGCTACTGAGAAACCCTGGTCAGCGTGTACAGGAATGTATTGGTTTGCCCTTTTATCTGTTTTTGTGTTTATTTCATGTTAACTTCAAGAAGAAATCTGGTTCAAATAACAGAAAATATATCAGGAATGCAGCTGCTAGGAGAAATTGCCCCTTTTCAAGAACTGCTTTTATATTAGTAGTTTTTTAGACATTTGTATTATCATCTTTTCAATGGAAGAGAGAGTGTCAAAGCTCCATTTTTGCCTGCTTGCTTCACATCACAGATTAAGAGTGCTTTTAAAACTGTGTTTTAAAATGCCATTTGTAAGAAAATGCAAGAAAATCAGACTGTGTAAAAATGAACTTAATCCAGTTGGGAATGAACTGCAGAGAAGGTGGAGACATGCACTGTAGTGGGCATCTCCCTTGATCTTGGTTTTGGGAACATTTGAAGTTAATCTTGATTGCACAAATCTCTGCTGAGTCCCCCTGCCCCTAAGGTTACTTTTGTATTAATTTCATTTACAGGTATTGAGAATAGTTTCCTTAAAGGTGATCTGTGAAATTAAAGGTTTCTCCTTGCTTTGACACAGTTAAGAGGCCAAAGCTTGTAAGGACTCAATGAAGCACTGAACGAAGTCCTTTTTTTTTTTCCTCTGATGATGATGAAAGTGCTATTGCATTTGGTGAGACATTCCCAAGTAATATCTGCTGTTTACTCACTGTTATTTGCTATTGTTCAGGCAGAGTGTACTTCCTTCCCCAACCTGCAACAAATATGAAATTTGCCTCTGGCCCTTTAGATTTTATATTAACCTATTTTTCAGTCTTTAGTGAAGAAAATTCCTTTTCTTGCTGCTCTCTCCTTAGTGCTGGAAGTGGCAGCAGTCTCGTCCTCCCAACTTGCAGCTTCCCCATCAGCACTTCTCTGATTCCTGCAAGATTTGTTTTTGTTCTTCGCTGTGTAGCTCAACCAGAGACTCCCTGTCAGTCCTGACAGCCTGTCCATAATGTGCAAGAAGTAGTTATTCTCCTCAGTGCCACGTGCCGTGTTTTGGGGTGTGTCTGTCTTCCAGTTGTGTGCACAGAGGTACTGTTTTCTGTTTGCTTGCAAGGTGTGGTATCATGGGTGTCTGCAGGACTAAATCCTAAAGCTGATTTTCTTGGGAATGAGACATGGAAGCCTCTTCTTCCTTTGTACACAGGCTGGTCTAGTTGAACAGACCAGGGAGGCCAGGCCTGGAGGTGTGGGTGTTGGTGGCTGGAGCAGCTCACCAGAGCTGCAGCTCATTTATAGTGTCAGAAATCTTCTTAGCCTTGGATGATCCTGCCTTATTGGGGCAGTAGCTTTGTCTGCCATCTGCCTAGAGCTGTCACAGAGCTTTCCTGCAGCTGGGAGGGGGATGAGGAACACGAGAAATCTGGAACTAGGAGTGGCAGCAGGTTTTGACAGTAGCTGGAGAAGGCCGGCTTGCCTGCGAATCCCAGCAAGTCTACTTCTAGTTCTGAAGTGAAAATGCATGATGAAATCTCAGGCAGGGAGCACTTCACACAACCTTAAACCCAGAGAGGCAAGGCAAAGAGAAACAGGAGGGTGTGTTTTCTTTGATGTCTTTGTGAGCGATCTCACCCAATATCATCCACCCATGTTTTTTTTCCAGGTATTTTTCACAGTTCTGGATTTTGTTTTGCTTTTTCTGTTTCTGCGGACGTTCTGTGCAATTGTGTGAGCGAGAAGAATAGATGCATAATTTCATCACATCCCCAGTATTTACTTAAAGGGGAAACTTCATAGACTCATTTAGGTTGGAGAAGACATTTAAGATCATCGAGTCCAACTGTAAACTTAACTCCACCAAGTCTACCACTAAACCACGTCCCTAAGCACCAGTTCATGTATGTGTGCAGACAGATACACAGACATAGGTGTGCAAAAACATGATGACTAAATACTGCAGGCTCAGAAATGGGCATCGACAGTGGAACTATTTCCACAGATACAAACTGTCACCCAACACATGTTCTAGCACCTGCCTAGCTTCACTTAGACAGCATATTTCGTTATTTTCCATAAGGAATAGAGGCTTTTGAACCCAGATATAACGCTGTTTAAAATGAGCTCTTGCGTGCAGTGGCATGCCAGGAAAGGCTGCTGTGCTCTCATTGTGATCTACAGGTGTTTTAGACTGTAAGAGGCTCTGTGTTCCCATTTGCAGCATGGTACCTTCAGGTGCTTTTTATCCTATGAGCTTATTTTAATTACCTTGCATTGACCGTTGGCTATCTCTGTAGTTACAGAACTACTGAAGTGATCTCTCATTATGCAATTTGGTGTATGCATAATTATGAAATTATATTGTGTAATTTATTCATTTTGAGACAGGCCACAGCTGCTTCTTTCTCTAGGAAACCTTTTTTTTAACTTTAAAGGTTGACTGGGAGGTTCCACAAAGCAGGTGAGGGGCTGTCTTTGCCTGGCAAGAGTGCACATCACATCTGTGCCGGGACACAAGAGGGTGGAGGTGGCTCCTGGGCAGACAGCATGGATGGCACACAGAGACCGGGGCAATTCTTTCTAGTCAGCAGGTGTGAGGGCCTGCAGGATGTGCATAGCCAGTGTGCAACCTTGTGCCCTGCACTCCCGTATCTGGAGCAGTTGCTGGCCTGATCTTTCCAGCACTGTTGCATCTTTGGTGTGGGCGCTGCTGCCCACCCTCTCTGTCCAGCCGTGAACAGGACTGGGAACAGCTCTGCTATCCCATGCAATGAGATAATTTATCTGTCTTACAAATAGCCCGGGTACATATTACACCAGCGGTGGTTTTGCACTTTCCTAGCAAATGCAGCAGGGTTGCCTTCCACGCTGCCTGTTTCTACCCCACCAAGATCAGGTAGGGCAGGGAGGAGGGTACAGCAGTGGTCAGCGATCTCTGCATTTTTCTAGCAATCAGTATGGTTTATCTCACATCTGACCTCTCTTTCTACACGTGGGTCTTAGTGCAGGTTTAGCAAGCAGGTTGCTGTAGAATTCATTACAGAAGCCAGGCTATTACTGCATTCAGATTTTGATAGGGGAATGGAAATGTGAAACATCTTTTCGGTGAAACAAAGGAAGCTGATAAAGTATGTCCTGTGAATTGAATGTTAATGCTATTACAGGGCAAATACTTGAAGGATTGAGATGTTCTATTGAGAGCAGATCTGATCACAGGCCTTTAAGTGAATACAGCACCTCTTAACTCCCATCTTATTTCCATTTAGAAGTAATAACATTACTTTCAGATTCAAATGTGAATTATTTTGTGGTGATTTAGATTTTCATACAGACAAGGTATGGAAGTATCCCATTTTTTATTGTATATACATTTTAACAGAAATTTATAATAAATTTTAAATTTTGCTTTTTATAGAAGCTTTAGGTATCACTCAAGAACTCTTTATAATTGGGATTGTTTTAGCTATTAACATTAGCAACTTTGTTTTAACCCAGCCTCATACAATTCAACATGATTAGAAGACAGTTAATTAAAAAAAATGTATTTAATTGACAAGAAAATCTATCAAAATCTTTTAAATAAACCTTTTATTTTTGGTTCGTGTCTCATCAGTATGGACCTGCCCATGGAAATGCATGGATATTGATGGAAATGCCAGGGTAATGGCAAAAGTGAGTGCATCACAGTAACAGCCAGGAGGCTGATTGTTGACGCAGTTGCCTCGGGGAGACTGAAGTTCTCATCTCCAGTTCCCCTTTGCCCTTTCTACCAGACCACTGCTGCTTCTATTCTGGTGTCTCCTATTCTGATGTTTATTCAGTGTTTTGGGAAAGAAAGATCAGGATTTACTTATAGATTAGAAGCAGTTTTGGAAGAAAACCTCTTTCCTCCTAATTTCCTGCCAGGTTCAATCACTGTTTTCTGATTATCCCTAAATCATTGCAGTTGTAAAGAACGGAAAATGGACATGAATTATGTTTGACCCAAACTCTCAGTCTCGGCTTGCACACTGTGCACACATCAGCCCTTAGGGTATCCCTTGGTGTCATAGCCTAAATCGTTTCAAGATCTGAGAATCATTCCATTTAATGCTGTTGTCACAGGTGATTAGCATCATGAGCATCTTCCCATTGCAGTGTTTCATTATCCGCTCTCAGCAGTGGAAGGGGGATTGCTTCGTGCCACCTCTGCTCTGGGTTGGGTGCATCTTTGAGCACTCTACACGTTGAGCTGACTGCTCCCCACATGGCCTGGAGATGTGTGGAAAGGGACACATGCCTTCTGCTGTGAATTGCAGTGTAGCCCCAGGAACAGGAGCCTGTTGTGTGTGTCCTCTAGCTTGTGTGTCCAGTAGTGCAGGGCAGGTGTTTTATGTCCCCTGGAAAATGAATTAGCAAGTCCCTTACTGGTGTTGGATGAAACAGGACAAAGATTTTACTAGAATCCAGAAATCTCTGTAACTCAACACAGCTCTCAATTATCAGAGCAAACCTTTCCCTCTCTTCAACACTTGAGTGAACAGTGAATATTTTAAAATGTGAAGCAACCAATTAATTAGGAAGAAGACTCCTCTATGGCTGGATTTTTCTTTTCTTGCAGCATATTTCTCCCTAGTCTTAGGCATTATTTTGTTGTCTTTGATACCTCTTGATTGCATCTTGTTATCATCTTGTCTTGATTGGCTTTGTGGCTCGTTACACAAAAAGGGTGCTAATCTTTGTTAATTAGTTCCTTATTAGAGTCAATTGAGATTTGTAGCACAAGAAGCGAGCTGTATTTCTGATGATAAATAATTGGCTGCCAAGGAATTCTTAGTGTGAAATCGTGTCAGTATAAGTGATGATACTTTAATATTTTATGTGGTTTTATATATGTTTACTACAGTACTTCTTGGTTCTTCCCGCTGCTGTTCCCAAGACTTCTTTTTTTGTCCTGTATTTGTGTTACTAGTTTGAACATAGCTTACCTTTCCAAGGTATTTCTTCCCATATTATGTTCTATGATTTCATTGCTTCGTTGATAGAGAGCTATTTTGCTCAGAAAATTGTCTTCTGTAAATGGCAGGAAGTACTTTTATTGCTTTTCACACTTGTCTATATTCTCTCCTGTCATAGGATTGGATAGCACAAGGTCTTTGGAGAACATTAACACCTGAAATGTTTTCTGGAGAAGTGGTACTAGGAAATGGGACGTAAGGTTGTAGCACTTCTTTAAATCAGTGGGGATGCTCCTGTATTTCACCAGAAATCCAAGTTGTTGCTCTGTACCTGGTCCCACTGGTGATGAGCAAGGCCACGTGTTACGGTATCACTCACAACATACCTCAGGTGCTGCTTCTGCCTCAGGAGAGAGAACCCATGGGAACTGAGTGGAAGGAATAACCCCCTCCGTGCTTGCTTAGCTCTGGGACATACCCCAGAGATGACGCTGAACACAAACCAAGCCTTTTGCCTGACTTTCTGGTATGACACAGGGCTTTCCTGGGAGGCAAAAGAAGATATTGAGGAGGAACCTAGTGAAATTCAACAAGGGCAAGCGTAGGGTCCTGCACCTGGGGAGGAATAACCCCATGCATCGGTACAGGTTAGGAGCTGACCTCCTGGAGAGCAGCTCTGTGGAAAGGGACCTGGGAGTCCTGGGGGACAACAGGATGACCATGAGCCAGCAGTGTGCCCTGGTGGCCAAGAAGGCCAATGGTATCCTGGGGCGCATCAAGAAGAGTGTCACCAGCAGGTCGAGGGAGGTCATCCTCCCCCCCTACTCTGCCCTGGTGAGGCCGCATCTGGAGTATTGTGTCCAGTTCTGGGCTCCCCAGTTCAAGAAGGACAGGGAACTGCTGGAGAGGGTCCAGCAGAGGGCTACTAAGACGATTAGGGGATTGGAGCATCTTCCTTACGAGGAAAGGCTGAGGCACTTGGGTCTTTTTAGTCTAGAGAAAAGAAGACTGAGGGGGGATCTTATCAATACTTATAAATACTTAAAGGGAGAGTACCAGGTAGATGGGAACAGTCTTTTTTTCAGCGGTGCCCAATGATAGAACAAGAGGTAATGGGCACAAACTTGAACATAGGAAGTTCCATCTTAACATGAGGAAGAACTTCTTTCCTTTGAGGGTGGCAGAGCACTGGCACAGGCTGCCCAGAGAGGTTGTGGAGTCTCCTACACTGGAGACGTTCAAAACCCGCCTGGACACCGTCCTGTGCAACCTGCTGTAGGTCACCCTGCTCTGGCAGAGGGGTTGGACTAGATGATCTCCAGAGGTCCCTTCCAACCCTGACTGTTCTGTGATATGCTTTACAGCATTAATGCATATCAAAACAAACAAAACCTTAGGAGACTCAGCATTTTATGAGGTCTGTGTTCCCACCCCACTCTGCTAGAGCTCCGATGCATAGTGCTCCTTTCTCCTCTGTAAAATAGGAAT
Source organism: Ibidorhyncha struthersii (assembly GCA_013398815.1). NCBI lineage: Eukaryota > Metazoa > Chordata > Aves > Charadriiformes > Charadriidae > Ibidorhyncha > Ibidorhyncha struthersii. Next base: position 38,852 of record VZSZ01003479.1, read on the forward strand.
TTAGACACCCTTGGGAGTATAGTGATGAACTGGACTATAAAAAAGTTGGGTCTCAGTTTTTCAGCCAGTGCTAGTGGAGAATTGTCTCAGGCCAGTGTTGGCACCTCTGCAGCAGGGCTTCGCTGTCCTGGTACGTTTGTATAGAGAAAGGCAACTGTCATTGTACGCTCATATACATGTATGTGTAACCTATAGATTAGTTTTTAGTCTATTTGTAGCCTAAATACTAGTATCTATTTGTTTTGATAATATGCAGGGCTCAGTGAGATGCCAGGTGTCTCAGTTGATGTATTACGGTCAGCAGGGTTTTGTGGAAGCGTGGGACTTCCCTACATTCATCTCCCTGGTGGAGCCATACACAGCCTCTTGCAGCACTCTGCCTTGCTCTAGTGCATTAATTTCAGTAGCACTCCTCATAATTATGTAGATTACTGCTTTGTAGAAGGGTCAGGGATGTTCTTGATATGGGTATCCTTATATCTGGGCGATACTCAGATCTTGCTGAGAGCTTTGATTTAACATGTTTCTATTCCCAAGAAGAAGCAGAGAGAGTGTATTGTGGTAGTCTTTCACATTAAGGATGATTTGCTACATGAAAGAGAAGTGGGGCAAAAAGCCTAAGAAAAGTAAGAGAGAGAATTGTCAGTTTGAGCTATACTTGGTTAAGAAATCCTTGGGTTATGTGTTCCTCTCCAGTACTGTAACGTTTTGCATATCATTAACATACATTTTGCAGAGCAGAGCAGAAAAGTCAGTCAATTATTTTAGCCCCAATGATAAATTTTGAAGTAGTTTAGGTAGCTTACTGCTTGTTTTCTATTTCCTTACGTTATGGATGGAGACTAGAGATACCCCCCCAAATATATACTTTATGATCTGCTTTTTGTTGTCCAGCAGTACATTAATATTCTAAAACTATCAGAAAATTTTTTCTGTTCGCATAACACCCATAGAAAAATTTTTATTGTGACTCTCCCCGTATTCACATTTATTTTGAAGATTTCTTTGAAATGGTGGAGGGGCGTTCTGGAGTGGGTTAACTCTATGAAGTTATATATCTGGACTTCTTAATTTTGCAGAAAGGTCAGATCTCTCTCTTGCTAAAATCCTATGGGACTTTCACCTTCAAGGGGCTGCAGCTTCAGTCTTGCATATTGCCCCCTAGCTGCTTGTTCTCTAAACAGCAGGATTTATCTAAGTAAATACTGAAATTCAAAGACAGGCATGTGGGAATCATGCTTGATATCCAGGGGGTGTGCTTGCTTTGGTACAGTTGCTCCAGTATTCCCATGCCATGCGGAACTCCACTCGTTTATCCAGTGCATACCTGCATGAGGGAGGACACGTACCGGTCGGGTGCTGAGACCCCTCTGCAGGCAAGTGTGTCAGCAGCAGTGTGGGCTGTGCTACAGTTTTGCAATTACTTCATATGGCGAAGAATTTTTAAAAGCATCCACTGTACCTGCAACTGATATTTATCATATTGTGTACAAATCTGTAGAGCCTTGTGATACAAAATCCATCCTAACTTTAATCATAAAATTACGTTCTTTCACTGCACGGTACATTACCTGGCTTGTACCAATTTATCAGTCTTTCTGCTTACCTTTCTGTCTCTAATCTCTCTAATATACTGTGTGAATCATGGTCTGGTCATGGAGCTTTACGTCACAGTTTGTAAGTTTTACCATTTCTTTCGAGCAATATAATTTCACAACAACCATATTTTAACAATACAAGAAATTGTACAAGAAAGAATAGCAATACAAGAAATCAAATGCTTATAAACAGGCTAACCTCTGGCCATTCCATTTTACTGTGTGGTGGTTGGAACTCATCTACAAAATAATGCTCTGTTATTTTTCAAGGATATGTACCAAAGTCTGAAACAGTTTCAGTATTTGAATTACTGAAGAATCACAGTACATATCAAAACTATTTTTTGCTTTTGAGATGCTGCATGCAGAGTGATGCAGATTTAAGTAGCGCATAAGGTATTTTGACAATGAAATATTTTTTGAGACGTAAACTGAATGTTTGTGAGTTATGAGCTTTATCCTCAGTAGTCAGAATAATGCATTTATTCCCATTAGTGCAAAAGAACTCATAAATCAGAGTGGCAAGATACGATGCTCACAAATGCTCGCACGTATGCAGATGTATGTACTCTTCCAACTCTCAACTGAATAGTTGTATTTAGTTCATTATCTTAAACCATACTGGTGAAAATCAGCATAGCTCCCATTATAGTCTAGTGAGATAAGTTGCTTTGCTCCAGCTGACTCTAGCCTATAGTGATAAATAAGTCGGGAATCTTACTGTCTTGAATTTTGTATTAATAGGACAGTGTGTGGCAATTTCTCAAAGATTATTTCTGTGCTACAAGTTGGAAGTCCCTAACTGAATGAAGATACAACCTGGTGTGGGCATCGTGACTCTTTCCAGTGCAGAATATTCCAATTGCGTGTGCAATAGTGAGTGCTGTTGCTGCTGGAGCACAGAATTTCAAATAAAGAAAAAAAGAAAAAGAGAAAATCAGTGTGGGGTAGCCAGTATCTTGGAGAAATGTATACGTTACATGTGCTTTTTAAGCTCTCCTTTGAAGCTTTCTGTGAGACGCCTTCGGTAACCTGGTTTTCAAAGTGAGATAAACCTCTGGCACTGAGCAGCTTCAGCCGAACATGGAAAATGCTGTGAAGCCAAACCAAGCAGTGGTTGGAATTGAGTACTGCTGCCATTCTTTGTGTGTTGTTCTTTTCCTGGGTCTTGCTCCATGAGTGTAATTTGCTGCGGTGTTTAACAGAAAATGTCACCAGAAGATCTTCTTAATTCAGGAGTGACTGCTAAGTGGTAGGTGAACTTGCAGAATGGGCAGGCAGCTGGTCCTCTGTATCCTTTCTGAGTCTCTTTTCTGTCCTGGACATGGAAATATGTGCATAAAATGAACATTATAGTCTAACATTTGAAGCAAAAGTGTCATCAAGGGACAATTCCTGTCAAAGGAAGACTCCTCATCTTAATGATTGCCTATCTAACAAGTTAAGAACATTTTTACAGTGAAACTAAAGAATTAAGCACAGTGCAGGACAAAGTCAGTCTTGTAAAATAATAATAAAAAAAAAGATTATAAAAGAATACATTATCACCTGTCATTTAAAAAATGATGAATCCTGAACTGAAGACTGTTGTGAATAAGATAAGGATGCAGCCCTCCAAGAAATACTTCAGGGGATTTCTTTTAATAAGACCTGAAAAGTATGCCTTGGGCATAAGACCACAGAACAGAGATTTGAAAGCCTCGAGCCACTTTCTCTTTTGCCATTGTAATTTAACCCAGCTATTGTATTTAATCACTGAATATGAGGTAGCTACAAGTTACCATCCCTCAGATAACTTTTTAGAAGTTCAATAATTGGAAAAGTTTCAGCTATTTCCCATCATGGCTAAATGGTAGGAAAAATATAGTTAAAGCCCTTTCTTGAGCATTTCTAATGTATAAAGGCACTTAATTGGGAACCACCTATTGCCAATTGTTCGTTAGTGGCATGTGAAGAGGAAAACAGATTTCAGAGTATTCAGACATTTCAGTGAGGTGCCTAAGGGAAGGTGGGGAACACTTGACATGCAGTGAACCCAAACTTACAGGAATCTGATACACTTATCCCACTAAAACCTTAGGTAGTTTTGTGCCAGTGGGAGCTGAAAATGCTTAGCCTTGTGTGAACAATCTCAGAGATTGCAATTTACTCCTGCACAGAGGGCTGCTGGAAAAGGCCTGGTGGTTACAGTGGATGCTAAGTTGAAAATGAGACAACAGTGTATTCGATTGCAAATAAGGCAAAGCACACACTGAGATACATTGCGAGGGGTAAAGTCGGAAGATAAGGGAAGAAGGCAGTGCATGCCTGTGGAGGGTTGCTCACCAAAGCTGCTCTGTCACTCCACAGGAGTCCACGGGACAGGAGAGAGAAAATATAACGAAAGGCTTGTGGGTGGAGATAAGGATAGGGAGAGATCACCCACCAATTACCGTCACAGGCAAAACAGACTCGACTTAGAGGGAAATTAGATTAATTTATTGCCAATCCAGTCAGAGTAGGGAAATAAGAACAAAACCCTCAATCTTAAAACGACTCCCCCCACCCCTCCCTTCTTCCTGGGTTCAACTTAACTCACAGTTCTCTTCCTCCTTCCCCCGGTAGTGCAGGGAATGGGGGTTGCAGTCAGTTCATCACACATTGTCTCTGCCACTCCTTTCTCCTCGTGGGGAGGACTGCTCACACTCTTCCCCTGCTCCAGTGTGGGGTCCCTCCAGGAGCCTGCTCCAGTGTGGGCGTCCCACAGGGTCACACCCTCCTTTGGGCACATCCATTTGCTCCGGCGTGGGGTCCTCCGCGGGCTGCAGGTGGATATCTGCTCCACTGTGGACCTCCATGAGCTACAGGGGGACACCCTGCCTCACCATGGACTTCACCACAGGCTGGAGGGGAATCTCTGCTCTGGCGCCTGGAGCACCTCCTCCCCCTCCTTCTTCACTGACCTGGGTGTCTGCAGAGTTGTTCCTCTCACATATTCTCACTCCTCTCTCCAGCTGCAATTGTGCAGGTTTCCCCCCCTTCTCAAATATGTTATCCCTGAGACACTACCACTGTCACTGATGGGCTTAGCCTTGGCCAGCGGCGGGTCCGTCTTGGAACTGGCTGGCATTGGCTCTATTGGACATGGGGGAAGCTTCTGGCATCTTCTCACAGAAGCCACCTCTATACCTTTCCTTACTACCAAAACCTTGCTGTACAAACCCGATACAATGTCCGTTCTGACTTTGTTCTTGTTATGGGAGAATCAATGTTGACCTAAGGATTTTTTGGTTTTGATTAACAATATGTGTACTGTCTGATTCTGAGCATGTTTACTTGTATTAGCTCACTTGGAGTACTTTAGTTTGGCCTAAATACCTGAGTTCAGTTTGAGAATACTAGAGCTTTGCTTGGGTAAAATGTATGAAGTATTAAAGAACAGGCTTGCAAAGCAAATTTCAGACAGTGGCTCCATGTCACCTTGAATATCTTATTGTAATATTGAAGAAAAGGTTGGATCAACGCTTGTCAGGAAAGAAGGGGCAGTAGAGGGTTGTTGAAGGTGGAGCTGATCATCCCTTGCAACGGGGGAGTGGTAAAGATGGTCTCTACGGGTACCTTGCCATTTTCTGTCAAAGAGATTCGTTGTTGCTCAGTAAGATGTAGCAATGATAATATATCTAGCTGCTTTTATTTCTCTGTCTATCGTTAGTTCTGCCCCTGAGACTCTTTCAAACACTAAAGGTCCCTGAAGCATGAGATCTCCACCATATATGAAGATTTGGTAGGGGGTGTGTGAGTGTGTGTGGGGGTGTGTGTGCGCGCGTGCAATCTGTGATCACATTGGCCTCATTTAATTTGTCGTAAGATCGAGTGTACTGAGTTGTCCAGTTATTTGGCAGTTAGGATTGTGACCAGCAGTTGTGCAATTGATTTTACTGTACCTTGTTCTTAGAAATTGAACATCCTGTTAGTTGCTTATAGTGGGATCCTTTGAAAAAGTTGCAGATTAATGTACCTTTTTATTGCAAAAATCTTACTAACAGGAATAACATCCAAATGCACAGTTTGTTTGAGAGTTAATAATGTCATTCTCCATGCTGTCCTCAGGCAAGCAAATGACATTTCGAAATATTAGATTTTAAAATGTATGAAAGACCCTGCACCCAAATTATTGCAGAAAATCAAAAACATTGTCTGTTACGTTAATGTCTTGATTCCAGACTCTGTGAAACTATTTTATGAAATTTACAGCTGCAGTTCTCCTGAAGACAATCATGATATATTAAAAAGTTCATGGAAATAGACAGGCTCTGTGTGAACCTTCAGAACAAAACCAAAAGGATTATGAGTTCGAGTTTGGCTGGAGAACACATTAATCATCTTTTGGAAGTTATTGTTTAACAGTAGTATGCAGGATAGTCTCTTAGAATTTAAGTCAAACATATTTAAAGGGGATTTATTTATTTATTTGCAGTTTCACTAGGGGAGGCAACACTTACAGAAGGCAGTTCTGAAATTGTGAAGTTTTCTCATTTTCAGTTTTGTCCTGTGTCTGTGAGAGATGGTTGGGGATAGCAGAATGACAGCTTCTGGATCTTTTTAGGCTTATGCTGGTTTGTAATACTGTATTTACACCAACCATTGGAAAGGTCACTTCAAAAATTGGCATAAAGTTGCACACTATCCACTATCACAGCTGTAACAGGGCAGCTGTTACTGGATATTATGTTTCTTCAATCTTCCACCTATTGCATCATTCTAAAACAAAGCCAATGAGGGAATTAATGTTTGTCTTATGCTTTGAGTTAAAAGATACACATCTGAACAATATGAGTTTCCTCAGTTCAGTCAGTAACATCTCTCCTCTGTGGGGTTGAAGAGCATCTAAGCCAACTACAACTTTCTTTGCATATCATGCTGTAACGCTTCCTACGGTGTACCTAAGAGCCCACCAGAAAGGGTTGGCTTCACTCCTCAAACTCTGTTTTCATGGGATAGTTTTACTCCACCGTACGTAGCTGTATTCTCCGTTGGTCTGCAGGGAGGTTAGCTCTCGTACTGCAATGTGCACTTGAACTTTTTAAATGGCTTGAGAGAATGCCTCCCTCCTGAGTGCTTGTGTTTGTGTAGTCTCAGGATAACAGCAAGGAACTGTGAGAAACCAAGATGAAGAGACAGCCTTTCACATAACAGTTGTACAAAATGAGAAGAAAAGCAGGATATGCACTTTAGTTTTTCAGTTTCGTAGCCTTCGTATTGACAATACGCCAGTTTTCCACCCTCCTACATGTGGAATACTTTGAACTCAATGAGATGCGTTGCATCTTTATAAGGACACTCCTTGTGCTATAGAAAATACTTGCTCAGCACTGGACTCAGTTGTTTTCTTTCTAAGATGTGAATGTGTCACGGTTATCTCGCCCACTTTTTTGCTAGATCCTTGAAATAAAAACTTCCTTATGGTTCAGGCTCATACAACTCTGGTGTAGGTCAATGCATCTTGTCTTCCAACACGAGGAAACTTTTACATTTGGACTCCTCAGAGTAGAGTTAACATCAGTGAATGCAGATACCTCCATTTCTGGAAGGGCGTAGAAAACAGTGAAAATTCTGAGTACAGTCCTCAGAAGAAATCCTTTCTCTACTCATTTTGTTAGTCTTCAAATAAAATCTGGGTTCTAAATGGGACCTCAGTGTAAAATGGGAATGAACTTAGGCCACGTTACTAGCAGGTTTCAGATTTTCTGTAAATCTAAGCATATTGGAGGCTGCTGGCTGGACTTTGCTTAAAAAAAAAAAAAGTTTTCACATAGCTTTGATGCAATTGCTCATGAAATGAAAATGGAAACCACTGCCTACTGACCAGTATGGATGCACAGTTCAGGACTGTGCAGTGGAAATTTGTTGGGGCTAAGATGTTTCCTTCTTTCACCTTTACCTTCTTCTGTCCTTGGACTGTATTCTGGTCTGAAATTCTGATTTAATTTGGAATATTGCAGCAGCTCATGTGCACTGTGTAATTAGTGATTCCAAACTCTGTGGCCTGACACTCATTATACTGCATGCAGCGGGTTTTGTCAAAAGGGCAAGAAGGGGCATATGCTCAATATGGATGAAGCTATCTGTATGAAAGGAGCTTCTAAGTCTGTATCTGCATCAGTGAAGGATAAGGCCGTTTGATAGTCACAGCTGAATTTTGGCTAAGTCAAAATGTTCACTTGCTGGTGAACAAACATCAGCATAATCAAGCATGAAATAAGAGCCCCGGTTCTCAGATGAAAGAGTGAAGGCAGATTTGCATTCATCACCCACACAGGCATATCATTACAGAGTTTGATCCTTATCTCTGAGATACTGCAGAATATGTACAAAAGCTTCTGCAAACTGTTGTGCTGCCGATTCCTGCACAGACCTTAAGGACTCATTCTGTTGTGTGCTCACATAAATCAGCACAGGGACTGTGCAGTGCTATCTTTACAGCACGGGGATAGGTGAGTGACATGTTTTAGTAAATTCTACAGTATCCAAAAGGCAAGGCTACCATGTGATACACTTCCACTCAGGAGGCATTAGTTTTTGCCACAGAATTTGTTTTTCCTAAAAGAAAACATTAATCCATGGCTGTATAACATAAGCAAATGCAGGTATTAGAATTGCTCCCCACTTTGTTGTGGGTTTCTTTTCCTGTTTGAATGAGTTTTCTTTCTCAGTGGAAATCCCATTTAGCTTAAACTTGTTTGTTTTTTTTTCTTCCCGAAGTATAACCTCAAGCTAAACTCTTTTGCTTATGCTGCTTTTTTTTTTTTTTTGCAATGGTTTAAGCTGAAGTTAACCTTCCTATTAGCATTTTAATGGAAAAAGAGATTCTACCACTTAGCAAGAAGTTCAGTCTGCTTTCAAGTGGGAACATGGTAAAGGTATGAAATGCTGCTTTCCAGTGTTTTCAGATTCCTTCTTTTCCTACAGCACGACTCTCTTTATTGATATAAACAAGAACAGCGTTTGGCAGGGACTTCCCAGGTCATCTGTTTCAGTCATTTCCTTTATAACCACATCAAATATTTCACATTATAAACTAGTCAGTCTTGTTTTAAATGAAAGTGAGGGGGGTTTGCCCCTATGTTCTTTAGTCAAAGCCTATTCTAAATGCTCGCTTTTTTCTTTCCCCGCTACCTCTTCATAGCTTAAATGAATTTGTGGTCAATTATGGCTACTTGTTCCAGTGCCAGTAATGTCCTTTAGCTGAAACATTGCTTTTTTAAGTGAAGATGACTTTCCAAATAAGATTTTATTGCCATAGTCCTTCCTTAGAAATGTCCACATTGTGTGACACTGTATGGGGAGCCCCTTCCTTAGTGGGGATCTGAAAATGGGTCAGGGCATTGTATGCCTAACTAAATAATATTACATGTACTGTCAGCTTTCCAAAGGTACTGCAGGGTCTTTACAACATGCTCCCAAAATAGCAGAGGATAAGCCATGTGAAAATTGGAGGGCAAGCAGTAGACTTGCTATACAGGCAAGAATTATTTATTAAAAGTTCCCAAGACAATAAAGACTTTAAAGTAAGGGTTATAATAATAGCTTTGCTCCTGCCTTGCTAGGGTTTCCATTAGACATTAATTCTATTATTAAAAATTAAATTTATTTTATTTATTATCCTGTTTTCTTAGAAGACACCTATTGATCAAAACAGACCTTGCCTTATTAAAAATTCAGAGCATTCTCCAGATCAGTTGTCAAGCTGGATATATTAAACTAGGCTGTGTTTTAACATTAGCAGGTACAAAGTGCTGCACCCAGCAAGAAGGGGAGCCAGGCACACCTGCAAAGTATATCCCGAAAACCTGAAGCACCCTCAGGGGCCCAGGGGTGAGAGCAGGTTGTGGCACTGTGCTGGTGGAGCCACAGTGGTTCTTTGGTGTGTGACCATGGCAGTTGTTGGCCCGAAAAGGCTGGTGATAAGAGCCTGTCAAAAGGGCTTAATATTGAAAGAATTTAATCTCTCTAACAATAAAAGTACTGGGAAGGTGCCTTTCTGATGGTCTGTCTGGTGCTTTCACATAGAAGGGCTCAGTAACGGTCACTGAAAAAGACAAAACAGAAGCTAGAAGGTGCCAAGTGAAGCCAGACAGGTTCATACAGGACACAGCAGGGAGCTGCTGACACTGGAGCAAAGTGTCTATGTGACAGTGGTGATGCTGTCTCCATCCCCTGGCCTATCCTGGCTGGAGGGGGAGGATGAGCATCAGGACGTGCCAGCCCCTGGGAGTGGTGGCATCCGCAACATGCACTTAAATGCAGATAGGATGAGTGTGTTGGTTTTTTACTATGCTGTCTGGAAGAACAGTTGATAGAAAGCTACTTTTTTCTTGTAAATTGTTTGAATAATGGTGTATTTGCGGAAGGTGTTGGATCTTGCACACAGGTATCTGATGAGGCTATGTTAAAAGACAGAAACCTCCATCTGTTGTATGAGAGCAGTTCAGCGTAAGTGTCAGAACAGCAGGTCATCGGTGCTTATGTGACTTAACTGTGCCCGATGATATTTATATTCTCTTATTGAGAGCAAGGTCTGCAAAGCTGCTGTTCTGAAGAATCAGAAATTTGAATACAGGAAGGTTTCCAACCAAAGGATGAATACTGCAGCAGTAAGTTAAATTTAGCTATAAGAGGGTAAACATACTTTGTCAGGTACTACGCCTCTTCCTATTGCCTGCTGTTTCAGGGTTGGGGGGTTGCTGATGTTGCATTACATTAACACAAAAGTCTTTTGTGAGGCAGGGTTACTGTAGCTGAGATTATCCACTCTTACAGAGGAGAAAGTAGTTGTTAATGTAATGTATTTTCTGGTTTGGATAAACCATTTTGGACAGACAGACGGCAGATTTTCTAAATCACCTCTCCTCCCTTTTAAACAAAAAATCATGAGGAGAACAAAACCACCAAGACAGTACGTTAGGTCTTGAGATCACCCTTACTACAAAGTTAAATGGTTTGAGTTGTAGTATAACAATAACAATAACAATAACAATAACAATAACAATTATTATTTGAAGTTACGCCATATTTAATATTCATAAAAAGAATTTCAGAAAATGGTGATATCTTTGCCCATTCTGCTATTCAGTGGTATCAATTTTGTCCAATTTTCAAAAGGATAAATTTTAAAGAAGGCATTTACAGGGTGTTGGGTTTTTGATGTTTTGTTAAAGGTTTGTAACCACAGGCAGGTACCGCAAATTCCCACACACAAAACTGTCATTTTCATTTGACGTAGCTCAAAAGTACCATCTCAGCCGCTCGATTCAACCCAAGTTTGTCTTAATTGGGGTCAGAATTTTGACCTACAAAGCCAGCAGTTGTGTCCTAAGTTGTACTTGCTTGATTTGTCTGCATTCAGGAAGCAAAATTAGAGGCATGTAATATGACTTCATTGTGGATCGTTTACGCAAGAGGAATGCTGTTGGTATACGGGTGCGAAGTAGCTGGTGTTTGCCAGCTGCTGCTCTTTGACTCTGCTGTGCTAACAGACTGTTGACTTTGTGTATATATAATGATTTTTTCAAAGAATTGGTGATCACTGAGGCAGCAATAATTGGCACTGGGGAAACCTTTCAGCAGGCCTTCCCTTGCAGTTAGCAATGTGTTGATTTTCACTGGTTTTTGAATAGCTAGAAAACATGCTGATTTTCAGTTGTGTAGTAACACTTAATTAAAAATGCTATAGGGACTTGGAGGGGTGGGCTTAATGTTGGGCAAGATCTTTACAAGTGGGCAGTCTGTACTGATAAGACTGAGAACGAACTATTGTCTCAGACTAACTGGGAAGTGGAAGAATAGAAGGTCTTGTTTGTAAAGAAAAAGCAGCAGGAGGAGAAAATTCACAGCAAAAATCATGGTAATGAACTGAGAATGGAAGTACATAATACAAACTGGCCAACCTGGATTATTTAAGAGCCAAGCATCCTACCATGCTGTTCAGCAAGAAGCACTGGGCTTCAAAATGAAGCTCCACTAGATCCAAAGCCCAGGCTTGGGTTGTTACTAGTTTAAGGGCATGTTGGGTTCTGTGCATGCATGACGTACAAGGGACATCTGAAAATGTTTCATCTGACTGTGGGATTATGTTTACTTATCCCTTGCAAGCCTGTCCATCATCATTATTTACCACTTAGGGCATCACAGCCCCTGGGCACAGGAGCCAATGACTACTGCTAATGTACACCGGGGTCAAGAACGTTGCACTGAAAATATTCCTCAACCAGCTTGCAGTAGTTCAGTGTCTGGGATGACTCTGGAGAGCTGCTGACTGGAGCCCTTAGGAGGGAGAATATTTATGCAGTTTTTATCAGACTAAATGGACTGAGCTGTGTGGGTCTAGTACCTGCCTGCCATCTTTTCTAGCACCAAGACTGAATACCACTTCTCAGGAAGCATTCAAACCAGTGCAGGCTGGAGGTGACAGGCACCCTGATGAATTTTGGATCCCTCTGTCAAAACCCATGTGGAAAAGGATTCTACAGAAGTGTCCTTTTAGGAAATAGGCATAGACATTTAAATAAAATGCTGAGCTCCCTTTCCTAGCAAAGGTGAACATGATTTGGACCATTCTTGTGACCTTACAGTTCCACATGAGAGAGGGACAGATGTTTTATGACATGCTCATAGCTCAGGAATAACACAAGCTGACGTTTCATACTGCTTCCGCTCTTTCTGTTTGATTCACAGAGGCATCAGCAAGCAGAGCATAATAGCTTACATTGGGGAGAGATTGTGGATCATTTCGGATGACCCTGTCTTGTGTGTTCCTACCTGTCACCTAGAATTACAGCAGAGCCAGGACGGGTTAATTTCCTACCTGTCCCCAGATTCTTTGACAGAGCGTTGTACAGCATTGTTGGGTCTAGTTCTGTTCAAAGCAATGGCCTCCTTTACCCCACAGAAATGGGCCTTATGCTTTTTGTGTGATCTCATAAGGGAAATAATACTAATGAAGAGGAGAATGGCGAGTCTGTTTTTCTTTAGTCATGCCATGCTAGTGTGTCATGCTAGTATAGCTAGTATGACGTCCTAGCGTCAGAGTCGAAGTCCTGCGGCATATTGGTTTATTATAAATGTTCCACTTACAATAGCTTGACCTGGGATTTGGCACATGCATATTTCAGCCTGGGAGTAGTAATTTACTTGCCCACATTTTGGAAGGTGATGATTTATAAATTTCAAATGCACAAAAGAATTAAAGAAAAATAAGAGAGTCACCATTTGGGTGCCCCACACATTTCAGCTGTACGTGAAGTGCATGTCCAGCCCAGCAAGGTCTTTGCAGAACAGACAATTGATTTATACTCATGCTAAATGTCAATCATATGCAATGGCTGCAGGTCTTTGAGCCAAGGCTCAACCAAAAACTACGCTTAGGATTTGGATAGGGTTAAGACAGAGACAAAGCTTACTGCTCTAGCTAGAGTGGGGCTGAGGAGGGGCTGCCAAAGGAAAACAGACCATTCTTCGGGAGCTTCCATCAGAAGCTTTCTTGCCAGAGCTGGAGCTTTGTCCTTCAGCATGTGCTGATGACTCCTTTCTTACAGAGGCCATGTTCTGCACAATATAACATGGCAGGCAGTCTTGGCTGATGTTGGCTCACAAGCTGGTTTTGTTGCTTATTTTCTATACCAAGTCCGTGGAGGCTGCAGTTGCAGCTGTAATTTCATTTGAGCTGGTACAAGTGTGGAGCAACCCTGTGCCTTGGCATTCAGGAGCAGAAATTATCTGTCAAGTGGTGTCACTAAGTGGAGAAGTATTCCCCTTTGTTCCATTCTCAAAATACTAATGCAGTTGTCTTACTCCTGCTTTCCCTGGCCATAGCTTTAACACATAGTAGAGTAAGTTCACCCATTTGCCTTAAATGTTGGTATAAAACAGGTTGTACGTTTGGATAAGTGAACAGGGAACTCTCAGACTGCATCTCTACATTTTTTCCTATCTTCTCTTTCAGTTTGGGCAGTACCTCAAATCTGATTGTTCTGTAGGTTTGGATTTCAGCATAGGGTTTTCTTGAGCCTCATTCACATAAGTATCAGAACTTGCAAGACATCCAGTCTTGAACGGCCCTTGTCTTGGAGGCCTTAGTCTGCCAACCCAAAGGAAGCCTACTTGTGCAGGAACAGACAGTTTACATAAGAAAAAATACCTACAGCTGAGTTGTGCAAGGGATGGGATATTCCTCCTTTGAAAGCTGTGACATGGGAAATACAGATAGTAGGGTTTTTTTTCTCCAGACTCCTCAGAATTTCAGTTTTAAAAAAAAAAAAAAAAGAAAAAGTTAAGGCTCTAATTGTTGCAGCTGAAGAAACATTCAAAACTAACATGAGTTTAAATTAGGAAGTTTTATCTGACTGAATCTGAAGCTTGAAAATGTAAGAGTCATTTTAGTCAATTCAGTTGCTTAATGAAATAATGAAAGCGTCTTATGAAATTATGCAAAACCAGGGGAAATTCAATATCCTGAAACCCCACACCTAGATTAATCAAATTAATGGCAAGGTATAAAAGGAAACATTTGGGAGATTATGTAGAAATTCACCTGTGTAGCATTTTAAGAGCCTTGGAAAGGGAAGATGAGCCTCTGCTAAGTGCTGTATGGCAAATTTTCTCAGTACAGTAGTTAAATATAATATTTTGAAAAAAGAAATGATGTGGTTTTTTTTCTTTTTTTTCCCCTACAAACCTCCTCAACACATTTGTTTTAGGTTGGAGGAAGTTAAATATGCTTCAAAGATATTGTCTTAATTTTCTGAAGAAAAATATGTAACTGTTTCATATAGGACAAATGTCACACCGAGGTGTTCCTATCTGGGGAGAAGTAGTATATTACTCTGCCTTTCTTTTTTTTTTCATCTAAAACTGAATTTGACGTTAATTTACAGTTTCAGGCAACCAGTAACATTTTTCTTTTCCTTCATAAACTGTTTGTCTGAATAACTGCGCTCCTACCTTGAATATTTGAGAATTGCTCAGTGTTCAAACAGTGTGAAAATATAATTGGAATCTCCTAGTTTCTGTTTCTTCACACTATCGTATTTTAAATAGAACGAACAATATGTAAAAGTGAAAAAGGAAAGGAATTAAAACCTGAGAAGGGTGAAATCTGTGAAAGGATGTAGTACGCCCAAAACTTATAATGAAATTAATGAATTAAAAAATGCCAAGAGTACCAGCAATAACATGAACAGTAAGAATCAGATACCTTACTGCCAAACTATTATCCCCTAAATTTGGTAAGTTGGAATTCAGGTGCCAAATTTGCTCTCCTTTGTGACAGGCTGCTGTGCCAGCACTCAGAGTCATCCCGCTCACACCACATAAAGTCAAGAGAGTCTAAAACCATAAAGGATCAAGATAAATAGCAGCATGACGATAATCAGCCCAAAGCTTCTGCTTGCCCTGAATGTGCTCTTGTGAGACTGCAGCCTCATCTCTCGAAGGAAGCATCCCCAGATGAAATTTACTTCACTAGAGGGATTCAGACTGGAAAGTTTTCTGATCCGAGGATCTTTTCCTGCTCTTAAAACTGTAGTCCCCCTGCAGCAGGCCAAAACCACTGATTAACCTGAGACTAGGCCTTTACCTAGGGCAGGAGGAAAGCACTGCGTCATTGGTGGGGGGAAGCTTCCTCCATAAGGGCATGTTGTCAAAGCCCACATTTCACCTCTCAGTTTCCTGTACAGAGAGTCCCTCAAGGAAACACTCCATCCTGAAATCTGTGTGCTTATCTCAGTGCATCTCGGACAGTCCCCATGGCTTGTACTTGTACTGTGCGTACATCTCCTATTCCCACCTAGGATCCCTCAGACTTGTTTCCCAAAGGAGACATTTCAGTGTGTGGTTGTGGTGAATCATCTTTCTAAGAGGCAGAGGGAAATGGAAAGGAGGAGGAGAGGGGCTTGCGTGCCATTAGAGGGATGGAAAGAGCACGCTCCATTGTGCTGTTTGCTCCCACAGTAGTGCAGATTTGGTAGATGCCACTTGCCCCGATCCAGATTTTCCAAATATGCTGACACAGCAGAGATGAGCACCAGAAAGGAACACGTGCTCCTCTGAAAACACTTCATCAAAGCCTGTTTGTTATGACTGTCATCAACAGTGATCGGTGTACAAAAGAGACAGTGACATCTCTTGACTTAAGATAATATGAGGAAAAAGAGAGAATGAGCAAGTTTTCTCACATGCAGCCTGAGCTCCTACCAAGCCAGTTTGCCTGCCCTGGCCACCTCGGCTTGGTCATGGTAAATAGCATCTGCCTCAGCCACCGTGGTCAAGGCGAGCACAGGGACTCCAGACCCCGAGCTGCCTGCTTCCCTCATGGCTCACATCAGACTCTGTGAAGTCAGGTTCTTTAACCTAGAAAATAAGGCCACAGAATAATCCTAGTTGGTTCGTTTCCATTTCAAGTAAGCATAAATCCTATTGCTAAGTCCTCTGTCATAGCGCTGTGAGCATTATGCTGCTGGGGGCTGGGTCTCAAGGAGAACTCTGCCTCAGAGGTGGCTCACATATTATTAAAGCAAGTGTCAGACTGCCAGCCAAAGATGGAGAGATGGTAGTTTTTGATAGACATGTTTGTAAAATCTGGGAGGAAAATACTGAGGAGGAAGATAGGGGGAGAGAATTTACTGTTAGACATCTGTGTATTGAAAGTGACAACATTTGGTATCACTAGCAGGAAAATGTATCATGTATTAAATTAATGTATCATATTATGGGGTGCTTTTATACAGCAATTTGGCACTCCTGGTGAAGTTTTGTATTGAGAACTAATAAAGAAAATTCTAGTGTAAAATATGCTACCTTCAACATTCATAAAACATGCCATACTTTAAAGGACCCAATCCTGTACATATCCACAGAAATGGAAGCTTTGCCATTGACTTCTGCATAAGCAAGGTCAGCTACAAAATGATCAATTAAATAGGATTCCAAGAATGATTTATTGTCCCCACGATATTCATTTTCACCCCATTAGTGTTCCTTTTCGTTAGTGTGACCTTCAGTCTTGCATAGTGAAATGCTCATTGCTCCAAACCATGACATAACATGATGAGAATACAACTGATAAGGCAATGATCTGAATCAAACAAAATAGTTCCAGTGGGCAGGAACTTTTTGTACAGTACAGTGGACTCCTGGGCCACACCTTGTATTGGTTTTGGCCACCCTGGCAGATTAAAAACTGTATAATTCTAATAAATCAGTGCATGTGTAGGTTTCAGAAGTCAAAATATCTTTTATAAGATCCATGTGATTGCAGATCATTTTAAAGTACTTCAGTGACTAAACTGTAGCATCCAGACATATATTTTCTTGAGGAGGAAATTAATGTTGGTTTGCTTTTCCAAATAAAAATATCTAGCTTGGATCTATCACAAAAATGGAAAACTAACAAAGGGCTAATCCTAGTGGAACAGGAATTCAGTTATGAACCATCTATATCACAGACCTTGACTTGCAGTTTCCATTGAAAAATAGAGATGTTTGATGCAGTGACAGATGATATACTATACTGTATTTTCTTTTTCTATTGCTGTTGGAATTGTATATTTAGTGAATTAGTTGTGATTGATGATAGTGTTCTAAGGACTTGCTAGTTCTTCCTGGGAAAAGATGGCATATTTTAACTATATTAATGGTTTGAGACTTAAGGATAGCACCATATATTTTTGTAATCTTTCAGCAGCAAAGCCACAATTTATACAAATGGATTCACTCTGTCTTTAGCTCAAGCAACTCTGACAAAAGATGTCATTTGAAGTAATGTTGCTCATCATTCATAGATGCAAAAGCTTAAGGCTCCACTGCTTTGATATGAAATTGCGTTGGAGTTTTCAACTCCTTGCAAGATCAGTATATGGTGTTAATGATAATTTAACTGTTCTATGCAGCTCCAGATTAGACCACTTTTGAACGCAAAGGTTCTTATTTACCAAGAGAAAGAGATACGCTAACTTGAGAGTATGTAGGAGAAAAGCAGCATTCCACCGACAACTCAGAATTCCCTAAATGTCATCTCTGGAGCAGTTAAAAAATAGTGCTACCATGCATTCAGCCAAAATTGCCTATTTACAGTATATTAGATCCCTTTACAGCACCTTGGTAAGGAAGCACATAATTGCAGAATAACAGCAAGGGCTGGGAGAGGTCTCTGACTTTAACTTTGGTGTATTAGCTGAAATGGAGCCCTATCCTGCAGTTGCATTTGAATACTCCCTTTTGTTGTGATATCAGTACTGCATGTATAGGGACCCATCCCTGGATGGGTAATAGTCAACAAAAGCATGGTACAAAAAGTAGTCTTTAGACACAGTCTAAGAATAATAACAGATTAAGACAGACGTTCTGCCTTAAAAGCCTATCTAATATTACTGCTGCACTGTGGTTTTGCTTCTGTGATACAACGCTTTTACGATGCCGCTATGCTTTTGCTACTAAAAAAAACCCCAAACAACAACCAAAAAAACCCCAGCCCTTCCTTTCTCTATTTAATCCACTTGTTCTGTAAAAAGCAATGATATCATATAGTTTGTAGATAAGTGATAGATCTTTATATAGTGCCTATTTTACAAGTGTGCTGACACACAAAGATTTTTGTTAATTATTAATTAAAATCTGGGAGAGAAAGCGGTAATATTTCCCACCTGTAATCCTGTATTTAGATTATCTCCATATTACCCAGTTGAAATACTTTGTTCTGTATTTATTAATCCAAATATTGTTCACCTACTGGGAAACTGTCATGCTCTTTAGCTACGCGTCTCACGTCTTTCAGTTTGAAATGTTGCCTTACATTTCTAGAAAACAGATCTTAGAATTGAAGTAAAAGACTTGATGAACAAGACATAATATTTTTTTCCTGTAATAAATAAAACATGATTGATAACTATTGTGCATCAGGAGTTGATGGACATGTACATGTTGATTAGAGAGAACTGAAGGTGGTGCATAATGCATTTTAAAGCAGACAACAAAATGGAGAAAAAATTTCAAATGGGGGTAGGTGGTAGGTAAAACAATCACACGTACCCAGGGCAGGCTATCACGCTCACCACATGATGAACGTGACAAGTAATGCAACCTTTACTGTTTTCTACACTGTCACTGCTGAGTTTGTGCTTGGCTTCTCCATCAGCCAGTCATTCCGTCCTTTGGGACTGAAGTATTATAGATGGTCAGAAATTCATATTTTTTATTTGGGAGGAAATTTGTGGTGTTGTTTCTCAGATTTTGCTTTCATTTTACATTGGAATAAAAGCCAAAACTCTCAAAATTCCCCTCACAAAGGCACGTCTGAAGAATGCCCCTTGAGAGTACAGTTTCAAAAAGAAACTGAGGTTTCAGGGTGGCATTATTGGAAAATTTTGGGGGGAATCTTCTTTAAATTACTTTGTTGCTTGAACATTGTTCCATGAGCTGGGGCATTAATACTACATAATCATATATAAGATATAAAATGGCAGTCAAAATAGTATGTTGAGTTTCATTTGAATGATGTAGTTTAAATGTAATGGCAGTTACTATCTAGAACAGATTGAATCGTCTTGTTCTCTTGTTGAAAATGTCAAAGCAAAATCTTAAATTACTTCAACACATGACAAACAGAAGACACTTTCAATAGGAAAATGAAGTGTCAAGCAGGTTCGTTACAATAAGCTGACACAATTTCATGAAAAAATTCTCCGACATTACATTCCTGGTACAAAACTTATATCTGGCTGTTGGAAAAAAGCAGCAGAAAACCTAAAAGCTGGGTAATGAATGGTCCTCTGAGAACAGCAGGGAAATGTAGAAGTTGAGGGAAGTGATCTCTGTTTTGAGCTGCTTCACCAACAGTGTCCCGGTGGCTGAGGGGTAGGAGCAGTGCTGACTTCTGTCCTTGCAGTCAGATAGATAAATTGCAGGAGAACAGACAGCCCCTCTCAGGAGCCTGTGTATGTGCAAGTAGTTCAGGCAGAGGTAGGTAGAGTATCTGGGTATTTGGGCAGCCCATCGGGATCATGTCCATGTACTGTTCACAGAGAGCTTGTACTGCCTTGTCCACCAAAGGCTGGGGGGAATGAGTTCCCATTCCAATGCGACTTGTTAATGAAAACAGGGTGTCTCCTCTCCTCTCCTCTCCTCTCCTCTCCTCTCCTC